>QLNU02015270.1:50996830-51038241 GCA_006491805.2 Dysdera silvatica | reverse complement strand
CTTTGCCAAGTTTGATAGTTTTGGTATCTTTATGTAACCGAAATTTTGCACTTGCATTTTTATACACACGTTTCACCATGTCAATGTACACATCCTCAATGTCTGTTGATCTTAAAGAGTTGATGACTGCTGATGTTTTAATAGAGTCAAAGGCCTTCTCATAGTCAATAAATGCCACACACAATGGAAGTTCATATTCATGTGTTCTTTCAATTAATTCTCTTAATACTTGAATATGGTCCACTGTACTGAATCCACTTCGAAATCCAGCTTGTTCTCTTGGTTGAGCTGCATCTAATTTTTTCTGCAGGCGATGTGTTAGCACTTTTGTGAAGATTTTATAAATAGCAGGTAACAAGCTAATTGGTCGGTAATTTTTCAAATCCTCTTTATCACCTTTTTTATGCAAAAGAATTACTGTTGCAGAATCCCATTGGTTTGGTATGTTACCGCTGTTAAGACATTTGGTAAAGAATTTTGCAAGTATGTCTTCTACATATTCTCCAGCTTCTTTTAGGATATCTAATGTAATACCATCATCACCAGGGGCTCTTCCTTTCTTCATATTTTTTATTGCAAATGAAACTTCTTCTTTTAAGATTTTAGGAGCTGTTCCTTCGACTATTTCAGTGTCTTCGTTTAATCCACTGTTACTTTCATATAGTTTTTTGTAGAATTCTTCAACTCTTCTAAGTATTTCTTCCCTATTTCTTGTTACGGTGCCATCCTCTCCTTTTAATGCAATGATGTGTTTCTTCCCAATAGACAAACTCCCTTTAACAACCCTAAGGCTCTTGTTGCTTTCAATGGCCTTCCTTACTAACTCACAATTGAATTTTCTTATATCTTCTTTCATGTTTTTGCGCAAAGTTTTGCAAAGTTCTACATACTCGATCTTGCAACTGGTATTTTGATTGTCCACCTTCATAAGTCTTCGCCTTTTCATGAGTTGTTTCGTCTTCTCAGATAATTTGCTATTCTGCTTTTTACATGTTACACCACCAATTTCCCCAGCAGTTTCAATTATTGTCTTAACAATGTTTTCATTTGCTTCTGAGATGTCAACTTCTTCAATAAGTCCTTCCAGTGCAGAAAAGCGATTTTTTAATTCCAACTTGAATGCCTCGGTATTTTCTTTTAATTTCTTTAAATCCACCCTCTTACATACTTGTTTCCTAATGAGCTTCTGCCTTTCTAGTTTAGTATTTAAGTGCATTTTACATCTCACCATTCGATGATCACTTCCAGTATTAAATCTGTTCAGTATGCTGCAATCTTCAATAATTGATTTCTTGTTTGCCAGGATATAGTCAATTTCGCTAGTTCCCCCATTTGGGTGTTTCCATGTCCATTTTCTTTGCGGTTTCTTCTTAAAAAATGAATTCATGATGCTAAGGTTTTCAGCTTCTGCAAATTCGATGAGTTGATCGCCACGTTCATTCCTTTCCCCATATCCGTATTTACCAACCGATGTCTCTCCTTGTTCCTGTTGTCCAATTCTTGCATTGAAATCCCCCATGATGAGCTTGATATGTTGTTTCCCTTTGGTGTGTAACTGTTTGATTTCTTCATAAAATTCTTCAACCTCTTCGTCGGTATGGCTTGATGTTGGTGCATATACCTGTACTATTTGAAGTTGGTATCGCTGGGTTAGTTGAACAACAAGCCTCGCTGCTCGATCTGATGTAAACCTCAAGAAGACATGTTCAATTGAGAGATTGATGACAAATCTCTATGAATAATGAGATGATGCAGAGGTGGTGACAAATTCTTTGTTGATTAAAATAACCTAACTTTTTCTTCCAGTTTCCGTTCCTCTATAGTAAAACAAATGTCCGCTTTTCAGTTCCACCAACTCTTCACCTTTTCTTCTAATTTCACTGAGTCCTACAATGTCCCATTTGATCTTGTCTAGTTCCTCTTCCAATTCCTGAAGTTTTGCTTCAGAAGCAAGGGATCGTCCATTATACGTAGCCAAGGTCAATAACAAACGGCAGCCTGGAGACTAGGGGCCATGGTTTCTGGTGTGTCAACATAATGGAGGAATTAGCCATAATTTCACCACGCTGGCTAAACGGGTTGGTGAATTAGCCCTCCCCTTCCGCCTTTCTATCCGTGTAGCAAATATTAATTTGCCACATAAATAGAAAGCTCAGCCTGCACCACTTGAAGGCGGGGTAGGACACTAGGTTACTGGCCTGGCCGGTTCC
Source organism: Dysdera silvatica (assembly GCA_006491805.2). NCBI lineage: Eukaryota > Metazoa > Arthropoda > Arachnida > Araneae > Dysderidae > Dysdera > Dysdera silvatica. Next base: position 51,036,031 of record QLNU02015270.1, on the reverse strand, counting down.
ACACATCGTCACATACGTTCAGCGTGTGGGTCTCCTTCCAGTTAGATACCAGCAACCCTTTTGCAGGCCATATATATATATATATATATATATATATATAAAGTGAGAGATCAAATCTTGTGTAAGCAGATTTGAAGGAAATATATAACGGCAGTTACAACCATGCGCTGGTAAATAATTGTTTAAAATTTTTTTCATGTCTTGAAATTCCATAAGCATTTAACAAATATTGTAGGCATATATATATAGCAATTGAGGAGGTAGAGTTATTCTCTCGGTATATATGTACATATATATGCATATATAACATATGTATGTGACCTGCGGAAATGTACAAAAATCAAGAGAAGAAATCAGATAAAAAACTCATATTTTTCGTTCGTAGAAAATCTACTAGAGAACTAAAACACAAGCGAATTAGTTTATAAACGCAAAGCAGCATAAAACTCAATGTACAAGAAATATTCATATATTTTAAAATATTTACTTACAAAGACAAACAAAACATATGCGTTCTATTCACTCTTTTATCTTGTATAATATGTTTGGGGCTAAAATTAGGATGTTAAAATATAAGATTGGAAAACATCTGCAAAATTTAGAATGAAGAAGAGCTGAAAATTTAAAGAAAACCAAGAAAGAATAGAAGCAAACTCTGTTAAAATGAGAAATATTGGTGTAGATATTAGATAAAAATTCCTATGGAGTATGGAAATGAAAAAAAAATTTTGAGCATACAAGACATAAAAACGGAATAGCCGCGGGAGGAAAGCTTTTGATAAAAGAACATAAATTTTGAGGAAAACCTTCGAGAAGTTCTAAAGAGGAAAATACTTAGGATCTTGACCTCAGGGATAGGAAGGTGTGGGCGAAAGACAAGAACCATAAAAGAAAAATTTAGCGATATAACTATTTGGAACGAAGGGTTTAATGCACGCTAAAGGAGGAGGAGAAGCCTTCAAGAAAATCGGGGAATACCCGAAAATTTCATAAACACCGCATTGAAAATAATTCTATATTAAAAGAAGAGGCTGAATTTGTTAAGAAGATATAGGACACACTAAATTGGAAATCTCTATTAATGAAGATGTTAAATTGCTTAAAATATGGTATTTTAATTATAATATATGGAAATTTTTGGAGGAAAGCAAATCATCTTTCTAACAGACGTTTAGTTTCTTATCTCCATTGTACAATTACCATTATCTCTCATCGCCATTACGATTATATAATTTTGAATAACGTTGGCCAGGTGAGCTTTAACATTTCTTTGTGTAAATTGCTTATATTTTTCAACGATATACGTGTACATGGGTACACAGTATTCACGTGTACGAGGGTGAATCCGAATAGAAATTCCCTCCGGGCGACTGTGAATAAAGATGTGCACGAAAGACAAAGAATATAGCGTGACAAGGAATGTAAGAGAGTGATTTTATTTTTCTACATAAGAACCAAGTACGTTGAGACATTTGTAATAACACTTTATAATAATTAGCTTATAATATTAATTATTATAATATATAGCTTAACCTTAACAGATGTGGTTTTCTCCACCTGCACAAGACTATGCATTTTTTAATCGGCACAGATGCACACAACACACACATACGATATGTACGCAGGGTTCCCTGAAAAAGACGCAAGGTTTTCAAACAGGAATACCTGGAAACAGTCAAGGTTAGAGAAACAATGATTGAAGAAAATTCATACGAAAGAGCATAAATTTTATTTGCCGATTTTCGCTCTAAGTCATTCCTCCCCTTCTTAGAGGTTTACTTCGATAACCGTATCATTGCTTTAAATTACCCTTTCTTCATAAGAAAGGGAGTAAAGTAACCACCGTATTCACCAGATTTGAGTTTCTACGCTTTTTTTTTTTGTGGCCACTTAAAAGCGGTATTTTACCAGAAAATTTCTTGAACACATGAGGAGCTCGAAGAAATAATCAGTAACGACGATTTTGGACCCATTACGGCGATTTGTCATCAAATATTTGCTAATTTCGTCCTTTGCTTACGCTGTGTGATTGCGGCTAATGGTAGAGCTTTAAAATATTGTATTATAATTGTCATTCGTTAGAAAATATTGAAAAACCTTAATGTTATTTTCATTCAATATTCATTGGTTTACAGCTTCAATAATCTTTAGCGCAGTCTATCGAAAAAATTTTGAGCTAAACTCAGTTGAACTCTATGAATAAAATTTATGCTCTGTCACATTAATTTTCTGTAAAAATTGTTTTATAATTGTTTAATTAATTATTTCCTGTTGATCGCTTTTTAAAACCGTCGGGCCTTTTCAGGACACCCTGTATATATATATAAATATTTTCATGTGAAATGCTTGACATGGCGAGTTTTAAGTGATATGGAATAATAGCAATTGTTTGAGTATATCCTTATTTTTTAGTTATACATCATTTATATTTATGGCAATATTTACTCTAACAGTTAAGTTTTAAGAGCAACATATTTTACGGGAGCAAATTATCAAGCTTTGAAATGGGTCTAAGCCCATGTAAACTAAGATAATGTAAAAAAGTAAATATAAAATCATTTATGATCATTAAGATTCTACCTTTGAAAAGGAATACACTTTTATTTATCCCCTTACCGCATTTATATACAAATAGTTTCTCGAAACTTGAAACGCTGAGGCTTTTCTGAAGAAATAATCAAGCAATTATATGAACGTGATGGCAGCGCAGATGTTATGGCGCCATAACATCGGCGCTGGTATCACTACGCCAATAAACGTTGATTAATATTGTTGTTTAATTTAATCTGCGTAGTGTTCGATTTATATAAATCATATAAACTTCGTTTCTTTTGAGAGATGAAGGAAAACCCCGTGGGTATACTTCAGGGTCTGCTAGAAATTAATTGGTAACTCGAAAATGAATATGTTAACAACAACGCAAATAAATAAATAAATAAATAAATAAATAAATAAATAAATAAGCAAATAACCCAAAACAGTACACGCATATGAAAACAAAATATTTTTCGAAAAACTATTTTGGCCATGTAGATAACTAATAGTATTACAAATTATTTAAAATTTATTGTATATTTATGAGAATCTAAATTCAAATTTTAAATTAGTTTCCTCATAAGAGAATATTTTAATTGAAATCAATGCAGTTTAATATTGTATTTATAAATCTAGATTTAAGGATTAATGAAATTTTAATAAAGAGAGACCCGTATTTAAAGTTTTGTTTTTGTTTGTAAACAAATTTTTAAATTAATTGTGTAAGACAAAATTTATCATTCTTATTACTAAAGTTTATAGCCTGTTAACGTTACGACATGTCTGGTAATTATAATAATTAGTGAGGTAATAATTATAAAATTATTCTCTATGTAATAACAATTCTTGGAATAATAATAATAAGAGCAAAACAAGTACCAACGAATACCTAGACAACCTGAAGCAGAAACTAAGTGCTTACAGAAAAAGGCTATAGTGATGCAAAGAAAGCGCTCTTAGAAAAAGGCACAGAACAAATCGTTCACAACAAACCAGAAAACCTTCTATAGAACAAGCTCCCAAACGGAGCAATAAAATAAAATCCCACTCACAACAGAAACTGAAGAATTTTAGAAATCGCTTTGGTTCAACGAAGTGAAATATAACAATGCTGCATGGATAGAGGAAGAAAGAAGATCAGAAAAGTACATAACAGGAATGGAATATGAAGGAATCACCACCGAAGAACTCCAAAAAGTTATCAGAAAAACACACAACTAGAAAGAGCAGGTGTGGACAAAATCCAAAACTATTTGTATAAGAAATTTACAAGTTCCCATTCACAGCTGGCAACAGAATTGACATCAATAGTGGAAGACCCAAGAAAGATGCCGGATTTTATACTTAAAGGCATTACCCACTTACTACTGAAAGACCGCGACACGAAGAACCCAGCAAAATACAGACAAATAACATGCCATAAAACACCCTTTACAAAATCCTTACTGAATGCATCTAGGAAAAAATAGGACAGCACTACTGCAAAAATAACATAGTGACTGAGGAACAGAAGGGATGCCGGAGAAATACACTGGGATGTGCAAGGAACAACTGATAATTGACTCTGTGATCCTGGAACAAGACAAGAAACAAAAGTGAAACCTTAATACTGCCTACACTGACTACAAGAAAGCCTTCGACTCGGTGCCCTACTCATGGTTAATCGAGATCCTGAAAATATATAAAATACACTTCACCATAGTAAGATTTCTGGAGCATAGCATTAAGAGATGGAGAACTACAATACATCTCAGAGAGCAAAACAAAGTACTATTAATCAACGAAATACCTATTAGAAGAGGCATATTCCCAGGGAAACCCTTAACCTCCAACGATTTTGCATAGCACTAAACCCTCTATCAATAATGCTAGGAAAGAGCAACTAAACAGATAGCACAAAAACGTCCCAAGGACGTCCTCTGGACGTACGGCTCGGAAATCCCTAAAGTCCCAAGGATATTCATAATAAACTGTCGTACGTCGGTGGGACGTCTTCCGCCAAACCATAAACGCGTGAAGTACGTCCTCTGAGGGTCCTGAGAATATCCGCGGAGAAAATATTTCGGAGGTTTTTCAGGACAAAATGGAATTCCTTTTAGGATGTATTAAGGATTTGTTAGGGCGGATTTTAAGACGAAACTTTGATTAATTACGGATATTATTTTGATATTTATAGGATGTTTCACAGCACATTTTAGGAAGGAATTTGGATTTACTATTAGAACCTTTTAAGGACATTTTCTGAATGTTTTTAGGTCATTAGTTCGATTTTCTTTTAGGACATTTAAAGGACTCTATTCTGATATTTTCAGGACGTATTACGGCCATATTTAGAACAAAAGTTGGATTTGTATTTATTATGGTTTAGGGACATTAATTTCGCCTTTTCGGGACGCGTATCTGTGGCTTTTAGGTCAAAAGTTGGATTTCTTTCTGAGAAGTTTTAAGGACGTTATTTTCATATTTACAAGATGTTACAGCTGTTCCTAGGACAGATTTCATTTTATTTATTTATTTTATTTATTTATTTTATTTATTTTATTAGATTTCTTTCTAGCATGTTTTCAGGACGTGTTACGGTAGTTATTGGGACAAAATTGGATTATTTAGGATGTTTTAGGGATATTATTTGAATCTTTCACGGCTGGTCATGGGACGAAAGTAGCACATTAACCCTAATTATTATCGTAGACATATAGGTTTCTTCAGATCATATTTCGCTTGAATATATGTAAGACTATATTTCCATATATATGTGTGGTTAGAGTAATTAGTAAGTGAAAGTTCTTTTCGCTGTGTTTCACCACTTAATTTCATTGATAATATTTATAACAATGAACTTTTAAATTATTTACCTGAAGTTTGTTTGCCAAACATTTTTTAGTAAACCTATAATTTGCTTTCTTTCAGTTTGACAACTTTCTTCGCTTTTTTTTCCCTCCCCCCTTATGAGGGGGAATCAAATTTATTATAAATAACTTGCATATAATCTCCAAAGAATGATATTTTTCATCAGAATCCACTCCTCGTGGGTTGTAACATGTTAATGGAAAATGTGATACGTTAAATTCCATTTTTATTTCTCTCCCTATAATTTTAAGATATATATGTAACACAAAGAAGTTATTTTGAAATTTCCTTTAACTACGAACTTTTTCCCTGACAAAATTATCAGGGGGCATAAAAACACTGCCAAATAAATACTTTTACGTATTGACAACACATACTCACCAACGTCCAAATTTCACGTACTCATAAACTAGCAAACTTTTCGGTTAAAAAAAGTTTGTCTAATTTAAATGTACATTTAAATTCCCTGATTAATTTCGATTTTTTGACGAATACACAAATATTTCCTGAAATAACAAATTCCCAGATTTTTCCAATCTGTAAATACCCTGATGCAACTATTATTCGTTTATAGAAACATTTGCTTCAACAATCGTAATATTCAATAACAATATTCTACTTAAATAATTGCCATCGTATTTCATCAAAAAACTTTTCATAAAAACCAAATACAAGAATTGACAAAAATAATCACAAATTTTATCTGAAATTCACACAAACAAATCTTTTCTATTTTCAAGAAAACCGTCGAAATTTCAACAAAAGAAAAGCCAGCTCTCGGTAAAATAAAATCTTCCAGCGTTGTACTACGCAGGGTTTATAATTAACTATTACTAAAACGGAACAAACTAATCCCGAAATTGTTTCATAAGAGCATAGATATTATCGAGAAAAATTTTAAATTTAACGAAAACTTTAGATCATATTACTCTCGTATCACCAATAAGCGGCAGGAGAGAAATATACCTGTTTACCTCGAAAGAGATTAAGTGATGAATTTCTGTTGCCACTCCAAATAAGAAAAAGTTGGGAAGTAGTAATTGCCAAGTAAATCACGATGGCCCAGTGAGCAAGCTACTAACTTTGAAAAAATGTGGCTTAACGAACAGGTTAACAACTTCCGAGGTAAACAGGTATATTTCTCTCTTGTCGCTTGTTGATGATACGAGAGTGATATTGTCTAAAGTTTTCGTTAAATTTAAAATTTTCTCAATAACGTCTATGCTCTTATGAAAGAATTTCAGCATTAGTCTGTTCCGTTTCAGTAAACATTAATTATCAGCCCTACTCAGTACAACGCTGGAAGATTTTATTCTTACCGCGTGCTGGCTGGTTTCTTGTTGAAGTCTGGATGGTATACTTGAAAATAGAAAAGATTTGTTTGTGTGAATTTCAGGTACAATTTGGGATTATTTTTGTCAATTCTTGAATTTGGTTTTTATGGAAAGTTTATTGATGAAATACGACGTCAATTGTTTAAGTAGAATATTGTTATTGAATATTATGATTGTTAAAGCAACAGTTTCTATAAATGAATAATAGTTGCATCAGGGTGTTCACAGATTGGCAAAATCTGGGAATTTGTTATTTCAGGCAATATTTGGGTATACGTCAAAAAATCAAAATTAATCAGGGAATTTAAATATAAATTTAATTTACAAAAACTTTTTTATCAGAAAAATTTGCTAGTTTGTGAGTACATGAAATTTGGACGTTTGTGAGTACGTATTGTTAGTACATGAAACTATTTATTTAGCTGTGTTTTTATGCCCCCCGATATTTTTGTAATCAGGGAAAAAGTTCGTAGTTAAAAGAAATTTCAAAATCGCTTCCTCGTTGACACCCTGTTGTATGTATATTTTAAAATTATAGGAAGAGAAATAAAAATGAAATTTAACGTATTACATTTTCCATTAACATGTTACAAACCCTGAAGTGTGGATTTTGATGAAAAATATGATTCTTTTGAGATTATATGCAAGTAATTTATAGTAAATATGATTCCGCCTCTTAAGGGGGAGGGTGAAAATGTGAAGGAAGTTGTCAGACTGAAAGAGAGCAAATTATAGGTTCGTTAAAAAGTATTTAGCAAACAAACTTTAGGTAAATTATTTAAAAGTTCATTGTTATACATTATTAGCAATAAAATCAAGTGGTGAACACAGCGGAACGAACTTCCACTTACTAATTACTCTAACCATACATATATATGGAAATATAGTTTTACATACATTCAGGTGAAACATAATCTAGAGAAACTTATATGCCAAAGATAATTGTTAGGTTAAATGCTATTTTTGTCACATGCACAGCCGTGAAAGATTCAAATAATATCCCTAAAACATTCCTAAAAGAAAATCCAAATTTATTGAAAAAAATCCCGTAACACGTCCTGAAAACATCCTAGAAGGAAATTCAACTTTTGTCCCAGCAACATCCGTAACACGTCCTGGAAATATAAAAATAATGTACTTAAAACATCCCAGAAGCAAATCCAACCGCTGTTCGAAAAACCCCCGATACACGTCCTAAAGAGATCCAAATAAGGTCCCTTAACCATCATAAAAATAAATCTCACTTTTGTCCTAAATACTGCCATAACACGTCCTGAAAATATCAAGATAAAGGTCTTTAGACGTCCTAAAAGGAAATCAAACTATTTTCTTAAATACATCCAAAAAATGGCCTTAAAAAGACCTAATAATAAATCAAAATTTCGTCCTAAAAACTGCTGTAACACATCCTATAAATATAATCCTATAAATAATATCCTTAAATAATCAAAATTTCGTCCTAAAATCCGCAGTAACAAGTCTTAAAACATGCTAAAAGGAATTCCAGTTTTTGTCCTAAAAACCTCCGAAATATGTTCTCCGCGGACATCCTCAGGACCCTCAAAAACATACTTCCCGCGTGTATATGGATCACTGCAGGACGTCCCACGGACGTCCGACAGTGTGCACTGAATGTCTTGGAGACGTTGGGGATGTCCGCGCCGGACGTCCAGAGGGTGTCTTCGAAACGTTTTTGCTCTATCTGTGGAGAAGTTTGGTCTGGATGAATGCAAAATACTTGTTGGTGTCATACAAATGAAACTAGATGAGATTGTACTGGATAACGGAGGAATGATGGAAACCATTCAAGAACATGAAACATATAAATAGCTAGGAATAATGCAGGCCCAAAGACAAGAACATAAACTAGTCAGGACAAAGCTCACACAAATGTACAAGGACAGGCTAAAAACAATATTGAAGATCAAGCTGAATAGCAAGAACATCACACAAGCAATTAACTTCTTTGCATTCCCAGTACTAACATACTCCTTTTGGAATCATCAAATGGTCAAACATAGAACTAGAGGATCTACAACAGGTAATGAGAACTACACAAACAAAATACAGACAATTACATACGTCAATGGCAACCGAAAGACAAACTACCCCCTCCCCCCCCCGAGAGGATGGTGGGCTAGGACAAACCGACCTTAAAGATCTCCATAAGCAGCAAATACTTAACATGAGGCAGTACTTTTTGAAAAGCGCATGAAGTCTCTTATCATCCAATAGTAGTAGAAGCAGATATATTCTACACACCAGTAAGTCTCAGTACCGACAAAGAAATACCACCTGCACACATTGACAAGAATCTGAAGGAATGGATAGGCAACCACTTCATGGCATACACTATATTGATCTTCAACAGCCCCACATTGACAAGAAAGCCTCGAAAACATGGCTAACTTGGGAACCTTACAACTGGAAACGGAAGGATTCATGGTGGCAATCCAAGACCAAATCATAAGAACAAGAAACTACTAGCTATACATCCTGAAGAAGAATATAGAAAATGAACAATGTAGACAATGTGACTTAACATCTGAAACAATACAACATGTAACGTCAGGTTGTAAGATAATTGCCCAAGGAGACTACAAATACCGTCATAACCAAGTGGCAAAAATAATTCACCAAAAGCTTGCTGTCAGAACCAACCTTGTGACCAAAAAAAGCTCTTACTATGAATACGAACCAGAAACAATGACAGAAACTACAACGCACAAAATATAATGGGTATTATAAGGGACAAGACGACACCACACAACAAACCAGATATAATACTAATTGATAAAACCAATAAAACGTCACACATCACATACATAGAAATTCCCAACGCAAAAAACATACAGAGCATATACACCACAAAAATGACTAAATACCAAGACTTAAAGCAGGAAATCAAAGACATGTGGTACATGGATAAGGTAAACGTTATCCCTCTTGTCTTATCAGCAACAGGTATAATACCAACCACACTCCAAAAGAACTTGGAGACACTTGAAATTGAACCAAACACATATATTCAGATGCAAAAAGCAACAATACTAAACACCTGCCGAACAGTCAGAAAATTTTTAAACTTGGCACCAGAATGAAACATACAAAAATATTTTCACACTAAAGGTAGACTTGAGAACTTGGCACCACTCGTCTTAAGCTTAATCCGCCAAGTGCGAGAGCACACACAAAATAATAACAACAAGAAGATGATGAAAAAAGCGGAGAATTCTTGAGATAACGATAATAATAATAATGATTGTTGAGGTTAATATTGAGTGGTGTATATAGTGCGCATATAGAGTATAATCTATATTAGTTACAATGATGACGATATTGATGGCTTACTAGTAGAATGATTGGTTTAGAAATAGAGAATACAAAACCGTAGCTTACGTTACGCGATTTTCTATTTTCAATCTGCAAGTACAAATAATTTAAATTAAATTTTATCTTATTTAATCAGTGAATATGCTCCCTGTATTCACCATTTAAAATGTAACTCAGGTTAAATAAAATTATAATTATAATTTTATATTATTAAATCTGGGTGAAGCGAAATTCTACGTATCTGCCCTCCAGCTGGCAGTATAAATAGCCTTTGTATGTAAAACGATATCGAAGTAGTGTAATGCAATTCTGGTTCAAAATTAAAGATGCGTATTGTTAGGGTTGGTAAATGTTGTCAAGTTTGTGCATGAAGCAATGATAAAACATATAATAAAAATGATTTAGATTTTTCCATCAGTAAAATTTTACCAAGGAAGGATTGTGTATTTTAATGATGTACTTCTTAGGAAATAATCAAATGATATTAAGTATACTATTACAAAATAAGTAAACGATTATTTTCGTTTTTATATGCATGAAGTAAAAATTATTCAAGTTTATTGCTACATTTCACAGGAGCTAAAATATCATTGATCCGACCTATTTTAGTGAATTAATTTTTTTAAATAACTCAAACAAATTTCGCGCACTTTTTTCTCTTTGTGGTATTAAAGTTTCTGTCAAAATGCTGTAATCGAATTTCCTTTTTCGACAGCAAGAGACATCGTTGTCAGTTTGAACCTGTAATCTCTGGTTAGCTGACCTATTGGAGGCATTCATCATTATTTGTAACCTCGTCCCAGCGCATAAAGCAGGCCTTCACCATAGTCCTTGGTTTTCAAAAATATCAAAACTCATTTATCAATGCCAACCTAATCATACCCTCCGTCCACGTTTATGACGACGGGCAAAGTTACCGAATAACTTTCGTTGCATATCGACAGGGGATGACAAATCGGTAAGTGACCTTCAGTTGCACAAAGTTAACGAAAATGTCATCGAAATGCCATCTAATTAAGAGAGGTGGGCAATTACATTCTTTTTGAGATGCATTCCCTAATTTCCATCCTTTAAAGGGAATGCACTCTCTTGATCCATTCCCTTATTTTTTTTTCCTTATAACACTCATTCACTTCAAGGTAGGCCAGCCATTCCCATCAGCTATTTATTTCCCAGTTGCCTGAAAATGGGAATGTTCAGTTCGTCAACACTGTGAGTTATTTTTCCCGTTCCTTTTAAGGTATAGGTTTATCTTGCTTCATTCTCATTCCATCTGCATATCTTTAGTAAAGCTTAATAATGAATATCAGAAATCATTCACTTAATATCACTGACAAGTGTGCGAAAGGGGAATATCATTTGTTTGATGTAGCTTGAATAACAGAACTATATTCGCAATATTAGGACAATGGTGACCTATAATATTCATGCGCTATATTACTGGGAAACCAAATAGGTTTCGAAAACAAACATAAGTAGATCGGATTACAATTAGATGTGGATAAGGCAATTACTAAATGTACATTTATTAGTATATTTCCTCCGGAAGCATCATCTCCACGAGTGACTACCACTTAACGCAGGGCTATAAATAGCCGGTCGTCTTTTTGTCCAGGAGGATATTTGTTGTTTCAGTTTGTAACTGAAATCATACATGGGAACATACAGGGCATGAAGACATAATGGGTCAATATGGCCATACGCTTATAAAATAATTGTAAAATAAGAAAAATTCGAGCAGCTATATTTTCTGCTAGCCTCTAAGAATTTTGTAAATGCTTTCACATCCAGTTTAATTAAATAAGAATTACTTTATTCAACCGCATTAGAAATTTAAAAACACAGTCCGGTTTTATACAATATGGGGCCAGAATTGCAGATGAGATAAATATAAATCGAAATTTTTCGGTTATTGAAGGCCCTATTGTTTGCCCTCTTGACTATATTGTCGCTGATATAAATTTGGACTTAGTTACATAGATCAAAAAAAGCGGATACCTTTCTCAAAGATCCACGTTATTGCGATAGAAACTATCCACAGCAGATACCCTGAAGAAAATTGGCTTCACGTCTGTGCAGACGGTTCTCTGTTTGATAGAGCTTGTGGTGCTGGTGCTGGAGTTTTCTGTAATCTTTTCTCATTTTATATTCCGGAAGGGTCTTTTACTTCTCATTTTTATGGTGAAGTTGAAGCTATATTCGTTGCACTTAATTAATTCCTTTTCTGTAAGAACGCCTTCAATAATGCTGTCATTCTCTCGGATTCTAAAGCAGCACTTGAAGCCATTTCCAACAATAAAAAACACTTTTGTAACCGCATTTATGGCTGTAGATCCATGTTGAAAGATTTGAAGGACAAGATCAGCCTACAATGGGTCCTTGCACATATTGGGTTGGAAGGAAACGAAATTGTTGATCAACTGGCCAAGAAAGGCATATCTATCTTGCAGAGACAACAAGGGACTATGACATTTCACTCATCGAAATTATTTATACGTCACTATTTCAGTAAATGCAACGATCTGGAGATTTCAAACAAAGCTTTAAATGAACCCTGGAGCGTACTTCTCCATCCTAAATCAATTATTCCAGATACTCCCAGAACTGCTGCCGTGGCAAAATTTCGCACGTTAACTGGACATGACTGTCTGCAGACATACGTGTTTAGCTTTGGCCTGGCTGAAAACTCTGATTGCAAGTTGTGAAACAGCAACCAATCAATGATATCGGATCATCTTAACGTGTGCAGCGAACTAAAAATTTCTCAAGACATTCTTAGCAAATATGGAAAGCTCGAAGATTAATGACTAAACAGTCAAACGCCTGGCATTTGTAATAAAAAAACTTTATTAAACCTATTTACAGTTTTGGTTCTATATTCTATTATTTGAAATTTTTAATATTACGTTAAAAGGTTTTCAGGCTAAAGGTATTGATTGCTGATCAGCTGGGAAATAAGGGAGAGCAGAAAGCTAGAGTTTATTATGTTTCTCTCATCTAAGTGGGGTAACGGGTTTCCTAAATGATTCTTTATAGACTGGTTGGTTTGGTATTTCGAACGCATTTTTACAGATTTAATAATAAAGATAACTTTTTATTGTTATTAATTCATAGCTTCATTTTGGAAATTGTGATAACATACAAGATGAAGACTGCTTTGATGTAGGTATTTTATTTCAAATAGATTTTATAATCGAGTTTGGGAACAATAATTTTGTTTTTAAATTTTAATTTATGACATTTCTATGTGGGTTTGGCATATCCCTCATGGGGTTTTTCCCAGAAGAAAACTAAGGATAAAGAGGATAAATAAGCAAATGAGAATTTTCCCTCATATTAGCAAATAGTGACAACTAACGGCCATCCGCTGATTCAAATGACTAAAATTCTTCATATAGACTTTGATAATAAATAAATCATATAGTGATACACTGCGCTCAACTGATAAATAATAATCAACATAAAATTAATGCAGTTCAAATTTATTATTATCGTTTATTCGATTGCCACACAGGTCCTATAGGCGGAGCGACGAAAAATCGGCGGATTTAATTTCGCAATTAAAAATACATTTCGAAGGAGAAGGATTGTGTTTAATAGAAACCACAAAACCGATACTGATATTTTTTTTTCCAATGGGAATAAGTTTTCATATTCTACGTTTTGTTGAAAATTTACTTATTATATATCTAACAAATGCTTACGTTCGTTGTCTTAAACTTGTCTTACATGCTCAAAAATGCATACGTTTTGAAACGAAGCATTTAAATAATTCAAATATAAATAGTTCAATTACTTCCCTAGTTTACGAACACCTTTCTTTTACGGCTAAATTTTTCTATCCAGCGAGTAACCGCTAAGGAGCAGTTTCACCTCATATATATATGCATACTATTATGAAATTTTGTAATAATTTATTCTTAACACATAGGAGTACATCCACCATTGAAAATGTCAACGAAATATTCACGTCGCGGATATTAAAACATAGCACTGTATCCGAATAAAAATACATAAAATTGTCAAAATATATCAAATAAATGATATGTGAATAAATTCTTCATTGCCAAGTATGTACATATCTGCGTAGATATGTTAATTGGGTTAGGGAAATTGCAAAATTGACGAACATGGATTTTATATTCGAATGTATCAATATAAGGATTGGTTGGCTTACGTAAGTTTGTCTAAGGCTACCAAGAATACTTAATTCCATAAATTTAATGCCATATATTTCGTGATCAGATTATACTTAAATCTTTTAACGTCCAAGGACATGTGAAAGGACCTCATAAGCACCACTGCATCACTTAGATGCTTAAAGCTTGAAATGCTGAGATCCGTACCCACTATTCACTTAAGTAGAATCTTCTGTATGTTCAGAAGGTTAAGAACATTGATATGCTCGTAAACCAATCAGAAACGTCAGATGAATTAAAATCCTCTTTTCATTTACGCCTGAATTATAATGGAAGGCTAAAAGGTAATTATAGCTAATGCAGAGATGATCCAAAGCTTTTGACTTTAGTCTATGAGAATTATAATAATATGAGTACAATAGATACATTTCGCCTTGTAGGTTTCAAGAAATTAATATTGAAATAAAAATTAGTAAGCATACTACATTCATTTTAATTGAAAGAATAGATAAATTCCAATCATATTATTGACAATATATATTGGAAGAATAATGGCTTACTGTTAGGGAACCAATATATTTATTATACCCACTTATAACAACTCCGCATTTAAAGAGTTTACGAATTTAGCGAACGAAATAGTATTTGTTTGTATAGTATAATTTTTATGTAATAAAAATATTAAAGTCCAATAAGTGTTAATGGAAATGTAAATGGAAACAAGGCCATTTCTCATTCAACGAATGTAATGAAATAAGACGAAACAAATTTTATACAAAATATGGAAATGACATTAATTATAGTTATAGTAACTAAATTACATAAAAAAGCAGTGATTGAAAGAATATTTTTAACTGAAGAGAACCTGTGAAAACTGAATATCCTTCAGTGACTATCCTTCAGTTCTCGAACTGACTATCGCTTCAGTGTTCCAGAAATTGTGTATGTCAACTTGGTATCAACTGACTTTGCGATCGACAGCCAAGTAAGATCGCTTGGTTGTAAATATATTAGTGATGGTGTCAACCGCCTATAACTGCACCGCATTGTCGGAATGACTGAAAATTTTTAGGCTATATCCAGCAGTTAAAAAACTCTCATAACAAAAATTTCTAGTATGTGGAACTGAAGAATTTCTGGGAATAATTATCCCATCACAATACATAGTAAGATGTTCATAATAGCGGTCGAAGGAGATCGACGACCTTGATGTATGGCCTATTTATCATAAAAAAATCACTTTCTTGGTATTTTTTCGGCATTAAGAAGAAAGACAGAAACGCTACATATTAGACACACAGAATAGCTTTTACGACAGTATAAACAATTGGTCATGCTTACACATGAAACCTCATCAACCAGCGTTTCCAAAGCAAGTTTCTCATTTAAAAGCAAACGCAAGTTTCCCATTTAATGAATACGACTACATGTGTTGTGAGAGTAACACAACACATGTAGTAGTATTCATTCGGTTGCTTGAAGTTTTACGCTTTAGCAGGTATGTTTCACACTATACTCATTCATTCACATATTTTGTTTTCTTTGACTTAATTCAAATGAAGCAAATGACATGTTAGGCTTTATTTCAGCGTCACGAAATTCATGTTACTTTAGTAATGATACCGAATGTTAGGTCCTTTATATCATGTTTCTTTTAGCTTCTTTTACTGAAAACCAATTGGTAATATATTATACGTTGTGCAATATGTTTAGAGCGAATTTAGTGCTGAATATCACTGTAATGATGGAGCATGCATATACAGTAAAACCTCTCTACAACAATATTAAACTATAACAAACAGTTATTTCGACACTGGCGTAAGGTTTAAAAACACGACGTTTCGGGAGCCAACTGCTCCCTTTGTCAAGTGAAGGCAGAATTGATATACACGGACAGAATGGGCATTATACGGAGAAAAATCGTCGTTGTAGAGGGATTTATCATTATATCGGATATCGTTGTTGGAATGTTTTACTGTATATTATCTATGCGGACTTTATTTTCAAAGTTTGAAATTTTAAATTCAGAATAAAAAATTATGAGCTATTGGATTTAGCAAGCATTTTTGTGGGTCCTGAACTCTTTGTTACATACGAATCTTATTCGAGGACAGATCTAGAAAACCTTTTCGCTCTAGAAGAGGAATTCTTCTAAACAAGTTTAAACCTATTCCGTGAATTATGTTATCGGGTTTTAGGTAAGAAATAACAAGCGTAAATTTCTTTTTCTTGGAGCGCCTATGTGCCATCTATTCCTGTCCCCTGTATCCTCCCTCAGTCCTGCGGTACTAAAAAAAAAACAAAAACACTAGCAATAAATTAATCAATAGAATTATCTTAAATACGACAATTTTTAAATATGTGAAACCTTATAAATTAAATATAAATCTTCGTTTTTCTTAATTGAATGTAATTAATATACGGTCTTTATTTATGAAGCTGTTTATGATATTTATATTTCTCTTTATTTGCTGAAGTAAAATAGTAAATGTCAGGCTAGTACGCAATCGAGAAACACACATACAAGTTTATGGTTATTCCTTGTTAGTTTTTTTATTTTTTGTTATATATGAATTCTAGGCAGGTTTGGATATAGGGTTGGATAGACCTTGGGAATAGGGCCGGGTTATTGCAATATCAAAAATACAAATATCTATGGTCCGCTTTTTTAGATGGGACCCTGCGTTGTGAAAACTCAACACTACTGCAAAACTTTCGCCAATCTGACTTTTTCACTAGGGCAGTAATTTTAGAGCGGAGAGAATTTCCGCGACGTTTTCTGCAAATTTTAAGCGTTTTGTTTTTACATACAGTGCATGCAAATATGTTACTTGTACCAAGTTTATTTTCAAAGTTTAAATTCCAGAATGGATTTAACAATTTTTAACGAACATTTTCGTTTGTCCCAAGATCCTCGTGATATAAGGGTCCTAATGTAATTACGCTGGCTTAATTTATACTACGGGGGGTGGCGGAAAAAATTCATCTAGCGCCTTATAAAACCTTAATCTGACCCTGCTGGGAACAGTAATTTTTTAGCGGGACAGTTATGCTGATGTCCCTTTGAAGCAGGATGGGGAATCATTACGAAGTTATTCTCTCCAAATATGTGTGAACTATGACTCCAAAAAGAAATTGCGTATGTGACAAAAATATTATATACATCTATAAGTATTCCATTTCGATTATTGAAGTAGGTGTACGACGTATTAAAAAAAATCTCTCAAAGAATAATAATGTTTAACATACAAACAGAAAAAATAAATAACGTTTAAAAGCGTAGTAGAAATTTTATTCGACAAATTTCAACGCGTTTCGCACTGACTTTGGCCCTCCCTCGTCAGGAATACACTTCTGTCTGGTACGGAAATAAGCAATAAAGTGTTACCAATTCACGGATGGGTTGTGTTGCCGGTTAGATCTCATTTCTAGTTAAAAAGTTGCGATTAAGATCGACTGCTGCTCCATCTATCGGTGATTGCTTTTAAACCAGAACTTTTTAACAAGAAACGATACCTAACCGGCAACACAACCCATCCGTGAATTGGAAAAACTTTGTCGTTTATTTCCGTACCAGACAGAAGTATGTTCTTGACGACAGACGGCCGAAGTCCATCCGAAACGCGTTGAAATTTGATTAATAAAATTTCTACTACGCTTTTAAACGTTGTTTTTTTCCATCTGTATTTATTCTGCGTAGTGCTACGTCATCAGATTGATTTAATGTTCAACAAAGATATTAACTTCGTAACATACATAAGATTGGTAAATGACTAAGTTTTATTGTATTGCACAAATAATAAACCGAATACAAGAATAGTTACCACAACCATTTTATACAGGTTTTCCATGGGAAAATACGTTGAAGTGCAGTCACAACGTCGCTGTAAGTATCGATGATTACGTTTCACTTCTAACGTGTTGTAGTGCTTAATGAAATATTCGGCAAACAAAAAGAGAGCTAAGAATTAACGAAAGTTACAACTTATATAACTATGATAACACAAGGTCAAGGTATTAATATTTTCGTATGAAGTAACAATATTTAATTAACATCATGTCACACAGCAGATATACAGTTTGCGACTCTGGCGTCGCTACCGTTTCTATTCTGGAATTTCTTACTAAAAAATAAATAATACCTTCGATTCGTTTCCCTGAAATGTGACAGAAATTCGCCGAGTATGTTGCGGGACATTTATAATTACCACATGTGCATAATTATAGGATAAAATAAAAACATTTTTATGAAATTCATTTTGTTTAACACCGAAATTATTTTTCTGCTATTTAGTGAGAAGGATCTGTTTCGCAGAAATTTTTCGAAATGCTGATTGAGAAAAAAAGTGAGGTGGCTCTTTTGTAAGAAGGGTGTATTGACGGCCTTCTGAGATATATTGAGTGTCATTTAAGAAAAATGAACACTGCGCTCTAAAATCTTTCTCCTCTAAAATTTTGGCGCCCTTGGTACTTGCCTAATGCGATCAATAATAAATACGAACTTAATTCTACGGATCAAAGTGCTCAGTGGCTTCAAACCATCAGCATACAATCGTCCTTATTAGCCAAGTGTGGACTGTTTGTATAACTGAAAAAAAGATTTGAAACCTGCCTTCTAGTAGCTGCAGGTAATTTTTTATTGATATGTATGTATATACGTATATTGGATGTTTCCACATTGAGAACAACAGTCTTTGATTTTACCATGTTTGGCGCAGTATAGCCCAGATGCTCTTGCGCCATAAAAAAGCCAAACAAACAAACAAACAAACACATTGAGAAGAATAATCCTTTGTAGAAATTAAAAGGCCTTCGTAGTAGGATTACCGATACATCCTGCGAAGAATGAATTTGATAGTTACGATATTTTGCTTTATATATATGAAAATGGGCAGATGGAAACGTTGAACAATAAATATATTATTGTCTATGCTTTCAAATTATATGCCACAATACTTTAATCTAGTCAGCGTATATTCGAGATCAATATTTTTTTTCATTTTATCTGGCTAATATAGACATATTTGACTACGTATACTACATTCTTATTTTCTATACATACATGTATATATATATATATGCGTAATTAAAAATATGTATAATTTAAAATTTCACCCATATGATACTATTTCCACAATCGGCCATTATCCATATACATAAAGACGTTGAACTTAAATTAGGTTCGCAATATATGACAACACTAGAATTTATATTCTAAGCTTAATTCTATCTCAAAAGGAGCAATTTAGTTTTCATAAGCGGAAAAAAATTGGATTATAATAAATAAACTTGTTCTTTCTCTGTTGACAGCATGGTTTTTGTTTCGTCTCGGTGCTTAATATATTATTTAGGCAAATTATATTTAATTAAAACGGGAGCTGAGGCAGCAAAATTAAGAATTTTAACTACGAATTTGTGGCAATCACGGATGCTTTCCAGGACACCAGAATTATATATAGTAGTCCGAAAAAATATGAAATTTTTAATATTTGTTTATAATTAAATTGCTAAAATTTTCAATTATGTAGTTAAGTATATTCTTTTGCAAAACGAAAACGAAGCACAATGAAGAAATTATTTATTTTTATTGAAATTAAATGTACATCCAGCACATACACGGGTAAGGATATGGTAAACAATTCAAGGCCGTGGGACCCATCAATGTTTAGGAATTGCACATTAAATGTTCAAATCAATAGCTAGTGAACCCCCTTCCCCTCTAGCGACGATGCATATCTCTATACGTCTGGGTAAGAAGTGATATAGGTTCCCAATATCCTGCATCACATTCTGTCAGACATTCCTTACTTGTTGCCCCAGATCTGCGATATTTTGCGGCGCCCGAATCCGGCGGCCTACTCTGTCCCACACAGGTTCGATTGGCGGAAGGTCTGGAGACCTGACGCCAAGGAAAGTATCAATAGCACGGAAGCAGCTCACGGATATATGATCCGTATCATGCATGGCATTATCTTGTTGGAAAATGACTCCAGGCTGTCGTGTCATGAAGAGTAACGCAAACGGCGGCAGGATATCATCAACATATCGTTGAGTTGTTAAAGTTGGACGTAGGATGACTAGGAGCGTCCTGCTGTCGTATGAGATAGCACCCCACATTATCGCACTAGGGGTAATGGCTGTATGCCTCTGTTAAACAAAGGGTGGTTGGAACCGCTGGCCCTGGTGTCTATATACGCGGATCCGATGGTCATCTGCTCCAAGACTGAAGCGGGATTCATCGCTGAACACTATGCGATACTAATCTGCTGGCAGCCACGATGACCGGCTACGACACCACTCCAGACGACTCTGTTGATGGTGTGGGGTTAAAGGCAAACGTCTTTAAGGACGAGCTTAAGCACAATCCCACCTCAGCCAAGCCTCGTGAGATGGTGGAAGGTGTCACGATTGGTATGGAAGAGACTATAGTACGTTGGATGGCGGACAATGATGCTGTTGTGTCAGCTCGGGCCTGTCGCACAACCAACCGATCTTGCCTCGCATTCGTAGAACTTGGTCTTCTACTGCTGTCATTCCACTGATGAGTTCCTCGCAGCAACCATTGCTGATAGCAATTTTGCAAAGAAGTGTCCATAAGGACAAGGTGGTGGCCTATTGTTCGGTAGGACCAGCCAGTTTCACACATCCAGACTATGCGACCACGTTCGAAGTCATCCAATTGGTTATAAGGTCCTCGTCAACGTCGTAACGGCATTATTGGTTGCGTCTCCAGAGGACTGCAACGCCGACAACGATAAAAATAAAACATCCGCTGCGCGCTATGATCGAGGTTAACACTCATTGACTTTGAAAATTTAACTGTTTGCACACTTGGTCTAAAGTAATTTGCACGCAAAATTTCGAGATGGTGAAATTATTTTTCAAGGATGTTTTTTTTTGTTTATTTGCAAGAGTGTATATATATTATGGGGAGTGAGAATAATGTTGTTTCAAATTATCAAACTAGTGTTAAAAAATCAAAATGTAAGTTTTCCTAAGATTTAAACTGGTGTTTTAAAAACTTTTTCGATCATGTTAAGCTTCTATGTTATTAGCAGTTCGGTTGATGAAAAGATAGCTTTAGAGATATTAGGTATAGTTTGAAGTTTGAATTCTATTGAATCGAGTTTAAATACAGGTGTTTTCATTGAAATAAAGGCCTTATATTAAAATAAGTTCAAATACATATATACCAGATGAATTTTTATGTAAAACTAAAACAAATTTTAATCAGTTAGACTACAAGTTGCGAAGAAAGATTGCATTTTCCTTGCTAGCAATTTACCTAGACCTAAATTTTGCTGCATTTCCTGGGTGAAAGATTCATTTTTCAAAGAAATTTCACAAAATATGTTCTAAGAATTTTAAAATAATTTGAAAAATCCGTCAAGAATATAGGATAGACCTTTAATTAGACTTATAAAGAAATTTGCGAAGTATGCGAATGAGAACGTTTTCTTCTTAAAATTAAAATTTTATCGACATATTCTGAAGTTTCTTCTAGTTAACTACATACCTCTTGGTCCAATTAAGTACAGAAAGCAATGGTCGGTCAGTTTTCCATTACCTGGTGGGCCATCATGTCCGCGAAACTGCAGGTGGTCTCGACAGCATGTCACTCAAAACAAAAAGCATGGCTGGAAATAACTTTCATAAACCTTCATTCGATTACTTAAAATACGCCAAGCTATCAAAGAGCCTTAAAATTTATTTCTGAATTTCAAGCGTTCTGTTCAATACAATTCTGAAATTTTAAATACATTCATTCACATTAGTGTAGTGATGTGTTTAATGACCCAGAAACAACCAAGGTAAATTCATACTTTCACTACTTCACGTCATCGTTCGTAGATTATGTGGATGGATGAATTTACTTTTTGGTTTAAAATATGATAAATTTTCTGTAATGGTCTATTTCATGTTCATTCACGGAAATTACTTGGGCATTAATAACCCACTTCGTGTTTTTTTAAGAACTCCACAGTACACATAAATATTTAATAAATAATATTCTTACATAATTATATATAAAAGATGTTCTATTTTAGCTGATGATATAACTCTAATAGGAATTGACGTGCTTATGGTTAAGTTTGTGGGCTTCGTATGGATGGGATGACGGGAGTTACTTGGATTCATGAGGGTTCAGATTCATCTTCTTCTTTGTCTTTATTAATTCTCCACAAAACCCGGAAAGAATCCGTGATCTTTAATAATTTTTATCGAAGATTATATGTTCCTTTTATTTATGCCTTTCAGATCAAAATTAAGATTTCCTGAATAAAGTTTCTCTACCCTTAATCTTTTAATGTTCATTCAAAGATTTCAAAATGGGTCCTATTTTTCTATTGCGAGGATCTGTTTCTTACAAAATGACATGTAAATCTTTTCGAATACAAATTCAGCACGCTCAAATTCTAAACTATACAAAAATAAAATTGAAAGTTTTATAAAGAGGGGCTAACTGCAAATTTAAATCAATCTCGATTCTAACCTTAATTTTCACTTTAATTTCTTAATTTTCACTTTAATTTCTTAATTTACACTTTAATTTGTGATATCCTCGTAAATTTGCTAATGTTGAAGAAATATACATAAGTAAATTGCAAAAGACATTACAGATATTTTTATATTTTTATTGAACTAATAATTTACAGCATATAACTAAGGGGCTAATGAATAAAAATATGTATTTCATTCAGAGAAACTGTTGTTATTCAATGCTGCTGCAAAATATTTTATTCCGATAGTTACTAAAACCCATACTCTTAATAAGAGAAACTAAACAACAAAAAATTTTTAATCAAAATTTATAAACTAATTATTTTAATTGTTGATCATCCAATTAAAAAAAATATTTATGAGACACATTGCAAATGCTGAGAACAATTGAAATTCCTCGTGCCATCGCTTATATCACAAAGTACAATATTTATTCTAAAAACATTCCATAAATATAATGATAATTAGGATGGAGTCATTAAAGGAAATATTCATAAATACACATTATTTATATGTGTGTGAAAAAGCACGAAATAACATTTGATAACTCTATTTAAATAACAGGCAATTTAAACGCCAGGTACAAACAAACGAAGCCTCAATGAGGTAGCCAAAAAAAGGACTGTTTAATAGAGAGGATATTTAATAGAGAACCTGTCGTTTTTACTTAACGATAAGCGATTAAAATCGGAGGATTGCTATTGATGGTATCGAAAACTCTGCTATTAAATCGTTTTTCTTTAACAACCTTATCTCAGTAACGAGACCATTACAAGGCAATCTACCCGGAGTTAATCGATGAGTTACCTGACTAAACGCAATAAAGGAAAATGTAATAAAGGAGAAAATGAAGTTCAATTTTTATTGCAGAAATCTATTTTTCAAAGCGAGTATCTCATAGCACATTTCTAACTAAACGTTTCCTCTTCAGCTATGCAATTACACGTCTTCTACTCCATCTATGTTTTGAAACAATATTGCGAAAATTATATAATATATTTCAAAACAATACTACAAAAGTTATATATTTAAAAATAATACTATATAATTTATATGTTTAATATCTGATTTTTATAAACAATTTACATTAAAAATAAACGAAATTATTAGTATTGTTTCAAATGACGTTCCTGAAAATATATCTGTATATTTATATTTGTTGTGTTTGTTATTCAGAATTGGATTATTATATTTTGTTCTTACTGCATTTTTTAAGTTTTTTGAGTTCAGTATGTTGATGGTGAAAATCACTTACTGACGGATTGAATGATCAATTCTGCCAATCTGTAATCGATGAGCAGAATCTGCTGCCGATTCTGTCATTGAAAGCTTTTCCACAATGTTCATTCAGTACAACATAGAATTGAAATTATGTTACATATACTTTACTTGTTACATAAGCTTTCGGAAGAGCAATATGTTTGAAAAGTGGTCGTAAGAGCAGCCAGCAAAATACGGTCGGTCATGAACAAACGGTAATAAATCCTTTTTTGCGATTTGGCGTAATTATTTTGAAGTAGCCTTGTAAATTAATGGGGCAGTTTAAATAATTAAAAATATCATATTTTATATTTTGCTACATATTTTACATTTCTTTCTATATATTTTATATTTCTTTCCATATATTTTATATTTCTTTCTATATATTTTATATTTCTTTTTATACATTTTATATTTCCTTCTAAATATTTCTTTTTTCTTTCTATGTATTTTACATTCCTTTCTATATATTTTATATTTACTTCTATATATTTTATATTTCTTTCTATGTATTTTATATTTCTTTTTTCTAAATTTACGAATTTGTATTGTTGTCTATTCGGTTCCTTTGGTTTTAGACGGCTTGCAAAAATTAAATAATATTTTAAGCGTTCGAACTCTGTGGTGAATCACAGTATATGACAAAAACGTTTTTGACTTAATTCCGGTTCTGTATTCTTCGCAAATAAGACAATTTGAAAAAAAAAGCCTTTAGTTTAAATTTACTTTTCCGAATGATGGCACTGGAAACGGGAAATTAAAGCAGAGAACATTGTTTTCAGGAACAATAGTGTTCTTTAAGTTTTTAAATCTGGAAAAATTTCCATTTGTGTTATTTTTACGAGAGTTTTCTGAATAAGAGAACAAAGAATTATATTATGCTTTGTGATTTGCACCCATAAAGCTCACGGATTTTTATTTTTTGTTGAAAATGTTTCTTTTTGTAGTTTAAATATTTAAATCTTACATGAAATACTCAAATACAGTATTAAAATGAACTGTTCAGACATTTTGTTATCTTCTCTAAGGTGTTTCCATGGATAAGCATGTTTTACTGAAATATTTGTTCCCAATGTAATGACATTTATTAACTTTGATAAAATTGGAGACTTCTGCTTCGAAGTCACGTTAGGTTAGCTTATAATTTAGGTTCCCTATAGAAAAGGAAAATTAACATTGGCGTTGTCAATTTCATTTCACTAACCTTGTTTAACGTACGAAATCAATTTCCGGGGAAAACAACCGAAGTGCTTAATTTAGTTGGTGAGAAAATTCAAACCTTTTGCGAGGTCTCGCTATAACTGATCATAGAAACGTTATAGAAATGTGTCACGAAAAAAGTGTGGCAGAAAATTATTACTACAGCACTATTTCTATTAATCTAAGGTTAACAGAAATGTTTTTAATGTCACACGATGTAACTAAAGAAATTTTAAAAGTTTTTATTGGTAAAAAAATATTTCCATGTAAAACTGTTTTCTAAGTATATTTCATTTAAGTTAAAATTAGTAACCTACGTAGAAGGAGTTAGTTATGAATGAACGTGTCACTTTTCGTATTAAACAAAACCTAATACGTCAAGAAAATTTTGATTTTTATGTATAGCTCATCTCTATTCGAAAATTGCCTCTTCTTTATAATCTTCTAACGTTATTTGTTTTTCCAACATATCCAGAACAAAAAACCTAGTATTTTAATGCAATATGTCAAATTTAAAATGCCGAATTAGAAATTTAAAATGAATTTGTTAGTCTTTTGGTTATTTGAACTCACATGAAGGATCTGATGTCAGATTCATTTGTTTTGCTTTCACATTCCAAGCACTGTTTAATTATATTTAGGAGTATGCCTATTACGTACGCTTAATATATGTGCATGAGGTCACGTTACATGTGTAGTCGATATGGGCAAAAAATTGCATTCATCAAAAACGCAATACTCGAAGATGTAAAAAACAAATAATTTTTAATGATTTCTAATTTATTGAAAGCATTCTCATTAATTGTTGTAACTGTAGATAACGTGATGATGGTTAAAAGATTGTAAAATATATCTACTAACGAAACAATACAGAGTTTCACCAGGAGATTCCATAACAAACAGTTATTTCGACACTGGCGTAAGGTTTAAAAACACGACGTTTCGGGAGCCAACTGCTCCTTTGTCAAGTGAAGGCAGAATTCTGCCTTGACTGCAAGCGGGAAGTTGGCTCCCGAAACGTCGTGTTTTTTAAACCTTACGCCAGTGTCGAAATAACTGTTTGTTACAAATATCTACTACTCAACATCAGAAAGCGTCTTCCTGCGTATGCCCTTTTGTTCCTTGAATATTGTTAAAATTGGCTTTGGGAAAACTTTGAAGAAAAGAATTTTAGTAACAAAAACTTAACTTTATTTGAAATTTAAAATAAAAGAATTACTTGAACGTAGCAAAATGTGATTTTGGAATTGGTGAACTAATCTGGTGCAAGGCTAACACTAAGGTCAAGAGAAGAAAAACGATAGGATAAGGGTTACGATATGATACAAAAGTAGGTACAGCTGGTGGAAGCAAACAGTGCTTCTCTCACGCCGGCTTTTCAAAAATAAGTACTTGGCGCATGCGCCGATACAAACAGCGGTGTTGGCAAACACGAGATAAATGACGTCAGCATCGATGCATATTCAATATGATGGCGTCAGATGCATAATACGCCCACATAACAATACTGGTAATTACTAATAAATTTGACACCCACATATTATTACCTCAAGCTAAAGCTTTTTTATTTTAGGGGAAAAAGAGACGTCGTCCTATCCTGGATTCGAACCAGGGTCCCTCCGTTTAGCCCGGAGTGTCTTGGACCGCTAGACGAACGAGTTGTGTAATCCCTGTGAAGGTAATGATACCTTACATCCTTATATACGGAGAAAGAGAACGTTATTCCATGTTCTCGTTGGTTTAGCGGTCAAGACACTCTGGGCTAAACAATGAGACTGTGGTTCGAATCCAGGACGGGTACGGCATCTCTTTTTCTCCTAAATGAAAAAAAAGCTCTAAATTGAGCTAATAATACGTTGGTGTCATTAATGATAAAAAATACCTCACGAAAATTCAAAAAAAAAACCACAAAAAAAACTCGCCCCGGCGGCCACTATTTGGCAGTGATGGTAATAATGGAATTACGTACATCGCTACTGAAAAACATATGTTTCAACCCCTTGAGAAGAACCCGATATCGCAGGAAAACTCTCTAGTCGTCAAGATTAAGATCATTTGGGCGCATATAACATAATAATAATAAGAGGTAGATGGAGGAAATTAGGAGGGGGTAGTTAAGATTACGAGAGCCCATTCATAAGAAAGAAGAAGAAGAAAGGCAAAGCACCCTAGAAAAGGAAGATGGCTTAATGGGTTGGAAGGAAATAAGAAGAACATGAGTAGAAGAGTGTAATGAGTGAAAGCTTTGAACAGAAGAAAGGGGACGCTGATTACTAAGAGGTCCAAGTTTCTCAGGGTTTGTAACCCAAGAAGAAGAGGGATGTATAAAATTTATGTGAGATATTATTACCCTTCTCAGGGATAACACAATTGCCAAATAATGGTCAACACACAAAGCCACCGTGGCGAGTTTTTGTGAGTTTTCGTGGGGGGGATTTATTTTTACTTAATAATTTTCGACACCCACGTAGAAAGAAGCTCAAACTAGAGCTGTTTTTGTTTGAGCTTATTTCTAGATGGGGTCGAAAATTATTAAACAAAAAAAAATACAAAATTTATGTTGTATTCTTGTGTTATCTTGCATACGGGAATGAGATATATAAAATGAACTTTTGCTATTTATCTCTCAGATATAGACATGTTGCTAGATTTATCTGTATGTTTACTGTGTATTTATTAATCCTCATTGCAACCTGATCAATATCCATCTGCTGCAACTGTGTATTCTCTTTATTTTCTATCACGAAGACACTTTAACAGTATTCATCATATAATTACTACACCCACCAAACAGTTTGATCGTAGTTGGGGCCCTCAAAACCACAACTGGATTATAAAATTTTAATATTTTTAGGTGGAAAGCCTCACCTGAATGAAATTGGTTTAATGTCAGAACAAGTTTTTAACCCAGACATAGACCCTCACATCTTCAATATATCCGGTCTGTAAGGTCTTAAGTTCATTTAAATACTATTAACACTTGTTGGTCCAATCCAAACATGTATGTGAAAATTGTTTTCCAATAGAAATCTGCTTTGCAACAACTGCATCCCTGTCTATTTCCTGTTGAATAAAGAATAGCTAAATAGAATTTAACCTTCAGGAATTTTGGTTCTATAATAAATATTTAATTTTCATAAAATATAATTAAGCGCTTGCATGTTCTAACATTTTCATTTTTAATTTTTATTGCGAGAAAAAATTAAAACAAATATGAAACTGAGTTTTAAATTTCAATATTTTAAGAAGAAAAAAGTTCCCTGTCTTTTTCAGAGATTCTTTTTTCAAAGATTTCCTTAAATTTAAAAGCGAAAGCACGACGTGGAAAAATCCATTCTCATGAAACCAAACACTTTTGGGAAATTTTGGTAAGGAAATCCCAAAATAGAATACACCCAATATTTGGCGGACAAAGGCTTAAACCTAGAAATCGAAAATGAAAAATCAAAGGATTTACTCTGCAAAGCTCTGATCAAAAAAACATCAGTTTTCTTCACAGGAAGCCTATTTTTCCCAAAAGAGTTGATTATAGTACATCAAGAACAAAAGTTCAGTCGATTTCTAGAAAACGAATTCAATTGGAAAAGTTGATAATATATTTTTAAAGAAAAAGCAACAACTTTTCGGTCTGGAAGCGACACATAGGTCGAAATATCGTTCTATGAGGATCATTTTCATGCACGATTACTGTGAATTTGAAAGGTGCTCCATAAATTTATAACATTTTTTTTTGTAACTGTGTATCTTTCGAGATAGAATTAAGTAACAATAATGCTCTTAAAGCGTCAAAACTTTTATATACTTAAATATGTAAAAGCCACCATGGATGGAGGATTAAAGATTCTGTTATCGATATCGGCAGAGATCAGATTTAATCCTTTAGATAACTCAGGATCTCTGGATATATTTAAAAGGCACTTAACATTTTTCAATTTCTTCAACTTGCTTAAAAGATTTAAGTGCTTTATATTACTATTAGGCTTTAATAATATTTTTGCTATTTTCAATATAAACATACATGCACATATCTCGGCCATTTATTATCAACGCCAGAAAGCGAAATACGTGTTAAATTTTAAGTATCTATTATTTCAATTATCTAAGTATTTGATGGTAAAAAAATGTGGCGTGAAATTGTACATATGCGCAATTTTATGTACAGTGAATTTTTGTGCATGCCAGCATCCAGAAGGGGATTCTTAGAGACCTGTCCCCCCCCCCACGAAACAAAATTTATAACGAGAAGGCAAAACCATGTAGACGTATTTGCTTGTCAAATTTGTAAAAAGTGGGGGGGACTCTCTAACCTTGAATTATCAAAATTCTAACCACAAGGTCTCATTTTGCAGTTCATCAATTTCAGAATACTTTAAAAAAAGAAAAAATAGAGACCATTTTCTTTAAAAAGGGGGCATTCTGGAAAATTAAATTTTGATGCTAAAACTGGAGACAAAATTTATATTTCTTCATTGATATTTTTATGATTTATTTCAGTAGCGTAGCAACTCAAAACCATGGGTGGGTCTCAAGTGGCTTCAAAGAAGATTATGTGATGCGGTCTTGAAGAAAATAATGTGTTTTGATCCAATGGGGGCTTCAGCCACCCTCCCTATTCTGTGCCATTCATCTGTTTATATTTCTTTTCAATAAAGGTGACATATTTTTATTCGTTGTTTTGCAAAAAAAAATAAATACCCCCGAAATTAAACCCTGGCTGCGGCCTGGGTTCTATGACAAGAAATATTTGTCTTTTAGTACTTAATTTTTATTCATCAAAATAAATGGGAAATTCACCATTATGTTTATTGATATTTACTTTTATTAGTTCACTTGTGAGATGTACAAAAATTGATCATTAATTATAACCAAATCGCAATATGACATTATTAAGATATAAAAAGAATGCCATTGACGCAAAGATGTTCTGTCGTAAATTTTTAAATACGACTGTATAAGCGGAGGGGCAGCAGTGCCATGATATTAAGTGTTGAAATCATCTCATATAGATCATAATGTTTTAAGCATTCATTTTTCTCGAGAAGAAAGTACAAGGTATGTACAAAAGTAGTACAAAGAGAGTTACACAACACATATAAGGTTTAACGCAAAAAATAAATATATCTTCGATGAGGAAATACAAGGAAGAAGAATTGTTCACTAGCCAATGAAATCAATTCCTGCTCACTTTTCTCATTTGGTATTAACGTACTCAACATCCTGTTCAAACTAACTGTCTCAAACCACTTCACAAACTTACTGTTCCAAGAAGATTCTCTAAAACTGAACCCAGACAACAACTTGGTTAGACAACAATTTCCGTAAGAAAGCGGATCTTCCATAGAAAATCCAAACTTTATTCTTGATCATTGGACATCGTTCCACCCTTTTCTGGAAATGCAGTACCGCCAGCGCGGCCAACTTTTTCAATATTCACATATGCACACAAACACACACAAAAGTTATTAATATAAAAAATTATTAAAAGAGCGTGCTTCAACTTTGAAATAAAAACAAAAATGGCACAAATGAGTAGAAGATAGCTTAACATGTTAAGTAACAGTGAAAGAAAAAATATCACGAAAATAAGGCAAAATATTTAGTATTTCCTCGTGATCACCTCTATTGAAAAATTATTCTATTAATTATTGGCAACGGCCCTTTTGAACAGGCACGCTTAACTACTAGATATCGCCTTCTTCAACCGTCAGTTGCATAACTTTTTCGAACAAAATATAAATAGTAAGCAAATAGAATTTTTAAGCCATATTGACATCTCTTACTAAACTTTAAATTATAGCTGCTCCATATTGCAAATTACTCTGAGGGAAATCCCTTACTTTGGTCCAGAGCACATAAAACTTTTTGTTTTTTTAGAAACGTTATGCGATTGAAGTTCGTAAATATGACATTTGATTGATCACAGGATAAGAAACCTTCCGACTTAAAAGCATTCAAATATATATTATCGAACACGTTCAGTGGCGACCTAGTTAATATTTATAAACTCGCTGATTTCATAATCCACAATTTTTAAATCCTATCTACTTATCGAATGACATGACCGCCGCAAACCGACAAATGTATACATTTTAAAATTACGAAACTTTTAAATAAAGTTTCATTTAATTTTTCAAACTCAGAGAGAGTTGGATCTTCCCTGTAATTTGCCTCATCCATCTTGATCTTCACAGCTTCGGGGGTTTGAAATGTAATGAGAAAATTCCAACTTCACCAGAGAAAAAAAAGTTTGCGATGGAATTTTTCTCCACTAAAATTGAGTCTCTGTTATTTTCCACACAAATATTGGTAGCAGTTTTACAAGCATCAAAAATGAATTACTTTATTCCCTAAATTATACTAAATATATTATGATGATGAATATGAATATACTATAAATGATATTATGCCAAAATTATAATGAATATACCATGATATTTGAAAGAATTTTAATGCACTATATATATATATATATATGTATGTATACATACACACACACATATATATATATATATATATACACACACACACATATATATATATGGGTGCATTAAAAATAATATCATAAACGATTGCTATAGACTATGTATTGTCAGATATTATCAAATTAATATTAAGTAAATAATAACGTATGTAGTAATGAAAAAATTATGAATTTCATTAAAATCAATCATATAAAGGAAATAATGTGTGCAATATTATTAAGAAAAGGAAGAAAATAATGAAGAGAAGATGTAAAAATATAACAGACTGCGACTGCAGACAAACTGAGTAAATAGATATTAGACAGCCGATATAAACCCAGTGGCTAAAGTATTAGAGACGTCCTCACTCTAATTTGGACGAGCCCGTCAATGATGTGAAGTAATAACAAGGATTTACATATAGAAGTAACGCTCGGCTTCACGAAGTAGCACGAATACATGAAAATAGGTCTCTCCTAGCGAATAATAATAGTAAAAATAAATGTATTCAATTTACCTACGGTACAGTTTTTGGTAATACATCTGTTGGGTATGTATACAGTATGCATAAACATCTGTAGTATATTTGATGCTACCTTGATAGTTTTGAAATTAATTAATCATTAATTGGCTTCACTATAGGAGAAACGCAGATATTTATAAGAGAGAATATCGGAAGTTAATTAGTAGGCAGATTATTGGGTTCTCATACCAAGAAGACAGCGGTGTCATCCAATCCAAGACCTCCAGTTTTCCGAGGAAATTGAATCGGTACAATTAAGAGTACAAAATCCCGAACTACTACCATGAGAAGAAAAACGACACGAATTCGGCAATACCGTTGGAAATCGAACCCGGGCTAGCACAACGACGGGAAAATAGGTTACTCATAGGCCTTCATAGATTAGCAGACCCACTAGCATTGGCAGAAAATGCATAAGAACGCTCATAGGCTTATAAAGATTACAGAACTGCATATATTCATAAGTAAATATACAAAACTGCATCGGAATGAAAGTTATGACCCCATCTACACTCCCTTCGCATACGCCAGTGTAGGAAATCCGTACGTATTGAAACCACGGGGTTCACTCCATAACTGCATTAATTAAGTAATTAGTCGGTAATTTTTTTATCGGGTTCCAATGGATATTGAATTTTGTTTTTCTAGTCTGTCTGTCTGTCTGTCTGCAATAAAAAGGTTAATGTAAAGATAATCCACAAATACTTTGTATTGAAATCTTTTCAAAATTTTGAAACTGTTTCAATTTTTTGAACTCGGTTGAATCTTTTGAATTCAGTTCAAAGTTTTGAATTGAATTTCATAAAATTTAGCCCCTGGCGGCCAAATTGGGATGGCGAATATTTAGTTAATGGTGGGAGGAAATTTTCAAATTTGGGTAGAGTGATCAAACAGCTATTCTCTTCACGGATTCTTGGCGCAGTATAGCCCAGATGCTCTTGCGCCATAAAAAAGCCAAACAAACAAACAAACTTAACGAATTCTTGATTTATAGTATACCTGAGCATGCGCGGCGGAGGTTTGTTCTTATGGAACCTATAGTTTTGATTTTGATTTTAATAGATTCGTCTCGATTAGTTATATATTAATACAAAATTTAAACCGATCCTACCTTTCCTTCACTATATATATGTAGGGATAAAAGACAGATCAACCCTGGCGGCGAAATCATTAAAATCATTTAAATCATGAAAGGCATTAAAATCATTTCACAATTTTGAAATCGTTTAAATTTTTGGCGGGTGTCAATATTTATTGAATAACAGTGTTAGAAATTGGCAATCTGGAATTGAGAAATAAATTACAACTTGCCAAATTCAAACTGGCTAAAATTTTGGCGAGTTGGAATTTGGAAGCTTTGAGTCGGAAATTGGCGACTTAGAATTTGAAAGTAAACCACAGCTCGCCAAGTTTCAACTCTGCAAGTTGAAACTCGCTAAAATTTTAACTAGTTGGAATTTGAAGATTTTGCGAGTTGGAATTTGATTTGGGTTGGAATTTGGAAGTTTTGCGAGTTGTAAATTGACGATTTGGAATTAGGAAGTAAATTACAACTCCCGAACTTCCAACTTGTTGAATTTCGCACAACTCTGCAGCTTCACTATACAACTTGCCAATTTACAACTCGTCAAGTACCCATATGCCAAATTTCAATTTTTAACTCATCAAAACTTATTGAAAAAAGCAAAACAATCACAGATTCAACGTTAATTGAGACCCGCTAAATTAAAATATCGACATAGGTCGATTTTCTTTTATTCGCTTATTTTAATTTATATTTCAACTAAGCATAATTTTTATTAATCATACTTGGGTGTGTCAAGGAAAAAGTTAATCAGCTGGCTTCAGTTTATCATTTATAACCTTATAAGTAGTTATCAAATCGAGCTTTAGCTTTCATGCTGCAGTCTTTAACAATCCATCAAATTAATTAGTTAAAATGCTGCTTAATATGCTAATCGACTAAATTTGCTTTGTGAAGTTTTTTTGTTTGCTTTTACGAAACCAGCGGGGATTAAGCTTCACCAGGACCTAGGGTCTTCCGAAGAATTTGAAACTTTAAAGTCACATATAATCAAACTTCGAACTACAATCAGTTAGTTCGTAAGTGGTTTTTTTTTCACCCTTAGGATGCTATAACAGGTAAACTGAACTCCAGATGAACACGCTGCGCCTGAACCACCACGAAATCTAGAGGTGGTGAGGACCTCCGACCTTTATTACCTATTAGTGGCTGGTTCTACCATTTTATAACACCCAAGTATGTTTATAAGATATCGCACGTTCTCATACGTGAACTGGAAAATCTCCTATGCAATCCATTTTTACCTTAAAGTCCAATATTCATAGCGATAAGTTCAATTATGGATGACATAGAGAAAGATACTTTATCGAAGATGATCCGTGATCATAAGAGATGAACGTGACCTAAACCAATATTCGAGGGCCTATTTTCTTTTCTTTTTCTAACTCACAGTCTCGTTTACCGTATTTCTGAAAAAAGATTTATTTTCTTTTACAGTCATAAACTTTAAAGACAGTTTGGGATGTTGTTTCGAAAAGTTTTTACTTTATCAGACGTGATAGAAGCGTTAGATACTATTATGGACCCGTATATGATAGTCTACGGAGCTTTAATGGTTCTTTTCCCTCCTTGACATTTTTCCTACCTTTTAAGATTTCAAAAGGTATTAATTTTAAAGGAAGAAAACTATATTTTTAAAGTCATATAATATTGCTAAACGTACGACTTTCTAAGTTAGAAAATTTATATAAAATATTCCGCCTAACCATTTCCATTATATGGTTTTAATTTTTGAGAATAGTGAGTGTATATATAATATATTTGAGGGTTTTTCTGGTATATTATTAAAGTTTTACATAGAACTACCAAAGTCAAAGTGCGATTATTTTAAACATTTGTAAAATCACTGAAAGAAAAGGAAATTAAATTAGGTGCCTTTTTTACTGTGGCACAGTTTTAACGCATTTGTTCAGCGGCTCGTTCATCCGGGTTCCACTTGAACAAAAAAGGGGGAGGGCCAGAGAGAGAGAGGACGGGCGAAGGAACGCTTACCAAAAAACTGTTTTAGTATTTCGGGGATTGCTTGTCCAGCAATTAAGAGGTTCGGATTCTACCGAAAACTGTAGGTCCACTTCCTTTCGATGGCGCTTATTTCTAACGCAGTTGGCTATCGTACCTATACCCAGTGTTTGACTACCAGGGTATCTTAGGTCGCATGCCGCTCTTCTATCAACCGTAGTTGGGAGTTTGATTTCCTCATCTGTAGATGTACGCAGTAATTGGAAACCTGTAAGTTCCAGTGCAGTGTGATGTTTACTGACCTTGCACCTTAAACACAAACAAATTTATTACCAACGCTTTGGGGTAAATAGGCGGCTTTTTGGCCCGCACATTGCGATGTTTCATATGAATGCCCTTCCGGAATCAGTGCAGTTACATTCAACGTAATTGGTAATTTTCCTTAAGTTAGTTCGTCGAGCAAATTCTCAAGCGATGGTATTTATTAAGGATCGGGAAGACAAAATGAATACACCACGTTAGGTTGCAATGGATTTCTAATGGCTATTTGGTTTTTCAAAATTATTTCTTGATATAAAAGATAATACCATCTAGGTCATATAATTAACATACAACAGTGATTTGGATTGGGTTCGACCGATGGCAAAATTTAGCTAATGTACTGATACCGATTGAAAAACAGATTTTTTAATATTTAGGTGATGTTTTTAGTTTTTATACTAATTAATAAAATTTTTAAAGATTACATTATGATATGAACATCAATATTTATGAAGGATGTTTTCTTGTAATTAACTTTTTTTTTCACATGTTCACTGGATTTCTGCTTAAGACAATTTTTTTCTCCCCATTTCTCGCTACCCGATAATCCAAAACTTCAAAATTCAGGCTTTTGTGTAGAAACGATACAGCAGAAGAAAATTCCGGTATTTGCCGGAAAAATAAAATCAAGTTTCGCCTTTAGTGTGTCACGCAGAATATAAAATCCAATGAAAATGAAACAACCCAGAATCCGCAATAGGATTCAACGGACAGATGAAACAGGTGCAACAGCTACTAGCAAAATGAAAGCGGGAAACTGCACCTTCCCTTAACGTACTCCCTTAACGTACTCCCTTCACGTGAACTTCAAACCGAAACTAAAACGGGAAATTCCCTTCGGAGTACTCTAGAAACGTATTCAAAATTCAACTTAATCACACGTAAGGCACAAAAAGAGTCTTTTTAGATAAACAAAAACTCGAAAGAAATTAAGCAGTAAGAATCACAAAGGCGCGAGACAAAGAAAAGGCGAAATTCGACGTTCCTCACACGTCGAAGAGCGACGGCCGAAACCGAATTCATCACTGCTCAGAAAATTTCGGATCTAAATAAAAATAGGTCCCATGAATAGCTAACTTCTATCCCAGTAGACCGTAGGGAAAAAGTTTAAAACGCAAAATGGAGTTCGATATGTCTACAAAAAATGTAAAAGGCGCTTGCGGATAGAAGCTGAGAAGTTGGCGACGGTAAAGCCGCCAAATTGGAAAGTAAGTAAACCCCACTTTGTAAAGCCGCCAGTTTTCGAGAGGTGCGTGTCCTATCGCCCATAAGCGCGCCCTGGCCCAGTCCGCCTCAGTATATTCCTCTGCTGTGAGTTTAATAATTTCTATAATTAAATTTCATATTGCGATTACAATATTTTTAAATTAAACATTGTCCATATGAATAGTTCGTGCGCATTTACAGTAAGTACACTACTCTTGTTATTTCATTTTCTACAGAGCGACAGTTCGGGATTTGATTTGGAAGGAGCAAGAGCTTCGGAATCCTCAGAAAATTGTAGGTTCGGGGCAGGACTAACCCAGCTGTCCTTGATCCATAAACGTATATATATTAATTCTCGAGTATGACGGATTCTGGGAAATGTATTTTAACATTTATTTTAAAATTAGTATTTATATGAACTTGTGTGAAGGGCTCTCATCAGCTGAATGAATTTATGCTGTAATGCCGATTGCTTTGTGAAGCTATATGTGATATTTAGAATGAAATTTTATAATATTTTGAAACTTAATTCACGAACAGTATTACAACGATTTAGTGATATGTGAAGACTAAATATGTATTATTAACGATTGATGGTAATGAACATATAATTGCGAATAATATTGCACTTAACAAATAAAAAATATTTAGGAAATATGTCCATTTTTGTTTATGAAATTGAGCTTGTGTTCATATATATACTGTTATTTAATAATGACGACGAAATGATATTTCTACCACTTCCTTGTGCAAATTATTTAGCAAATAAAAGCAACATTCAGGCAAATAAATAGATTAAAAATAGAAATGCAATTTTCAACGTGTTTATTGCGTATAAACACGTGAATTAATAATAAATAATAACAAATTATTAATAAAAACTCCAAAAAAGGACTCAATAGCATTCTGACCAGCTAAGTGATAGTTTTCATCAGGAGATGAAAAACATTGAACAATGTTGTTTGACTCCTGTTGAAAACCAGCGCGTGACTGGTCCTAATACTATTGAGTCCCTTTTTAGAGTTTTTATTAGGGTTATACCTAATAAACACGCTGAAAATTGCATTTTTAATTTTAATTTCGAATTTGCGTAGTACATCAACAATCGTATATATTTTCGAATAAACAGATATCATGATATTACAATCGACTTTGAAATATACTAAGTTATTTTATAAACAACGAACGTTTTAAAGTATGAAAAAGGGAAATGCTATAAAAGCATTGCATGGAACAAAACATTTAATTTTACAAATTCTGTTCCATTTATAAGAATTTCTCATTTATTTTTGCGGTGATTTTAATGCGATAGGCATTTATTTGACGACATGCGCATATTGCATTTATTTTGGACTCGAATTATGAATGTAGATCAATTGCACTCGTTGTCTAGTTGATACTAATCCAAGAAAAAATAAAGTTATTGCCTTAGGTAGCTTGTTCTTAACAAGAACCAATCTGTTACTAAGTTTTAAACCCTACATTATGTTAAGTTTAAAGATACTTCCAACAAGGGACTTAAGAGAAATCTGTTTAACGTGTTTAGCACTCATGAATAAAACGATAGTTATGTGTTCATTTAGAAATGATAATGATGATTAAATATATGTCGGCCGCTGGTCCATAACTAATACGATATTTGCATATAATAATGAATTTTTATTCAATTTTCTGTTGTTGTTTAGTATGCTGTTGGCCATATGGGTTTTACCTTGTCCAAAGTTATGAAGCTTTTTTCATTCTGAATTATTTTAAAATTTTAAAAATGTTTGTTACATTTCATATTGCTCATAGTGATTTCGTTTGAAGAAATTGATTTTGTGTGCATACCATTATATTTATGCCAACATAATACATTTCATTTTATCTTGAACATGATGAAGAAATATATATCGTTTTATGTAAAGAATATTTTGAGATGTTTTATCTTCAAAGCATAAATTAATTTCTACTCAGTAAAATAAATAATTATTAATTTTCAAGGTACTCGCATTTCCAGCCAAAAAATTTGATACGGCAATATTATAATTCATTTATAAAACACGTATCTCACAACGAATGTGTAATTATAAATTAAAGGTATTAGGAAAGATAATATATTACAAATTGATGTAAAAAATGAAAAAATATTTGGTAAGTCTGTAATTCTACATCAGAAATAAGTAAACAATGAGTATTTTATTGAGTTTAATTTACGATTTCAGCGCAATTTTTTTTACTGCCAGATGAATGGAAATTTGGTGTATAAAATAATAAACCTAATGAGATAATTAACTGGTTAGAGCGATTGTATATCCTGAGTTAAAGTAAATAAGCACTTTTTCTTTACGTAAGTCCGTATCCAATTTCCAAATGATCTTTAATTGATATTAATATTTGCGATTTTTTTGCATTTCATTTTTCATTGGTGTCATCGTTGTCATGAATGGCGGGGAAAACTTCCCCCTCTTCTCTCATCAAAACGTGGCGATTTCTTGATGAAGCTGCATTCTTT
>QLNU02015270.1:50969796-50996730 GCA_006491805.2 Dysdera silvatica | reverse complement strand
TAGTTCTATCAATACATCATTATTGGTTTGGGCATTAATTAACAGGATCCGTTTCTTATCGTCTTCGTCATCGAAGGCCATATTTCTTTTCATCTCCTAGGCTTTTAGAGAGGTTCTATTTCGAGTTGTGCATTCGTTGCACAAAAGCCCTTCATTTTAGGAGTTTTTTTTTCACTCTCACATACGTTGAATCGAAAATTATCCGCTATTTAATACTACCTTTGAAGAGGAATTGTAATGGTAAAATTGCCAGGATAGTTGGGGAGTCAAGTTCACCACACTGAACATTTTGAATGCTTCGTTATAAACCATTGAAATTGTTTACAAGACCATACTTAATAATTAGTTGAAAACTTTTCTAAAGCCAACAGAATATCCATTACAGTGTATTGAAAGATGGGAAGGGTGACCTCCTTCGACCATTGCATTGACGTTTGCTGGCGCGTATGATTTGGTGTTGGAATACAGTTCATTAAACAGGCGAGGACACGAAGATATCACATTAATAGTTTTCTTGAAAAACCGCGATCAGCGATAGAATTTTGGTTCACTAGTTTATAAATATTACTGTCGTATAATTAAAAGAATTGTATATATTTATAATTCTCGAAAATTGTAAACAAAATCGAACCATGTAATAAGATGATAACAGTAGAATAAAGATTATCGAAACGACTATAAAAATAAAGTTTGGTGGCGAGTAAACGATCGTTATTATTATTATCTTATAGATTTCATTCCTGACAGCGAGTAAACGTTCATTATTATCTTTATAGCTATCATTCCTGACAGCGAGTAAATGACCATTATTATCTTCATTGATATTATTCCTGATAGCAAGCAAACGATCATTATTATCTTTATATATATTACTCCTGACAGCGAGTAAACGATCATTATTATCTTTATAGACATCATCCCTGACAGCGAGTAAACAATTATAATTATCGTTATAGATGTCATTCCATACAGCGAGTAAACGACCATGATTAGCATGGAAAGAGAATATCTATATTTTTAATATTACAATTATTCTTTTAAAGAATACTCATAGAAGCAGTTATATAGCATTTTAATAAGAGATATACGTTTGTGTTTTATATATATATATATATATATATATGGCCTGCAAAAGGGTTGCTGGTATCTAACTGGAAGGAGACCCACACGCTGAACGTATGTGACGATGTGTGGAACCGGCCAGGCCAGTAACCTAGTGTCCTACCCCGCCTTCAAGTGGTGCAGGCTGAGCTTTCTATTTATGTGGCAAATTAATATTTGCTACACGGATAGAAAGGCGGAAGGGGAGGGCTAATTCACCAACCCGTTTAGCCAGCGTGGTGAAATTATGGCTAATTCCTCCATTATGTTGACACACCAGAAACCATGGCCCCTAGTCTCCAGGTGCTGGAGTGCTCCTGATCAAGGCAGCGGTCAGTGTGGCATGAAAGCAGGGGGTGCTAAGAATCACTGGAATGGCCCAGGCTGCCGTTTGTTATTGACCTTGGCTACGTTTAATGGACGATCCCTTGCTTCTGAAGCAAAACTTCAGGAATTGGAAGAGGAACTAGACAAGATCAAATGGGACATTGTAGGACTCAGTGAAATTAGAAGAAAAGGTGAAGAGTTGGTGGAACTGAAAAGCGGACATTTGTTTTATTATAGAGGAACGGAAACTGGAAGAACAAGTGGTGTTGGCTTCTTAATCAACAAAAGAATTAAAGACTGTCTTCTGGAAGTTGAAAGTACATCAGATCGAGCAGCGAGGCTTGTTGTTCAACTAACCCAGCGATACCAACTTCAAATAGTACAGGTATATGCACCAACATCAAGCCATACCGACGAAGAGGTTGAAGAATTTTATGAAGAAATCAAAGAGTTACACACCAAAGGGAAACAACATATCAAGCTCATCATGGGGGATTTCAATGCAAGAATTGGACAACAGGAACAAGGAGAGACATCGGTTGGTAAATACGGATATGGGGAAAGGAATGAACGTGGCGATCAACTCATCGAATTTGCAGAAGCTGAAAATCTTAGCATCATGAATTCATTATAGGACTTATTGAAGAAATTGATATCTCAGAAGCAAATGAAAACATTGTTAAGACAATAGTTGAAACTGCTGGGGAAATTGGTGGTGTAACCTGTAAAAAGCACAATAGCAAATTATCTGAGAAGACGAAACAGCTCATGAAAAGGCGAAGAGATATGAAGGTGGACAATCGAAATACCAGTTCCAGGATTGAGTACATAGAACTTTGTAAAACTCTGCGCAAAAGCATGAAAGAAGACATAAGAAAATTCAACTGTGAGCTAGTAAGGAAAGCCATTGAAAATAACAAGAGCCTTAGGGTTGTTAAAGGAAGTTTATCTGTTGGGAAGAAACACATCATTGCATTAAAAGGAGAGGATGGCACCGTAACAAGAAATAGGGAAGAAATACTTAGAAGAGTTGAAGAATTCTACAAAAAACTATATGAAAGTAACAGTGGATTAAACGAAGACACTGAAATAGTCGAAGGAACAGCTCCTAAAATCTTAAAAGAAGAAGTTTCATTTGCAATAAAAAATATGAAGAAAGGAAGAGCCCCTGGTGATGATGGTATTACATTAGATATCCTAAAAGAAGCTGGAGAATATGTAGAAGACATACTTGCAAAATTCTTTACCAAATGTCTTAACAGCGGTAACATACCAAACCAATGGGATTCTGCAACAGTAATTCTTTTGCATAAAAAAGGTGATAAAGAGGATTTGAAAAATTACCGACCAATTAGCTTGTTACCTGCTATTTATAAAATCTTCACAAAAGTTCTAACACATCGCCTGCAGAAAAAATTAGATGCAGCTCAACCAAGAGAACAAGCTGGATTTCGAAGTGGATTCAGTACAGTGGACCATATTCAAGTATTAAGAGAATTAATTGAAAGAACACATGAATATGAACTTCCATTGTGTGTTGCATTTATTGACTATGAGAAGGCCTTTGACTCTATAAAAACATCAGCAGTCATCAACTCTTTAAGATCAACAGACATTGAGGATGTGTACATTGACATGGTGAAACGTGTGTATAAAAATGCAAGTGCAAAATTTCGGTTACATAAAGATACCAAAACTATCAAACTTGGCAAAGGGGTGAGGCAGGGAGATACCATTTCTCCAAAACTTTTTACTTCTGCTTTACAGATGATTTTTCAGCTGATAAATTGGAATAACAAGGGAATAAAAATAAATGGTGAATATTTAAATCATCTGCGGTTTGCTGATGACATTGTTATTTTTTCAACGGACCCATTAGAACTCCAAGACATGGTACAAGAGCTCTCAACTAGAAGTGAAGAAGTTGGACTCAAGATGAACCTACAAAAAACTAAGATCATGTTCAATAATTTTGTAGAGGAAACAAAAATACAAGTTGACAACACTGAGCTAGAAATTGCTGATTCATATATTTACCTTGGCCAGCTGATTTCAATGGATGGCAACATTATGAAAGAACTCAACAGACGTATTAAACTTGGCTGGAGTGCATTTGGAAGAAACAGTTTTATCCTGAAGGGGAAATTGCCTTTATGTCTAAAAAGAAAAGTCTTCAACCAGTGTGTATTGCCAGTCCTCTCTTATGGATCAGAGACATGGAGTCTAACAGTTGGAGCAATACGAAAGTTACAGACAACGCAAAGGAGCATGGAGAGGTGCATGCTTGGAATAACTAGGAGAGATCGAAAAAGAAACACTTGGGTGAGAGAGCAAACTAGAGTAGAGGACATCATTGTTAAAGTAAAAGGACTGAAATGGCGATGGGCTGGGCATATTGCAAGAAGAACTGATCAACGATGGACAACAGAAATTCTGAACTGGATTCCAAGAGACCACCGAAGACCTAGAAAACGTCCTCAAACTAGATGGGTGGATGAAATAAGAAAAGAGGTTGGGGTGACGTGGAAACGAATGGCCCAGGATAGACTTGTGTGGAAAGCATTTGGAGAGACCTTCATCCAGCAGTGGATAGATAATGGTTGAATATGATGATGATGATATATATATATATATATATACATATCGGTGGAGGTATTATTTTATGATAATACTAAGACGCAAATTTAGTTCACTCTGTAGCTACCCATAAAGTACTTGAAATTTTTCAGACACTTAAAACTTGTGACATGATTTATTGTTTTATTATACGTTACGTTTATGGACGTGGGGGAATTTTTCTCACGAAATATGGGCCATAAGAATAATACCTCAAATAAACTTTTTTTTATTTTAAATTTTTTTGAAATTTGAATAAATTTCCATATTGCAAATTTCCCGGCTTGCAGTCAGTTTCACTTAAATCTCTTGCCTATAAAATTTTTATTAACGGCGATTTTAAAGAAACAAAATTCTAAACTCTCGATTCATAATTTTAATTTTTATGGGATTTATGACCCAGTAGTGGTTATTAAATAATACATTCCATAAATAAGACTACGCATTAACATCTTAACGCCGAGGGATCTGTCGCCTTTCTTCCCGTACCCCTGTTCCGTAAAACGGGAAGAGAGAATGCTTTAACACCAATTAAACTAACCAACAATAGGATCCTAGGTATAAAAGATTTACCAACATAACCTTTGAACTAAGGGAACTCGGTTCGATTCCGGGAGAGCTCGTTTATA
Organism: Dysdera silvatica; assembly: GCA_006491805.2. Lineage (NCBI taxonomy): Eukaryota > Metazoa > Arthropoda > Arachnida > Araneae > Dysderidae > Dysdera > Dysdera silvatica. The sequence continues at coordinate 50,992,057 of QLNU02015270.1, read as the reverse complement.
AACGTGCAGTTGTCACGCTAAAATGTAATTTCCATTTCCAATATATAATATCCCTACTAGAATACTGAACAAGGATGCCAATGCAATGTCAAACTGATATAAAGCGCAATGCTATGTTTTAGAAGACGTATAATAAAAGATCGACGAAATTGCTTTAATCCCAAAGTAGCAGGTGTTTAGCCTTTGGTTTTCAAAGCCTTCTTACATCATTTTTTCCCAGCGACAGACGGAAAAATAAAGATTAGGAGAAATGTTTTTTGTACGGTCCATGAGGTAAAAGCAAATGGACCCATTTATCATTCACCCAGCAAGTGTCATCAGCAGGCTCAAGCTGTGTTACACAACAGGATAGTGTTTCCCCCCACACACGAAAACTGCTCAATGGGAGCGTGACTGATGAAGAAGCCACGCCGTAAAGCCACCATTATCGGATAATACCTCATTCTTGCTGCCCATTCTATTTAACTACCTTAGCTGCAGACACACATCTGCAAAACTATATGCGGCATTTCCTCATATTTCAAGCACTAAGCCTTCTTTGTCATTTTCTTTTCCCTTCGTATGTGTACAAGGTGTTCCCAAATAGGACTCCAAAGCGCCAGAAAACGTTTCGTTACATTTGTATCTGTGTAAGAAGTAAATCAAGGCTCTAAAGTATGAGTCATGAAGCACACTGTATAGTTTAGAGCTAGAAAAAATCGATGCCTTCTGATTAAAAGAAAAGCACACGACCTATCAAGCTATAAAACAATGAAAAAGCAACAATATTTTCAAAAATGTACAAAATGAAATGATTTTGATACTTTTCATAACTTTATTACCGAAATTGTAAGATTTTGATGGCTAAGGGGATTATTAAATTTACAGCTATCGTGCAATCTTTAACAGTTCTGGATAGAGATATGCTAATCTTTTTGTTAAATGTTAGAATATTCATTTATTTGAGTAAAGAGGGGTATCCGACCAAAAATAAAGACGTCGATACATGTTTCATGCATTTTTCAACCAGAATTGTATGCAAATGAAAGAAAACTTTAAAACGTAAATGCTTATTCGCATTTCACCGACTTCTTTAAGATTCTAAGATCTCAAAACTTTTTTTCAATTCTAATTATTAACAACATATTCCGCGTTCTCAAAATTTGAAGAGATGATCTTGCTTGAAAGATCTTTGTCATATATCTTCTAAGGGAATTTCATGGATCAGAGATTCAAAAAGATATTTTAAGTTAAAGATTTTGATAGAGCGTAGGAAGTTTTGTGCAAATTTGTCAAACTTTAGCTTGTAAACTGATCAATAAAAGACGAATAAAAGTACTCAAACAGATTAACAAACGAACCATAGATAAAAACGCAAAGTGCTCTTTTATATTTTACATGCGTATATAAATATATTGTTCACATCAAACATTATCTATTTACTACAGGACGGATTGAACAAAATTATAGGGCGAGGTCCAGGGATGACTATAATATTCTGGCGAAACCTACTTAACCTAGTGAGGGCTATAAATTTTTAAGCTATAACACTCTATTCAATGATCAGAGGATAGCACTTAATTATAATTTTTGATATTCTAGAGAGAAGTTGAGTTTTTCTAGAAAACGCTAAGCATTCCTTAAAGCTTCCCTCTGGTTACGACAATAGATAAAAGAATCCCTAAATAAAATAATAATAATTTTCAACCCGATATATAACATTTCGTGATACATAACTTGAGAAGTATAAAAATTATAGAAATGTAAGAGAAGATCTATATTAAATTATTTTAAGTTTTGAGGTTAGAAATGGAAGAGAATATAAAGCCGAAGCTTGTTACGAGATTCTCTTCCAGAATGCGGTGATGTTGACAGAAGAAAAGATAGATTTTTATGGTTTTGAATTATGATTGTTTGAAAGAGTTCAGCTGTTGTTATAAACCATAAGCGTACGCAGAAAATTCATAAGGGGAGTTACAAGCTCAACAGGGGGTTTACAGAGCTACAACTCACATATTCCTATGTTAAATATACAAAATTTCATTGCAATGGGGGGGGGGTTACAACCCCCATCAACACTTCCGTGCATACGTGAATGTCGTCATTAATGATAAATGTCAAATCAATGATGAAAATGAATCAACGATGATGTCAAAATGTTGTCAAATCATAAATGCATGCACTTAACGTAACGAAATAAACTTATTGTTTGAGAAAGTGGTCTTAAAATCATAATGTTTCAAGTGGGTTAATAAGCTAGATGTAAAATTTAGGAAAATTCTAATTTTTTGTTCATGCCTGCATGTGTGAATATATATATCAAATAACATGAAAGTAATTCTTCTTTCCTTAAATCTCAAATACATTAACATAAAATTATTAATAGTAATATCTCAAATATACTTATGTATATTTGAGATTTTAATATTTGTTCACAAATTTTTTCATGTCTTGTTTTCAATAAGAATTTTATGCACTAAGGGAGGTAAAAACTATTCAGGATATGTTTTACACTAAAAGCATTTAGCAATCGATAATATTAGCACAGGCTCTCTTTAATTAAACTTCAAGAGTTTCGACTTGCTTAAAAAGTTAAGTAAGTTTTTAAGTGACTTTAGATCAAATTAGCTTTTTATTCTTAAAAGAATAATGATGCAAGTTAATAAAGAAGTAAAATTCTAAAGAAAATGAATTATGCTTAGATGCTAAAACCTAGCAGGCTGTCCTAATTTTAACAAAGGGTTGTTTATTAGAAAGTAATAAATGGAATTTTTTAACCAAAAACAAAACGGGCTAGCTGGATACTTCAAAAGGGCATTGCAGCCCATTGACCGAAAAATAAATTTAAAGATAAAATATATTTCGCTTTAAAATAAGTTTAGAGATAGCCCCTTCTATATACATACAATTATATTATACTATAAAAAATCATACTCACAGATATTCTTGATTTAAAATAGTTTCATGTCAATAGTTCTGCTATTTAAATTATTGTCAAAATGAACAAACGTTAAGATCCCTCAATATTATTATTTTTTGTTCAAACTTTTTTTCACATCGCTCCTCCACATCATGCTCCACTGCGAGCGGTTTGAGGCGGTATATGAATTCTGAAGGCAAGCTCGATCGGCATCCATTTAGGTGTCGTGTCAATGGAAGAAAGTAGGGCAACATCTCTGCTATTTAAATTATTGTAAAGTGAAGAAACATTAGGGAGCCACATTTATACAATTTTTTTTTTACTTTAATTGAAGACCCTGTTTGCATCGCGCCTCTACACCACACTCCACATGGAGGCTTTATATTGAGCTGTTTGAGGCGGTATATGAAGGCTGAAGACAAACTTGATTGGCATCTGTTTAGGTGTCGTGTGGAAGGAAGGAAGTAAAATAACAGCTCTGCTATTTAAATTACCGTAAAATGAAGGAACCTTAGGGCCCTTTTATACGATTATTTTTACTTCAATTCAAGCATTTGCTCACATCGCCTATCATGCCAACTGATATTTCTACCATTTAAAATATTATGCGTGGCGGTACGCATTGCACCTCAACATTGCGCAATTTTAGGCGCGATACGAAAGCTGAAGGCCAACCTGGTCGCCATCTGTTTAGACGTCGTGTCAAAAGAAGAATTTTGGACAACAGCTGTGCTATTTAGATTACTGTAAAAAGAAAAAAAAAACATTAGGGTCCTGTTGCACAATTATTTTTTACTTCAATTCAAGACTCTGCTTACATAGCACTTCATGCCAACTGACATTTTAAGTGGTAGAAATGAAAAACTATTACACGTGGCGGTGCGCATCGTGCCTCCACATCGCGCGCTTTGAAACGGGATACGGAGGTTGAAGGCAAGCCTGGTCGCCATCTGTTTAGACGTCGTGTCAAAAGAAGTAAATAGGGCAACAGCTCTGCTATTTTAGATTACTGTAAAATGCAAAACATTAGGGCCTTTTAAAACCAGCATCTTTTACTTCAATTCAAGCCTCTGTTCACATTGCACTTCATGCAAACTGACATTGTGAATGGTAGCAACGAAAAACTGTTATGCATGGCGGCACACATCGCTCGATTTGAGGTGCGATATGGTGGCTGAAGGCCAGTCTGGTCGCCATCCGTTTAGGCGTAGTATCAAAAGAAAAAGGAAGGCGGAAAATTAATGAGAGTCATGACCATTTAAATATGACATACATAATGGCTTCCATGCTTCTTTGAAGTGTTAGGCCTTGTTGGTGTGGTTCAGTGATAATGCATTCGCCTAGCGTGGGGTTATCCCGGATTCGACTACCAATTGTTTCGGAAAAGAACGCTCACTGGCTAACTGTTCACAGTGGTTTAGGGGTTGGTTTCCTACGCCTTATGTGATCCGGATTCCTCGGAAAATCGTAGGTTCCGCCGCAGTTTCAATTACTGTTATTGCATCGTAGAACTAAAAGAAAAAAAATTGTGTAGAGCGGAATGTGTAAACAGAGGCTTAGATGAAACTAACAGATTATCCTTCAAAGCGTCCTTTATACGTACGCGCATACAGAAGCGATAAAGAAGTAAGGATATGACACAAGAGAAATGATTAGAAAAATAAGATAAAGAAGTAAGATGGTCAAAACCAATTAAGTAGAATAAGTTAAGTACCTCGTATTTTGAAAATTATGGGTCCTAAATTTTGTATTGGTCTTTGAAATTGTGAGATCATTAACATTTTCAGGAATTAAATAAACTTCTGTAACGCATGGCGTAACCTTACGTTTTTAACAATAAATTTTCAATCTAGAAGAGACGAAATTACGACAGATATATTAATATAGTTTCACGTTATTAGTGATTTTAAACTCGGTAAAATCATTAATTTATAAATGCAATTTTGTAGGCATAAAATCAAAAGGATTGTATGCATTTTTCCTAAGTATATACTGAAACTATTATCAAAAGCTGAATATTTATGTTATCCCTGAAAATATTCGAATTAGCTTTTAAATGAAATTAATCCAAGATGTTCTTGTTTATAAATTTTGTTTCGCTTACCATTTAGTGCATGTTCTTAAACACGGATATTTTTGGTAAACATTACGCATTTGAACTAAAATGGAAAAACCCCGTGAATTCGAGAGCTGAAGAATACCTTTGCGATCATTTAACCTCTGGAAATTATAAACACGTCTTAGTATAGCTTGAAAACATGGTTTTTATATCATGTTGAAAAAAACAAAACACCTAATGTATTTAAATGGAATATATTTTAGACGGAAATGTAAACTCGGCAGTAGATTGTATTGTTCTTCAAAATTGATAGAAATAGCATATCAACTTGAAGCCTCATATCCGAAATGGATTTCCCGAATCAAAGTGAGAAAATTGGTGAATGTCGACAAAGATTACAATTGAAATTAATTATGTTGTAGTTAGAAACATCAATTTATTCGCCTGAAATTTAAACTGCATTTCTCATTCCAGAGGTTGCTAAAATACTTGGATTTAATGCTTAAAGAAATTCTTTCGTCAGGTAATGACCATTTACGCATCAACAAAAAATCAATTAATGTGTGGGAATTTAAAAAATCGTCAAGTTTTTAGTATTTGTCATTAGAAACCAGTGGCATTGGCTTCACTTTGAAAATATTCAAGACAAAATTGTTGAAGCAAATACAAATTAATCTATTTTTGAGTTAATTTTAGGAAACTTTCGGCCCAAAGTGCAACGCAGAAAATGTAGAAGTAAAATTCGACATAATTCAAACTTGAACCCATCTATTGCTTTACATAAATAGACCATGCCTATGAGATACTATTCCGAAGTAACTTAACAAAGAGCATAGTGACGTGGTTACTTATAATATACGTATTGTGTTTACCGAATGTTAGGCAGATTCCCTTTCAAATTCTTGAACGGAATTGGAAGGAAACTTCAAAAAAGAGATTAGGTCCAGCAGAGAGGCTCAAGAGCAAGAAGTTCAGTAAACCGCTCGTCTCTTTATCCGAACATCAAGCCTTAATCTTTATGTAATCGGGCTCTAACCTATATTTACGGAGGAAATTTCCACTGGTCGTGTATTGCCCGACAAGATATTTAGTTCTGTTGCAGTCAAGTGTGGGAGAAGAATCATAAGACACGGGAATACCGTTGCCAGAGACGGATCGCCGGATGATGGAAGAGGCGGATGCCCAGAGTCAGTGACGTAATAGAATTGAAGTGTGGCCACACTACCGCGAAGAGACTGCATAAAATGAAGCGTGAAAACAAATCATGGCAGAACTTTTTTCGTTACCTTTTGAAGCTACAAGCTCTGGTCGCTACTGCGATGTTTCTTCGCTTGATAGTCATGAGTTTAAAAATGTAATTTTTTATAACTTGTTTCGTTTGCTTAAATAAATGTTAAGCTTTCCTTTAAAGACTTTTAAATTTTTTAAGAAACTGCACATGATGTTACTTCGCTCTAGTGGTAATGATGAATACTCCCAGAGGCTGCAAAATGCAACATTGAGTCTTCAATATTTACGCCGACATGCAAAGGAGGCGTATTCCGGCCTTTGAATTAATTATGCATCCAGCAAAGCATGTTAGCAAAAGATGAGTTTATAAAACTGGATGAAAAGCGATCTACTGTTTGTGTATTCCAAAGTGAACCAAATCCTACAAAAGTTGTTCATGCACGAAGTGCTTCAAAAAGAATGAATGCCTTGACTTTTGGTAAATCTAGCCACGTTGTAACTGTAGCATAGTAAGATCGTAGAACAGTAAATTCTAATTAGTATACGACGATTTATTTGGTTGAAATAGATGCTGAAGTTATAATAAATAATTCGAAACCTCGCATCGTTCTTCATCATGACAATGCAAGCTCAAATACTGTATTTTAAACTATCGATCATTTGAAACATTAAAACATTGATTTGCTGAGTCATTGCCCTTATTCACCTGACTTAGCACCAGGTGATTTTTTTTGTTCCCGAAGATCAAAAATAAAATTTATGACCAACGATTTAACAGCCCAGAAGCAGCAACAATTGAAGCTTATAAATGACATGTTTCTGCTATACCAAACTCTGAATGGCATAACAGTTTTGAAAACTGGGTTACTTGAACGAAAAAGTGTGTTGATAGTAAAGACGAATATTTTGAATAGCGGTAAAACTTTTTTTTTCTATACAGAAATATTTTGTATATTATTTTCTAAAAACTTAAGTACTGGCTCTTGTATTAGAATATCTGACTACTTATTTTGTCCGTATTGTTTATCATGTTTATTCTTGTATACAACATTTGTTTTTTTAACACGTTGTATTCTCTTTATCTCATATATATTAAAAAATACTGCTATATTTAAAATATTGAAATCGACATGATGGCGTCGCATTACGCAGAATAAATAACAAATAGAAAAAATGTTTAAAAGCGTAGTAGAAATTTTATTCGACAAATTTCAACGCGTTTCGCACTGACTTTGGCCCTCCCTCGTCAGGAATACACTTCTGTCTGGTACGGAAATAAGCAATAAAGTGTTACCAATTCACGGATGGGTTGTGTTGCCGGTTAGATCTCATTTCTAGTTAAAAAGTTGCGATTAAGATCGACTGCTGCTCCATCTATCGGTGATGAATTCGACTAATACATTTTTATTAATTATATCGATTACATTGAATGTGGTAGGCGAAGGTTGAAAAGCTGAAAGTAGGTTTCTCCAAGCTTGACTGAAAAATGGAGTGGACATGTAATCATGTACAATGCCTCCGGAAAGTTTGTGAATAAAAAATGCTTCCAAAAAATCTAGTTCTGCAGGAGACAGGTTGATGCATGATGGTGGCGCCATAAATTTATGTTTATGATTATTGCCCAACAATAGATTGCAATGGAGGATTTATTATATTCGGCCTTTTCGACGTATCTTTGAAATTTGTCGAATAAATTTCAGCCACGCTTTTAAATATTGTTTTTTTATTTTTTATTTAAAATACTTCTATATATATATTTTCTTTAAATTTTACACAATTCTACTAAGGAAGGCAGTAGTCTAATACGTTAGTTTTATATATCGTATTTAATTCTTTATATTGCGCTTGCTTTATAAGCATAATTTTTAAATTTACACCAACACGTAGAGAAGCTTTCATTCTATACAGAATTACACTTATACCCCAGCACAATTTTCGCAAAACGGTGGTTAGCCATTAAGATTAATATTTCCAAATTTTGCGAAGCACACCTTGAAGTCTTTCATTTTGCGAAATTTACCTTCGGTTACGAAAGTTCGCTTTCGAACCTGTAAACCTAATCTAAGCGGATTAGGCTACTTTAACATTTCACACGCAACAATTTCTGCTGGAACAAAATTTTTGACTCATATATACTACTCTTCGAAATTTCCAAATCCTCAGACCCATATTCAAATCGTTGACGTCCTCTTATTCAAACGTAAGATGGAGAACTGTTTGAATTTACGGTTAAATTTCGAAGGTGTTTCACTGGCCTTGCTTAAAATTGTAACGGGATCTGTAACGTATCTTCCAATATAATAAGTATTTCACACTGGGTACAAATTTTTGACATGATATTGCGGTTTCAAGTTCCTTTATCTCCACAATTAATTTCAATTGCACAGCTGCGGATTCTTCGTACATTAGTTTCTAATCTTGGAGTGCAATTGAAATGAAAAATATTGGAATTAAAATTTATGTGGAAAACCTTTCAAATAAGATTGAAATAAAATTAAAAATTAACTACTATGGTAAAATATTTCCTTCGTATTCTCAGAAAGAAAAAAGGAAACATTATGAAGTTAATATGATGTGTAGTATGAAAATTACTTCAAAGATTTTTGAATTTAATCTGCATCAAAATTCTTGCTTACTAGAGAAATGATATCTTCAAGCAAAAGGAATATAATAACTTACGTTACTTTTTTGAATGTGAGCTTCATATATATTAGTATATAATTTGATAACTGTCACAGGAATTTTGCGTGGTAATTTGGATATCTTTATTCACTAAGAGTATCTTCTTTTTAATGACGTTTCAGAAACTTCTTTATGAGGTTTAATCTAATTTAATACTTGTGGATTTGAGGATGAATATATTTTGACGTCTGCCTTTGTAAAAATGCATCAAGTCAAATAATTTATACGGAGGCAAGAGGCTTACAATGTATTTCTAGAGTAAATCTAAAAATTAATTAAGCGTTCAGAATGCCAAAGTTTTAATGTCAAAAGACGGAAATGCATGAAAATTAATTTTCTCTAACATATTTCTATTGCAGAAAATTTATGGTCAGTCAGTGAGGCTTTCCGTTGTTTAGCATCCACAAATTTCAAACGCAGGCCCTTTTTTTGCACAAAATTATTTTACGTCTAGATGCCAGCAATTCGCAATAAATTTAAAGTTGGTTTTATGAACTTTGTAGTAATTTAAAGAAGCTAATGAATTCTGAGACGTTCTTTTATTCCGAGTATTAATCCATTTTTAGCTTTTATCATTGTTCAACCTGCGATTAGTCTACAAGGATCATTAGTTCAAATTATCATTAGATGCAATATATTCCAGGCTTATTCCAGTTCAGTAACATGTAATTATATTGCAGTTAAAGTTTTATTGCACTGCTTCGTTTTGCAGAAATTGGCGAAGATAATTCTTCTTAAAAAGTGGAATGACTTTTTGATAATGCTACATTTTTAGCATTCATGTTCGAATAGGATATGCGGATATAAGTTGACACGTCCTATCAAATGTATTTTTCGTTTGCAATGCAAGGCGTCATAAGATCTTTGCATCTCAAAGGTTGTTATTTACTACTTCACAAAATATTTCTAGAATCTTTATTTTAAATAAAACATGCAACGATAGATGTGAGGGTAAATCATATTTGCAAAAAACAAATATGTGTGAAATTTTTTTAAACCTAAAGTTTTAAAAATCAATATATTCAAATTTTCCGAAGGATGTTATTTTCCATAATCCTTGCTTCCCACTTTAATTCAAGCCCTCTCTTCTCATGTATTACCCATGTCGTACAAAAAGTGGGTGCGTTCGTACACGCAGGAATGCTCAGGAATGCTATATTTCCATTTACATATTTATTGAATTGGAAAGCGGCGAACCGGAAAGTTGTTAAGCGTTCAAGGGGGGAGCATTGCTTTGGAAAACGTGTTGATGACGCATGGGAAGCAGGAGGGGAAATTAGTCGAACAAAGAACAAAGCCATTTTTTGAAATTTTTGTCTCAAAAATGGAGGGAACGTTAATGTTACACGTAAGCCTCGTAAGTGGAAGCATTAAAATCTTAAAGTAAAAGTTACTTATCAACTAATGACCTATTGCTTCCTTCATAAAAGTTAGAGTGATATATATATATATATATATATAATTTAAAGGATGATATTTAAATTAAATGGTGATGTTTAATTTAAAGTATACAAAATACCCTAAGTATTACTTAATAACCCTTTACCTGCAGTTTGAAAACTGCTTCGTCCTCATCAAATTTTAACATTGAATTTTACAAGAGATACCTCGACGACATATGTTGTATTTAAAACATATGTTGTATTTAAAACATTTGTTGTACTTAAAACTAATACACTCCAAAGCTTCTTCCATTACCTTAATAACTTAAACTCACATATAAAATTCACATACGAAACAGAACAGAACAATAAACTCCCTTTCCTAGACGTTCTTGTACACAGATCTCACGATAACTCAATCTTCACCTCAGTTTACCGTAAACCCACACATACAGACAGATATCTCGATTTTAAATCGCATCATCCAACATGCCACAAAGCTTCCGTTGTTAAAACATTAAGTCTTAGAGCGAATTCTCACTGCAGTAATGAAACACTTTCAAACACAGAAACAAAACACATACACACGGCACTTAAAAATAATGGATACCCTAAACGATTCATTCTCAGAAACTGTAGACCCAATAGTACATCTTTAAACAATACATCTCACACCCGCATATCTATTCCATATATTCACGGCATTTCCGAAACAATCTCTCGCATCCTTAAAGAGGCAAATATCAAAACATTCTATTCCCCTGTCACAACACTTCGCAAACAACTTACAAAAGTTAAAGACCCAGTTCCACCAGAAGATCTCACAGGCGCCATATACCAAATACCATGCAAAGACTGCAACAAACATTACATAGGACAAACAAAAAGAATGATCAAAACAAGAAAAAAAGAACACAAACAAGCACTCGCGAAAGGAGACATAGCCTCACGTCTGGCAGAACACGCTTTACAACACGGACACGAACCCGACTGGGACTCAACAAAAATACTACACCGTCACATCACAAACAAGAATAGTAGACTCTTCTTAGAATCTTGGGAAACTTACAAACTACACGGGAAAGCCATTAATACATCACAACCACTTCCAGAAACTTATAAACAACTCTTACTCTGAAATGTATGGGACTTCCCCAACATTAGGTAACCCGCAGTGTAGGTTTCTCATTGGTTCCCATTGGGGTTCTTCCATGATTCTATTGGAGGCCTCCCATTGGTTCCCACTGGGTTTTTCCATTCTGCGGGACTACTCTGATGAAGGGTTTTCCAGAAATTTCAAGTATAAAAAAGAGACAGAAACATAACATCGTCATTACTCCTGATGAAGGACTGCTGCTGATGCGTCCGAAAGCTTGAGTGATCTTTTTCATTGCTATTTTACCAGTGTTTAACCTTTTGTATGTAAAACCTTTACCGATAAACAAATAAACCTGTCAATAACTGATCTGCGGTTTTGTCAAATTGAACTTTTTCCCCAAAATGTTAGATTGGAATAATATTGATCAATATAAACGTAATCGATCAAGAAGATCTAACATAAATCTAAAGCATCTATTTTCAACCGGTGTGAGGCGAGGGAGCATACAATACCTGACTATCTAGTCACAGACAATAGAGACGAGTTCACGATTCGACATGTTTTGAGGCCCGAGCCCGAAGACTTGGAATTTGAGGCACGAGCTCGAAGACCTGGAATTTGAGGCCAGAGCTTGAAGACTTGGAATTTGAGGCCGCTCAAACCGGAAACATTAGATATAACTTTAACGCCTTGAAGTAAGATTTAAATTTTAAAAAATTTACTAAACTACACCATGCAATTTCCATCGAATTTTCATATAAACGCCTATCTCCAAAATCCGCGAAAAAGAATAAACGAATCACATAATTATATTCCTAGGAGAATTTCTATATTCAAATGTCAGTTTTCGGATTTAGTTGTAACCGCCTGAGCAGCCCGTGCACGAAAATAATACGAGATATAGAGCCCCGATCCGTTTCATTTCTAACAGGCACAGGAAGTAACATCGTTTCTTTGAGACTTTAGCGTAAAAAGAAGGCAATAACCTACACAACCATTATTTATTTATTTACTGCTATTTATCTAAATTTTTTATCAGATCGGCGAAAAGATTTTTTTTGGTGAGTCGCAAAATGAAAAAGGTCGAAAATCGCTGATCTAAAAAAATAACAGTGATCTAAAAATTGCATTGATTCAAAGAAATAGAATTTATCTAAAAAATAATATCCCAGTACTATCTTAAAATTTTATATGCTAGTTTATTTAGTTAAGATTGGGTTAGTTTCCGAAATATCTCATGTTATAGTATACTGCTAGCTTTAGTATGTATCATTAATTATTATTAAATTGTTATTGATTTGATTTTACTACGCGGCAGAAAATATATTTTGTGCTAGAAAAAATTGCTTTCAACTTGTACAACAATTCACGTATAGTCCATTCAGCCCAGTCTTCAAAAACCGCTTAACTAGCTTTGAACGAAATATAACTCGTATATTTGGACCATTTTTTTTCAAATAACCCGCAAGCGTGCGGGGTAGTTTGAAACCACAAGAGTTATTAATAGGTAAAAATATATTTAATGTACTATTTTACTAAAAAATATTATAAGATTATAATAGATGAATAGTAGAAAAAAAATCGTAATAATACTAATAATAAATTATAATAAAGTAATAACAATAACGATGCATCATTTTAAAAATTTCGAAAAAGTACCCACTGATTGGAGTTGAAAATTTACTTAATAATCCGTTTAAGAGTCTAATAGCTTCCAAGCGTTTTACTTCCTTCTCATACGAACACCTATTTAGCACACATTTGAAAAAAAGCAGAACAGAAAAAAAAAACCACGAAAGTAAAGAAATGCACCGATTTTTAGAGAACATAAATATCTGTAAATATACTGTAAACGAAATTTAGAACGATATTAAAATCTTTGAAAGAGAGAGAGAGAGGTGGTAGGTATATGCGAGCGTAATGAAGAGTTTGCTTATGGCGGCATACCAGATTAAACTTACCAACAAGAATGCAACCTAAAAATACATGCACATCGATCAAATACTCAGTTGCTCCTAACGCAAATATGCGAAGGCTGGTTATATGTCCCTTCACTCTGTAAACTATGTCTCGCCAAAATTTAAGTTCAACCAAAGCGCGTGGCGGCCACTTCTTCTGTTGCTTTTTGAAACATGCAACCTCCTCAAAGGAGTTGCAATCAAGATTACGAACAACATTATCTCCCTCGTTCGTAGAAAACAGTGGCTATAATCTCGGTCTCCGTTTTGACTTGTCCTGGACTTGCCAACCAACGTTGTACTCGACGTAGTTGTATCTTGTTAATTTTTATTACTTTGTTGTTATTGTTCGAAAAAGGAATTATTGAAACGGATAAATGCTTCATTTTCTTGGTGTCGACTTTTAAAATATAACGTTTCGTCCACTAACCACAACATTATGCAGAAGTACTGATAAACCAGTGGCGGATTAAGAGGCTGGCGGGCGCCAGGGGCCCCCGAATCTCAATGCTCGCCGAGTTCGAGAGATTTCCAGTTATAAACTACCACAACATAAAAAGCGAAAGGTGCAATTACTCAGGTATCCATCTGAACTGAGTAAACATAACTTGCCCAAAGGCAGAAGACAGTGCCTATAGCAAATTTTGTGTGTTCTCTTTTCACCCCATGAAGTCGGTTTAAGATCGACACAATCCACAGATCAACTTGTTTCAAAAGAATTTAATAATTGGAAGAAGACATTGAAGAAGTTCAGATAACATTAGAACTTTTCTCTATCATAAGGATTCAGTTCACAAAGCCGATGAGTTTTTTGAAGGTCGCAAAAGGAAAAAAGGCTTCCGTAGATCAAGTAGTGGACAGAGGGCAAGCAAAAGCAAGTTTTGCACAATAGGATTACTTTTAAATCTATTACTAAAACAGTGATCTTTTGTGGAAAACAAAAGCTGGCCATTGTAAAATTGTACAAAAAAATCCACCATTTTTAATCATTTAAGCATATTGCACTGTCAAATTAGTAGCAATTTAATAATGATAAATGAACATAAAAAACAACCGTAATTGCGGTGATCCATTTCCATTTTTCCACCAAAAATTTCTTGTAATTCTGGGCCCCCACCTTGGGAAAATTCTGGGTGCGCCATTGCGAAAATGAGTGCAGAATAATTAAATGTTACCGTCATACCTGGAGCCCGTATTATATGCAAATGTGCATACGAAATTACATATTTTAGCTGTTTTTAGTGTTTTTGAATATAAATGCACAAAAACCATGAATTTCCAGAATAAATGCATATTTTAAGGGTTTTAGTAATTTTCAGAATTTTATTATTCTCTCATCTGAAAAATTTCACCACAATACTAAAGTTGAACTTTCTTCTTACTTCTTATCTGAGTGGAAAGGCAATGGAATTCGTAAATGTACACGTTTAATTATGTCACAGGGCGCAAAAATGTTGTCGTAGCTGAATTATTGCCACCATCTTTGTTATGAAGACCAAAGCTGAGTTTTACTGTGCTTGGCTGGCAATTGATTGAAAGTCAAATTAAAACAAACACTTATTCTAAATTTCCACACCATTTTCCTTCAGTGATAGACATCGTTCTATCATCGATAAACTATTCGTAATAAAAACCAGCAAAAATGTATGTGCTGTTCAATACCTCTTGTAGCTCTGAAAAGGTTCCTTTTGGGCCATAAAAATGCTATTACATGATAGAAGATAAAGCTTAACTGTTTAGAACAACGAGAGACACATTTTGTTATACAGTCATAGAATTTGCGATGTATAAAACGTATGATTTAATGTATATCGAATTTTTCTACTTGGCGGTTAATAATATATCCACACGTTTTAAAATACTGGACATTAAATTTTCAAGCATTAAAAAATTTTATGTACATATTTATTAATTCTAAGTGTATGTTTATTCATTTTAAAGGGATATTTTGAGGCTCATTAGTGCATATTTTGGTGCATTTTAATGCCTACAATCCGAGCTCTAGTCATAACTGTAGTTTAACTATGTATCTTAGGCGCCCATATGAGTACTTCTGGGGTTTGGAGGGGCTGAAAAAAATTACTGCTTTTTTCTTAAGGCTTTCAAAAATTTTAGTGAATGTACAAGATACTAAAATGCTACAAAAGTAATTGATATTGCTTGACAATTAGTAATGAGCTAAAAAGTACCTTATTTTAAAATGTGACTGTAAAACTTTTGAAAGTAAATGCATAGCAGGTTCGGGCGAATCAAATTTTTAAACGGCTAGGGTGGGGCTCGAGCCCCCTCTGCCCTCATACGGGTGTCCATGTTATATATAATCAAATAGGAGAAATTAGAATTAAATGAAATAAAATTTCAATGGCGGAAACCCTGTTCTCAACAACGCCATTTTTCTCATAAAGAGAAGAAGAACGACTTTGATTTAACCTCTAGACCCGAGCCTTAATACTTATCCTGTGTATGTGTACATGCATACTTGGATGCGAGAACGCTGAAAGGTTATTGGACGTCATTGGATCGTTGTTTAAAAAATATTTCCGCGCGAAAATCGGAGCTTCTGGATAAATCTTCGAGGAGGAGAGGATGTTTATGTCCTGCTCCGACTGTATTAATTTTTCTAAAACTCCCGTCGAACTATTATTAATATCATCATTTTAAGGAAATAATCCTTATTGTTGAATAAATAAAACTTAGAAATAAAAAAAGGAAAAATGTTTTCTATTGCGGGGTGCATAATCAATGGGATTATTGGTGAATTATTATTATTGAAGTATTTATCCCTTGGATATACATACCAGGACGTAAAGAGTCCAATCGAATTATAAGTACTGTTTATTTTATTTCTGCAGAAGTTATGAAAAATGATAATTATATAACAAACAGTTATTTCGACACTGGCGTAAGGTTTAAAAACACGACGTTTCGGGAGCCAACTGCTCCCTTTGTCAAGTGAAGGCAGAATTCTGCCGTCACTTGACAACGTCGTGTTTTTAAACCTTACGCCAGTGTCGAAATAACTGTTTGTTATGGAATCTCCTGGTGAAACTCTGTATTGTTTCGTTAGATAATTATATAGATTAAAGGTGGTAAAAGTATTGAAGTTTGAAGCCTGGTATAATATCTCAAGTGATATTAAAAAGTTATAAATGATAAAGGAAGTTTGCAAGAACATTTTCAAAGAATATTAATATATATTGTTAAAAAATGAGAAATAATAAGAACGTGAGAAACTTATAAATAAATAATCAGAAGTGTTGATAAATAAATAGCCAGAAGTGCTATTGAATAATAGTTCGAAGTGTATAAAGAGAGTGGAACTTTTCCTAATGTAGATATTATTTCGAAAATATTTTTAACAATGCCAATATCAAATGCAACAGGTGAAAGAACTCTTCAGTTTTAAGACATAGCCCATAAAGTTTCAAAAATTTACCTTTTTTTATTTTTTTTTTATAAGAAAGCCAAAATATTTCTGACCATTTTAAGACCAACCGTTTAAAAATATCTACATTAGAAGTTGAATTACGAAAAAAAATCTAAAGAGTACTGAATCTTCAAGGATATCATTTTAAAGGGACGCAGAGTTTGTTTACATTTAGTTTCGATGTTTTCGTATTCATGTATTCGTTTAAGAATTTTATGCGCATTGTAGGAGACGTGTCTACATACATACTTTCTTATTTTATCAACAGATGCAGGACAAATGAAGTAAACTACTCTACGCACTTTATGTTTGTAAACAAACCAGTGTTCCCTAAAACAAACCACGTTTTTGCGATTGCCTGCTGCTTGTTCCACGTTTGGTTTTTTGACCTCGTTTTTGCGATCCAGGTTTTGAAATCCTATTTTCTTTCTTTTTTAATACATATATTTATATTTTGTCGTTTCTCTTACTCTATATTATTATATATTATCAGTGTTATGGCGAATGTTATTCCCACTAAAAAACGTGCATCCGGAACACGGCCAAAAAAAAGAAAATTTACCGGAAATGTACATACACGAAATCATAAAATGCTGGACGAAAGCACATCGAGCAAAAAATTAAAGCTGTGCTTTGAAGAAGATTCTCCTGTAGATCAAACTTTTGAAGGGTACCGAATATTGGATAAGGGTCTGATGTTTGAGGCCCTGGAACAACTCCTTTCTTGCAAGGTATGTGGTTGCAGCATTACCATCAGTGAATTAATTACCAGTGGACTAGCATCTAAATTTATTTTGAATTGCTCAAGCTGTGGACAAATCGGTTCTTTTCTCAGCAGTAAATTTATTGGCCCGAAGAATGCTGTTGCAGAAATAAACCGTCGGTTTTTATATTCCATGAGATGTCTGGGTCAGGGATTGTCGGGGATGAATATGTTTTGTGCTGTAATGGATTTGCCACAGCCAAATGCAGAAGGGTCGTATAATCGACAAATCAAACACCTTGAATTAGCCACCTCGAAAGTTGCCACAAAATCCATGAAGAAGGCTGCGGAAGATGAGGCACTACTTACAGGGTCATCGAACATCATCATTAGTGGGGACGGTACCTGGAAAACCAAAGGGTATATGTCTTT
Source organism: Dysdera silvatica (assembly GCA_006491805.2). Classification (NCBI taxonomy): domain Eukaryota; kingdom Metazoa; phylum Arthropoda; class Arachnida; order Araneae; family Dysderidae; genus Dysdera; species Dysdera silvatica. The sequence continues at coordinate 50,974,186 of QLNU02015270.1, read as the reverse complement.
GGTAGGTGTGTGTACTGTTATTGGTGAACAGTGTGTGAAAGTTATCGATAAAGAAGTAATGTCAACTTTTTGCAAGGGGTGTGATGCATATAAAGGTATTCGACGTGGTCCAAACTTCGATAAATGGAAGGCCTTACACGAACTTGAATGTTTGAAGAACCATACGGGTTCATCGGGAAGTATGGAGGCGGTAGGCATGTGCCGTATATTTGAACGATCAGGGGCACTAAGAGATGTTAAATACAGTGGATATATAGGAGACGGGGATTCAAAAACATTTTTATCCATAAGGAATTTACAGCCATACGATGATGTAGACATTAAAAAAATTGAATGTGTTGGTCACATTCAGAAGCGCATGGGAGCCAGGCTAAGGAAAATGACACAACATATGTCTGGAAAGAAATTAGAAGATGACAAGTGTCTTGGAGGAAAAGGCCGGCTCACTGATAAAGAGATAGACCTACTCAGTTCCTACTATGGGAATGCAATCAAGGAGCATAAGGACAATTTAAGTGCGATGAGGAAAGCAGTATGGGCTGTCTTCTTCCATAAAGGATCAAGTGATGCTGATCCACTGCACCATTTTTGCCCCAAAGGAAACATATCGTGGTGTGCTTACCAGCGAGCTATTACAAAAAAAGCAACTGGGATATTTCGCCATAAACAATCTTTACCTCAGGCTATCATGAAGTTTATAAAACTGATTTTCAACGACCTGTCCCATCCCAAATTACTGAGTTGTTGCTTAGGAGGGAGGACTCAAAATCCAAATGAGTCTCTCAACTCAATGATTTGGAAGTTTTGCCCCAAAACGTCCGGGTCAGGACGTCGAATTGTAGACATCGCTACAAATGAAGCCATAATTCAGTTCAATGAAGGGGTAAAGGACGTCTCCACACTATGAAGGCTTTTGACATCCAACCTGGAGTGCAGGCAAGTCGTATTTTAATAAAAGCTGATGGACGACGAATTTCACACTCCCTATGTCGTGCAACCAATGTCACAAAATGCCGACATCAAGTGAAAAGACGCCAAAAATTAGGTGCAGCTGAAGCTGTGAAGCATGCCGAAGGACCCTCATACTTGTCTGGTGCTTTTTGAAGAAGCTTCATCAAAACAGGTTTGCAATACAAAACTTTGCTTTTAGTTTTTTAGCAACAACAATCAATTTTATCATGCGCGCAAGGAATTAATATAACATTTTGAATTGAATGAGTGATGACGTTGTCATTGATTTAAAACAAATGGCAACAGATATATTTTGCTAGCATTTTATGAAGGGAAACTGTATAATGATGTTGCATGCAATTTTTCATACCTGAGTTTGTGTTATTTTAATATAAATTGTTGAAATCTGGGCTGTTTTGGGACATTTTTGAGGCCAGGGATATGTGCTCCCTACGTGTTTCTCTCAAGACTGTATATTTCACCCTTGTGCCCAAGATATTTACAACTTCATTTGTGCTGCTTTAATGAAATTTGTCATGCTCTTGTAATAATACATGGTAAACATTGCAAGAAATTAAACATTTTTATATATATTAAAAAAATAATGGACAAAAAACAAATATCGTATTTGGATCGCCGCTCCAAGACCGCTGCGAAAACTTATAATTAGGTGGAAAGCTAACAGAAGTTGCAAAAAACTTAAAACTATAACATCCAAGGAAGGTTCTACATACTCGCCTGTTGTATTCTAAACAAGTTTATGAAGGTAGGTTGATGCAAATAGATAATAACTGCAATGTTGACAAATATTTTTCTTTAAACGCGTTTTTCTCAAAACAGTAAATTTTATCCTTGCGCGCAAGATATTTAAAAAACTTTTTACACTAGTATAATAAAAATTAGCACACTCTTGTAGCCATGCATAATTAATAAAATGACGAAAAAGATAAGAGATTAAGTAATAATATTTTTATCTAGATGCATTTTAATATTGAAAAAATGGCAAATTTTAAAAGTTTTATTTTTTATTGTTTTAAAAAATATTAAGTATCATTATTTTCTTAAGATTTTTCGTTAGTTGAATGCTATACTCATTATTTATCATTTAGCACATTACTTTTGGTAATTAGATAATAACAACCAATTATATTATGCGCGCAAAATGGTATTAAAAATTTTAACGAGCAAAATCTAGTATAATATTTTGATTTATTATAAAAAAATAGCAATATGTAAATACATTTTGTTAATGATTTTAGTAAGCTCATAATACAATAATCCTATGTGCAAATTTTTATTTTTGGATATGTGTTATTTTAAAAGTTATAGAATGTTGAACTTCAGCCTATCAGAAGGCATTTCGTAACACTTAAGGGGTATGTGCCCTTAAATATCACACATACTACGTATATACTCTGTTGTACCGTCATTTGCTAGCCGACTGGCAACAACGAATCACGAGCAAGAAAGCTAGTAAATCCTGATATTTGACAGCAATTTACTTGAAAAGGCATAGTTAGCAGTTAAAAATTAATATAATAATAATAATAATACCCACACAGACATCCACGCTTTACGTCCAGGAAGTGACGTAGATAGACTATACCTACTGAGGAAAAAAGGGGGAAGAGGCTTCTTACAAATTAAACAAACTGTCGAAGAAGGAAAAAGAGACCTGAATGAATATTTAAATAGAATTAATGAAAAGCTCCTAACAGAAGTGGCTTCAAGAAAGCTAATAAAGGTTTCAGACTCAAAGAAGTCCTTCAAACTAAATGAACTTCAAAAACGTCGCACAAATTGGCAAAACAAACCCTCCATGGGCAATGTTTGAAAGAAATTCAGGAAAAAAGTCGATCGTCAGCATAACTAGAGATGGCTCCAATTGGAAACTTTTAAAAAAAAACCCAAAGGCCTGATCTTTGCTGCACAAGAGTAAGCACTGCAAACAAACGTGATGCCATCAAAATCCAAAGCAAAATAAGAACACTAAGTGCAGACTATGTAAAGTAAAAGATGAGACAGTCGACCACCTAATCAGTGGCTATAATAAAATAGCCCAATCAGACTACAAAAAACGTGAGAGAGTGGCCTCCCTGATTCACTAGAACATATGCAGCAATTATGAGGTCCCAGTAACTAATAACTACTGGGAACATGAAGCAAAAAAAAGTGACAGAAAACACCCAAATAAAAATCCTTCCGGACTTTTGGCTTCAAACAGACAGACATTTAAAACACAATACACCAGACCTAACATTAGTGAAGGAAAAACAGGTGTTTATCATCGACATTGAAATACCGGGTGACAGCAGAATTAAAGAGAAGGAATTCGAAAAAATCTCCAAATATCGTGACCTTGCAATAGAAATTAATAGACTCTGGAAAAAACAAGTAACAGTCATCTCGATTGTGATAGGTGCACTGGGGGCCATCACACCTAATTTAAAGAACTTCCTAGAAAAACTGGACATTACTGACATAACGACAACAGACCTACAAAAAACTGCCTTACTGGGCACCGCCTATATATTAAGAAGGTACATGGACAGTTCTCAGGTTTCTGGGTGAGACTTGAACTGAACTAAGAATTCTAGATCAAGAGGATAGCGATTATCTCCTTGACACTGTGTAACACAACAATGTATAACGGACATAATAATAATGTACGACACTCCAGTTATTTATTTAAAAAAAATATCACCAGTTCTGAAGGAAACTAATTCAACTACTAAATCCACTATTATTAGAATAAGGCTATTTTACTATTGATTAAATTCATCATCATAAAATATAAACTCCTTTACTATACACCATGTTCTAAGACAGATGTTAAGCAGTAATAATACCGTTGCACTCAGAGACATATTATGGTTTAAAAAAAACATTTGCCAGCCACAAAAAGTGAAAAAACGATACTCTAAAGATCTTACCCTTTTGTTTTGGCCTATAGATAGGTTTGTCCGTTTGCAAATACATGTATCCAGATTTGATAGATAATGGAATGATGATTTCTTTATGGAATCCTACACCTGTAGCTATTAAACTTACGTGACATACATTGTTTGGATCTCCAAGTTCCATATCCTCCACGTCTTCAGGCTTTATTCTTAACTGCTCTATTTTAGGTACGCCTGCGAAAAAAAGTATTCATTTATTTATTTTAATATACAACATTGACCTGGTCGGTTTAAACTGGAGACACACGTGAACAAACTTTTGACCAGGCAATTCAAAAAATAAAGATAAGCAAGAATATAATCAAAACAATGTATATTAACAACGTTACAGGTTTGGGATGAAGAGAGAGGCAATTATGAGGTGCAAACTATCTCAGGGTTTAAGGAATTCCAGTCTTTGTTAATATTAGGAAAGAAGCTGAATTTGAAACACAAATTCGTTTGGGAAACGCATATTGTAAAATACTTTAATTTGCATC
>QLNU02015270.1:50956631-50969696 GCA_006491805.2 Dysdera silvatica | reverse complement strand
AAAAATTTAAAACTTCGAATTAAAAAAATAAATAAACAAATAAAGAAGTTTTGAAAAAAAAATTTAAAACTTCGGATTAAGAAGAACACCAAATGAAAAACGCGCCAAAAAAAGCGCTAAATTTGGGAACCTGTCGGACCACCCTCCCATGCTACCGCACCACCCTGGGGCTACGAGGGGGGGGGGGACATGGCGCTTTGGCCTTCCCGAAGCACCTTGCTGCTGTCCTGGGACTGTCAATTTCCCCCTACTTATAGGGATATATAATTCGACCTAAATATAATGATAAAGAAAACTGATTATTTAGAAGTCGCAATATTTAAGAATATAGAGCATATTGAGAAGAGTTACAGCTGCTCCATTTTAACATATTATGACCCACGCAAGAAAACGGGATTACTGTTCTCCTGAACAAACAAAACACATTTCTACATACGAAAGATTGAGCACTTATAAAATAGCAAATGAAAAAGATCTCCCAAACTTTCGAACGCGTCAGCAGCAGTCCTTCATCTGGAGTAAATGATGTGACCGAAAACTTGGGTGATCTTTTTCGTTTGCTATTTTACCAGTGTTTAACCTTTTGTATGTAAATTTCTTCCCTGGTACTTTGTATCTTATTTCTAAAACACATTTCATTGATTAAATATTTGTTTCTGCATATATTAAAAATTTCAACAAAAAGGAAAAATATTGCTACTTATAACATGCGTATTTGTTAAGAGCCACATATTAAACGAGAAACACTGGAAAAAATCTGCTACATGTAAGCAACAAAAGGCATCGACGTCACACTTAGCAACACAATGAAAACAAAGTGTATCTCAGGCGTATGCACACCTACGTTATACGGGAGATAATTCTTCGGAACAAAATTTAATTATTTTCTAATTATCATTTTCTGTTCACTAAAATTATTATAAATGGTAAGCGCAGTAACAATTAATGAACAAAAGCCTTCAGCGTATGTTTCAGACGGCGAATCCATCTGAAAGGTACATTTCATCAATTGTTACTGGCAATGTTTAATATTTTGATCAATTCTAATTTATTCTGTTATGTTACATAATTTATGTGTTTCTTTTAATTCTTACTGGCTTGGATTTTTCTTCTTCATGATAATATTACAGATTTTATTGCTATGAGAGAGAGAGAGAGAGTGAGCGAGGAAAGAAAGAGCTTTGAATACTAATTTCTAAACTCGCAGTTTTACATGAAGTTTAAAATTATTATCAGTTTTTGATTGGTTTCTAAAAGTTTGAAAAATTAATAATAACTTGCAACTATTCTTAACATCCGAGATAATAAACTTTTATTTCTTAAGAACCATGATCTTTTATTAGCAATTATGATAAGGCTGAAAACCTGTTAACCCATTTATAAGTTCTTTTAAATTATGAAAATTTAATAACAATATATTATAGTTAGCATATAATACGTTAACTGGTTGCATATTACTAGTAATTCTTGATTTATATACCTCATATTCTTTAAACACATTAGATATTATATTCGAAAAACTACTAAATATTTGACTACTTAAGATTACTTTGCTCTAAGTATAATTTGAATATTTGGATTATTATAAGTAAGTTAGAAATGAAAAACCCTTTAGAACGTAACTTGTATCGGGAGATGTTCTTCCAGATGTGGAAATACAAGAATATTGAGTCGGTTAAATTTCAGAATCAAAATATTTGTCACAAACTAGCGATTCTGGATGTATGTGTTACAAATTTGGATATTATTACCTATCTCAGGGTCAGCAGAAAACCATGTAAGTGGCTGGAAATTGATCACAAATGTATATAGCAGGGATAGGTATGCATGAGGTCAATCAGAGCCGCATTCCAATTGATAATATATTATAAAGAAGTATTAAATACACAAATTTAATTAATATGGTTACATATTGTACCAAAGTCTTAAGTGCTATATAAATTATACATAAAAGAAAATATAATTAAGAGAAAGAAAATACAAAATAATTATTTCAAAATTTAGTAAACTTCCTCCGAAAAGGACCTATCGACGTAACACCGAAGATCTAATTTCAAAGTAATTAATTACGACTTCTACTGTTCATTAACCAATTCACTTTCTTCGTGAGTCAATTTAACAAGATTTGTAAAAAAACTTCTTAAAAAAACAATGGGAGATTTAAATTTTCGACAGGAGCAGCACTTAACTCAATGAAGAGCATGATGCCGCTCTTAGAGCCACGTTTGCCCACACCTGGTATGTAATTGAACATTCTGAGCACCAAAGGGCAGTTTTTGTTTGTGACCATTATGCGGACCCTGGAAATGACAATTATTATTGTATTTGTAGCATACGCGATTCAAATGATTTTAGTTTAAGTTGAAACTCTTTGGTACTGTAATTTAGTAATCCAAGTTGATCCGTCTGAAACACCTCGCTGTTCAAAATATGAGAGCTTAAACTTGTTAAGAAACTAGAAGGAAAAGTAATTCTATTATGGAAACACAAATCTTTTTATGGCAATTCATGCAACTACTGCGTTGGCGTTTTCTTAAATAAATGTATTGATTTTGAGTTCGTTTAATATTGTCAGTGACGTGGTTTATACATTGATTTTATTCGAAAAAGGAATTTTGTAATAAACGGAACAACGATTTAGGATAAGGAACGGAAGTTAATTTTATAAACATTTAGAACAGTTTAACACAAGTTGAATGTATTTCATTTAGCCTATTGTTAAGTTGTTAATTTAGCTTAATGTTAAGTCGTTTATTTAGCTTGAATTTAGGCAATTTATTCCTAAACTTGCCTCGTATATGTATATATAAACCCACATTATACTTTACTATTTGTAAACTTGTGCTTTAAGAACCAATATCGAAAAAGGTTTACAATTTGGCCAATTTTAGAAAAACTGGATATTATCCCTGCAAAACAAATTCGAATTTAATAAACGAAATTTATTTTATTTAATATTGATTTTGGATTCTGACTTTCCGCCTTTATTAACTTATTCATATATTACAAAAGTTTCGTATAATTCATTTCAAGGAATTAAGAAAAAGGCTTCTGAATTTTCACGTAGGACGCGTTTCTGCTTATTCATTACTACGAAAAAATTGCGTTAATTACAATAGACTTAATTAAGTCGTCTCAGAAAAGAACAACCATGAAGTTTAATTGTGCCTCTGGGTCATTAGGTGAGTAAATGGCTCAGTCTCAAGAAAAAGTTAAGTATTGTGTATTTATTCCATCGCTTAGATGGATCGTAAATCTGTCATATTAACCATTGCTAAAAAATGTGCATTTAAAATTCAAGAATATTTTCATTGGAAGCTAAAATATTCTCAGTTGATTTTTTAAAATTAATTTGTGAATGAAATTGACAAAGGGGTATGCAAACAAACTGGATGTGTGCATGCACACCCCTGCGAGAAAATTTTAATGGTATAACATTTCCACGACTTTTTATGTGAACTTGCATACATTAAATCTATGTATAATATTAAAATAAAGATATATTTGTCCTCGTGAAATGCATTCACATTCAGGTTTTGAGCTATATCCTACTTAGAAATATTATAGTGGACATATAGAATCAAATTAATTTATAACGACATTCAATGGACCATCGACATTTTGATGTTTTATAACTATGTGTCTCTATAACTGATAAATATTTATATACAAATAAACAACGAGGGACCTTCAGAATTTTGAAGCAGTATACGAGCTGCTATTAACACCGAATTTTTTACATCCGGTGCGACTGTATATAATCATTGGCTAAATTAGTTTATTGTTCTTTTGCTTTTATTCACTTTGTATATCTTTGGTTTGGTTTGTTTTTTGGTTTTACGGCTCAAAGACTACAGTGGTCATGCTGCGCCGGGACCTACTGTTTTCCGAGGAATCCGAACCTCTTAAGGCCTAGGGAACCAAACCCCGGACTACAGTGAGCAGTGCGATCTTTATGAGATCTCTGAGTAAGCGTTCTTTTTGCACTGCTGGGAGTCGAACCCGGATTAGCCGCGCAATAGGAGAACGCGTTACCACACTGCGCCACCGCAGGGCCTTGTATATCTTTAAATAATGGACAAAAACAATGAAAATATCCCTATTAAGTGCCAAACTAATTTATTCTTCAAAAATCAAAATAGCAAACGAATTTGTGAAGGTTATGGCACTTCTTTAAAATTTCTGAATCTTTATGTACTATAGACTAAATATAAATATGGAAAATAAATAAAGTTATTATTATTATTATATAATAATCGGAAATGCTGAACTGTTTCTGAATTCATGGATAATGATACATTTTTCGAAAATAAATTAATCTAAATTTGTTGAATTTAGAAAAATGCCGTTGAATTCCAAGTAATAACTTCAACGGGGAAAATTTACAAACCTTACGAAGTCAAAATAGTTGGGAAGAAGGATAAGAAAGAATAAAGGCGAAAAGCAATGTTATCTATACCTGATTATACCACATTTATTATCTTTAGAGCAATTGCTTGGTTGTATACAAAAATTAAACGGGGCTTAGATTTACATACATTATTATATAATTTTTAAATAAATTGTTAAAATTAATCCACAGAAACCCTGTATCATCTTCGATTACCACTTATTTTAAATATTGTGTGTGGAAAATGAATTATTCAAAATTATCAGGATCGAAATATATTAGAAAAGTTATACCTAACACTAATTTATATATGTGTGTGATTAATAAAAGGATTTTACTATATTAACATTGTATAAAACTAACCTATTAATCATATTCATTAAATGAATCAGAGCAGGTTATTGAATATTATATTATGCAAATATACATAGTATTTATTGCGATGGAGAGCCTTCGCTTCCTGGTGAGATTAATTAGAATAATTTTCAGAACCATCTATATTCATACATATTATTTAAAAAATAATTTAACTTACTGTGACTGAATTTCAATAGATAAACAAAATATAAATTTTAATAATATCATGAATCGTGTGAATTATGTTTTTACGATTGAGTCATTGCATTTTTAAAAGTTTAATTTATATATGAAATCATTCCGTTCCTTTTTGTTTTTAATAAAAATCTGTTAAACTTTGTACTTACTGCATTGGTATTGAAATACAGATTTCGTCTTTATAATATTCAAATAATATTTAAGACTTCAATAATGATACTAATAATCTTCTGACGATAACATGTACTCATATGTGATAGAAATAACTTGCAACCACCACACACATTATATAAATTATATAAATATTTGCAAAGATTTTTAGTTATTAAATATTCTAGATAAAAGTACTATTCAACATCTACCATAATTTGTAATAAATACTATTCAATATACAGGGTGCAAGCTAAAATCCGAACTCCGGGAAATATTTTCAGAACTATGATAGGTTGAGATATAGCAGTTAGATATTGATACAGTGAAATGCCTATGCGTCAGCAGATGTGATTAACTACAGCTACCCTAGTGAATAAATTCAAAAGTTATGAAGCGTAGAACGGAACGTAAAAGTGTCGCAGAAAATATGTCAATGATAAATATTTTCAGTGTCATTTAATTAATACGCAATGATAAGTTAAATATATAGACAGGTTAAATGCAATGCTATACCCTCTTTGTATATATAAGATTCAGCCTTACATTTAAACTATCCGTGTACATTAGATGTTATTTCATACTAAGTCTGAATAAATTTACGACTGACATTCTTTCTGGGACCCCTTTATTATCTGATTTACGTTTCATAACTTCCAAATTTGGCCACCAGGGGAGCTGCAAATAATCTCTTCTTCTAACATATAAGCATTTTACCATATCGATACTAATTGTTATATCTCTACTTATGATAGATCTACAAATGCTTACTTGACTTCGGACTTCAGTTTGCACCCTGTATATACTATACTATTCAACATACAGCAAGTCATATGTTCAAATTGAATAATGAGAATTTGTAATGCACTTTTGAATTTCCTTTTCTAACTAATTTAGCAGTTTCGATTGCAAAATAAATTGCTAATTTATTTTGCTTTAGGTAGCTTTTTCATCATAGCCGTAGGTATTTAAATCAGAAAGCAAAATTAAATTTGTTTTTTGCAATTTGCTTTCTTGCCTTCACGAAACGACAGCTATTTTTCAAATTAAATTTTCATAGTAAACAACTTCAATGTTTTCTAAACTTTTGCGCTACATTTAACATTTTGGTTTGCTACTATTTCTACATTAAATTAAATTCATCTTATTGTTGAAACTTAAAAATTTTAGTTATATTCAAATATATTATACTGTATTTTAAGAGGCCTAATATAATTTTATTTTTCTGAGATATCATCGAGTAACTGCATTTTATAAGTTAATGGTCCTTTTCATGAGAACATTCGTAAATTATTTATTTTGTTCTTTTTTCTTTCAGGGAAAAAGAAAGAGAAGGATAAACTGTTAATTGTTATATTAACAATTTTAACGCTACAATAAATTAGCCTGCTGTAAATTTTAGAATTTCCCGAAAGTAGGAGTATGATACGTGTATAAAGGCCTTTTTTGTTTTTTCTAATTTTTCATGTCTACTCGGATCAGAAGTAGACCTATAAATGAATGCGAATTTAGTATTGAATGTATAAAGTGAAAATCTGAGAAAAATTGTTTATTAAGGGAGGTGGTCTTTCAGAGAAGTTTAACTGTATAACATTAAGCTACAATGTCATCTGTTATCACTGTTTTATGTTGTTAAATTAAACTTATTCCTATTTATTGATTTCTTGATTCAATTGCTAAAAGAATTAAATTCTTATAGATCAAGAGACCAAACTATCGACGTTTCAATATATACTCTATACTTAATCAAACCGTGAAGGGCGGGTTAGAAGCGGTGGTGATGGAACGATTGGAGAGAGAAAAAAGTGAAGAAAGAGAAAGAATAAGAAAATATGAGCTGGCAAAAATGAGGATTGAAGTTGGCAGTCTAGCTCCACAACGGAGATCATGGAGCAAGAAAATAAGGGGCGTCGTTGTGATTTACAGAAAAAGATTCGCAAATTTGATCTAAAAGAAAGCGATATTAGTCATTATTTGAAAATGTTTGAGAGGAAAATTAAAAGGATAGATATTGATAGAACAGAATTGGCGTCCGAACTAATGGCAGTTCTGCCAATTGATATTGCGGAATTCATTATTAGGAAACAGGAAGAAAGAACTGAAAATTGCACTTATATAAAGCAGGTATTGCTAAAGATATTTAAACTTATTCCAGAGAAGTTTCGGCAAAAGTTTATTCAGTATCAATGACGACTTGACAGCGCCTGGAAAGACGCTGCTTACGATTTAAGCCACTATCTAAAGGAATGGATTGAAGGACTGGGTGTTACAGATTTCGAAAGCCTAAAAGACCTAATAGTGATTGATCAACTGAAGCGGCGGGTAAACAATGAAATCCGGAATCACTTTATTGATGAATATGCCGATATAACTTCCACTTCTAAATTAGCAGATATTCTTGACAAATATGAAGATGTTATGAGAATTGGGAAGAAATCATTTAACACCTTTTTTAAGCAACTTTATTTAGGCAGCAACATGAACACATATGTACATTAACATTACAAATTAATATTAATTTAAGTTAATTATGAGAACCAAAACGTAATTATATTGACATTATAAAATATGAATACATTAAAAATGACTACAAAAATATAAATGCATCAAAATCAATTGAAAGATATAAATACATCAAATTAATTGGAAAATATAAATACATCAAAATTAATTAGAAAAATATAAATACATTAATTTATATATTATGAAATAATTTTGTTCATGTCTGCCTGGGTAGCGCAGGTAAAGACGTAGTCTGACAAAGCCTGCACCACCCAGGAGATACCAGATAGCCAAAGCAGCCCCATGGGATATCACTGCGCAAACATCAGCGAAAATTAAATTAAATACAGTGAAAATTAAATTAAGTATGCGATTGATTAAATAGAATTAGTAAGGAGGATCCGGATTAAAGACTTAAACTTAGAATAGGAATTTATCTCTTTTATATTAGAAGGCAGCTGATTCCACAATTTAGGACCTGAAGAACCCACTCTGTGGCAACCCAGCTCCAGATGAGAAAATTGAGGTTTGTAGTTATGTCTACTTGTTGTTGGATAGTTATGTGTAGGTTGCTGTAAATCAACTGGAATAGATTAGTATTTTTAATTTTTTTAAACATTAATAACAAAATTTTATAATTTAAAAGTTGATTAAAAGTTAATAAATTGAATCTTTGCGGAACCTCACGGATCGACATTGGTTGTGGTAATTTATGGTTAATAATATTGAAGAATTTATTTTGTAATACCTGAATGCTTCCCTTGTTAGTATTCTCTTGTTAGTATATCTCCGAATTGATAAACAATAAAAAAGATGAGAAAAAATAAAAGAATAATATAGATTGATCAATAATTTTATAGGTATGTAAATACTAATATCGCGCAATGTTCCCAAAAATCTACCAATTTTTAAGCACAATAGGTTAATGTGTGTATCCCATTTTAAATTAGCTTGAATAGTAACTCCAAGGAATTTCGTCTCCTGCGATAACGGAACTATATCGTTATCTATTTTTATGGTATTACATAAGTAGTTGCTTTTGTTATGTTTATTTGAAAACAGAATACATTTGGTTTTTTTTGTATTAAGTGAGAGATAATTATCTCTAAAATATTTTATATATATATATACAGGCCTGCACAAAAGTTTAGACACAACACAAATTTGAGTATAACAAAATACTATTAAAACTGAAGAAGTAGGAACTTTAATATTACGAAGTATGAACACATGTAATATGCAAATTAAAAATTTGAGAACAGAAATCACATCAGTAGCGAACTTGCTGCAATATATAACTTAAAATAAGTAAAATATGTGGCACAAAAGTTTAGGCACAAACATAAATTTTAGCACTTGCATAAGGAAATGAACAATTTTAATAATCAATGTAGCCACCATTACTTCGTATTAGATTAAATACGCGGTCGTTCATTGAAAGCACAAGATTTTGAAAGGTTTCTGGTTCAAAATTAAACCACGCTTCTTCTATAGCCTTTTTAAGTTCTAAAACGGACGGATATTGCTTTCCATTGGCATACACAACATTCGTTAGTATGCCCCATACATTTTCGATGGGATTACAGTCAGGACTAAGAGCAGGCCAATCGAGAACTGTAATATTTTTAGCGCTCATCCATTCTTTTGTTGACCTGGATGTGTGGATGGACGCATTATCTTGTTGGAAAACCCAGTTTCGTCCACATAAAAGTTCGCCAAAAGGTAATAGGTGACTTTCAAGAGTTGCCTGGTATGCCTTGGAATCTTGTTTTCCATTCAAAAACGCCAAAGAAGTCTGTCCATTGAAGCTAAAGGCTCCCCAAACCATGACTGAACCTCCTCCTTGACGTCTGCTGAACCGACTTAAGGGGCGTTTTCGAAGATCGTGCCAGTAGTGCGAAAGGCCATCGGGACCATCTAAGTTCCACTTTTTTTCATCACTAAATAACACCTGCAGCCATTCGTCACTGTATGATATGTGCTGCCTTGCCCATTGTAGTCGTGCTTGTTTATGATGTAATTGCAAGCAGGGCTTGCGGCGCATTTTTGCATATCTCAAATGCCTGCATTCTACAATCCTTCTACGTATGGTTTCTCTTGACACTCGCATTGCTAACGTGTTTTTTATTTGATTTGCAGACAGGCTTTCATTTGAAGCCAATCTTCGTATTTGTCTATCATCCCGAATGCTGGTCACTCGAGGCCTCCCAGATCGTGATTTTGGTTGATACTGATCACCCCGGGATAACACTCGATAAATGCCTCGCTTTGAACGGTTCAATGCAACAGAAATTTGAGTAACAGATTTACCTTTAGTTTTCAGCCTCCAAATCTTCAAAATCTCGTCATTCGTAAATTGCTTTGACTTCGGCATCGTTCTAAGCATTCTAAATTATTTCAGGCCTTATATAACAACTCTGGGAAACGCCCCTTCGATCACTTGGGAACTTCGCGCCGTTAATTTGCATAAATCTGACATATGTGCCTAAACATTTGTGGCATGCAGATTCCAATATTACGGTGTTGGGATATTTTGTTTCAGTACTTTTGGTAATCTTTTAAGTTGCACAATTTATTATTGGTTCTAGGATTATTTAGATACAATATCGGCGAAGTTCAATGCAAATTCTCGCTTTTATTTATAACCTCTTGTCAAAACTTTGTGCAGGCCTATCAATATCATTATTTACAAGTGAAAATATCACATAAAGATTGGCTTCAAAGTAAAAAATATTTGTGTCTTCAGAAAAACTGAGGACTCTAGATCGAGTTGGCAGAAAAAAAAGATCATTAATATAAAAAATAAAAAGCAAAGGTCCCAATGTCGACCCCTGGGTAACCGCTCCTGGAGGTGATTTAGCGAAAGATTGAATTTCATTTATTTGCACATATTGAGATCTTCCAAAATGGTAATTTCTGAAAAGAAGATTTTGCTTTCCGCATATACCTGCCAATTGTAATTTATATAAAAGTCTATCATAGTTAATGGTATCAAATGCCCGTGACAAATCAAAAAAAATTCCAATTGATGAGTCACCACCGTCCAAAGCCGAATATATGAAGTCTGTTGCCGTTAACAATACTTGTTCAGTAGATTTATTTTTAGTAAAACCGAATTGATTTTCCTGTATGATGTGGTTATGTTCAAAGTATTTTAATAATCTATTATAAATGAGTTTTTCAAGTATTTTTGTAAACACCGATAATATTGATATCGGTCTATAATTAGCAACGTCAGTATATGAACCCTTTTTATGAATCGGAACAACCCTTGCCGTCTTAAATTCCGGCGGAATCTCACCAGTGGAAAAGATTAGATTAAAGATGTAGGTTAAAGGCCCTGAAATCTCATGAGCACAATATTTAATGGGAACTGGATGAAAGTTATCTGGGCCTGGTCCTTTATTAGCACTAAGATTATTAATTAGTCGAATTGTCTCAAGTTCAGTGACCCCATCCAAGAAAAAGGAATTAGCGATATTATAATCATGGCATCTTTGGAATACATTATTAAATTTACTAGATAAAGAATAAGGGAATTCTATGAAATATTCATTGAAAGTATTAGAAATCTGTGTCACGTTAGTTATTGTTTTATGTGCAGTTATTAGTTTATCAACTTGTTTTACTTCGATCTTCCCATAAGTTCATTTATTTCTGACCATGTTTTCCTATTATTCATATTACATAGTGCCGAAAAATATGCCTGTTTCGCACGTTTTATTTTAGTATTCAATTCATTCCGAAATGACTTAAAAACAGCAAGTTTTGTTGGTGATTTATCTTTTAAAAATTTGAAGTAAAGTTTATTTTTCTTCCTTATTTCTCTAAAAATTTCAGTTGTAATCCATGATTTACGTATACGTTTGGTTTTGCTTATTGTTTTTAATGGAAAGCAAACTTCATAATTATTTTTGAAGGTATCAACGAAATATCCATAAGCATGTAGTGGATTATCCAAGAGATATAAATCAGTCCAATTTACTCTTTGTAACTTTGCTTTAAAAGTTTGTAAATTTGTTTCAGTAAAATATCGAATAAAAAAAAGATAACCATGTTGTCTTAATATTCCCTGTGAAATACCAAAAATTGAAAATATGGGAAGATGATCGCTAATCTGATAAAGAAGTATGCCACATTGTGGATTTAAAACGTTTGTAATACAGTGATCAATAACAATGGGAGAATGTAATGTAATTCTAGGGTCACGAATAGAGTTATTGAATCCAAATGAGAAGATCTGATCCATTAGCCTCTATGCTTGTGCACGGTTTACAAATCCTCCATCAGAAGTTTATATATAAATCAATATTTAAGTCTCCCATGATGATTAGCCTCTTTCTCGAGGAAGTAATAAAGGCAAGTAGGTCCTGAAGACGACATAAAAAATCTCCCAATTCACCAGAAGGTGGTCGATATATGGTAGTGACAAAAATACCATAAATTTGTAATGTCAGCATCTCAACACCCGGGAAGATTCCCGTCCATTGAGGTATCAAATTAAACTCGTGTTTTCTTTTAACATACATTACAACACCACCTCCTCTACCCAATTCACGTGCAATCGAGACCGATTCATAATCAAAAAGAGATGGAGCCTAATTTGGGCAGAGCTAGGTCTCAGTTATACATAATATGTCAGGGGATGGATTTATACCAAGGATGAAGTCTTCAATTAATTCCACTTTGTTAGTAATACTGCATGCATTAATATGAACGGTTAATAATGTGTTATTAACCTGACCATGAGGTGGAATCTGTGAGGTGTAACAATATTGGTTATTAATATCAAGTGTTAATTCATTATCCTGCTCAGTGAATGAATTCCCCAGGGCCGCAAAGCCACAATCGGTTATATGTCCGCTATTCAGGAATGACATTTATAAAATATAGTAAATAAGTAATAAAAATGAATAAATAAACAAATAAATATAATAAAATACAGTAATTTAATACAAGTATATTTTGATAGATATTTAAATATATAACAATCCGAATATGGTCAATAGCCACATGGGCGCACAACATCGCAATGATAATTGTTTAATTAAAAAAGCAATCACTACATCAAAATAACAAATCATTCCTCCATATAGCAATTAAATTATTCCAAATAATAATAGCCTGTTGTTGATAATGAATACTAATAATTTAGCCAAAATAAAAATTTACATTTATAATATACAACGAATCAGTACCCAATACTGAACTATAGGTGCATCAGAGTTTTCCCCATTCATTGGCACAAGGATAGCACGGGTCAAACTGAACCAAACAGGGTGCACTAGAATACCCATCACATAATAAACAAAGTGTGAATTTGTAATTGTGTCATATGTTAGACCACCAAATTACACCATATTAAAATAGGTTAAAATGATCTATCATGCAATTTAATATATTTAAGGTGCAAAGGTAGCAATGGTCCCTATGCATCGTACAATGTGGGACTGCGCGAAAAATATACA
>QLNU02015270.1:50945650-50956531 GCA_006491805.2 Dysdera silvatica | reverse complement strand
ATGGATAAAATAATAACTAATTGATTTAGAGTTTTTATGTGTCAAAATCATTTGAATTATTGTAGTGTTGTAATAAATTATTACAGTAATATTACAATAATTATTATTTGTATCATCTTGTTAATTTTTTGTGTGTGACTAGACTAGTTAGATATTTTAAAATTTTGAATCACTGGCCTCGATGTAATGTCTTGGTATCTCTTGATAAAATATTGTTTAATGTATCCTCAAATCTGAAACCATGAAGATCAGGACTTTTCTCGTGTTTCGCTAAGAAGGCGCAAGCTAGGTCTCCTGATCTCTCTGTTTGGGGACGCTATGGGAAGGCGATTGCAACCATCCCGGAATGTTGACGATTTAGCCCGACAGTTGGAGACAATTTGGCAAGAAATTCCGCAGGACACCATCCGGGATCTTTATCAGTCTATGCCACGCCGGGTGACAGCTTGCATCCAGGCCAGAGGTGGACCAACGCCTTATTGACTTCCTCCCTTTGTAACGGTCAAACTCTGCAATAAATCATTCAATTGTTCTGAAATTTTAATCATTTCTTTTTCTATGTATGTTCTTCATATCCACCAATTTTTATCGCAATCGGACAAATCCTTCTTGGTGCGTCGATTTTTTTTTGTTATAGAGTGTATTTAATTCGAGAGTAATGAATAAGAGTAATAAATACATAGATTTTTAATAATAATAATAATATTTATTTTTCACCTGTTATACATTTTACAAATTTAATCATTTCTATATCAAAATTTTACATGAAAGTGTACATTTGTAGCAATGCTAAATTATAATGTAACTTTAATTGATAATATTCTTGAACAATCCATTTTTTTAATTTATTTTTAAATACATTATTCGATTTGTTGCTTTGAGTTTCATCTTCTAACATATTCCACAATTTTATTACCATATAGTTTATATTTTCTTGTCATTAAACTCATTATAATATTGATTTTATTAAATTCGTATTAAAATTACGTGGATTTTAGTGTTGAAATCTGACATGAGAATTAAATTTTTGATTGGATACGACACACGTAACATGATTTCATTCCACTGATGTATTTTCTTTCCGCAGATGTAATTATTTCTACGAATGGAAGTTTTTCTTTTATAAATACTGAGATTGGGTACGTGACCTTTTGATTATTTTCTGGAATTAATAAACTGCCTGACCAAGAAAACCCTGGCTAAAAATAAGTTATTTCTCTCCGTTGGCCTCGGGTAAAAAGCTATAAAGGTTGCCATTCCATATGTGTGTTCAAGGAACTCCTTAATTACTTCGAAGATTTGCTCTCAACCCTTATTTACTTCAGACAAACAATTTAAACGAAGATTTTAGAAGAAACCCATCGAATGTTTTCCCCATCTATATTAATGGCTTTAACTACTTTGTTAAATCACAATTGTTGGTAATATTCGGATTGTTTCTTCCAGTTTGGAGGTGACTAAGAACTTCAAACTTCGGATAATTATTTCAAAAAGCGAGTTAGTGTTTGCAATATTATAATTAAAGATAAAACCGGAGAACACGGTTTTAAACCATGAGGGTAAAACAATTGTTCAAGGGAAACATTTCTCATTTTATATCAAATATATTTAATGATTTTAAAATTTGAATACGCGATACGTTAAATATATTAATTAAACTCTCTAAACAACATCACACATTGTTTTTAATGATTATAAGAATATTATTTTATTAAATTCTTTAATTCGGGGAAAATTTTATCAATATTTAGATATAATTTACTGCTCGTAAATACCATTTCCCTTAAATTTGTTCGAATAATGTATAATGGCAGTAATTTAATAAATAATGTCAGTAATTTAATGTATAATGTCAGTAATTAATAGGTGCAGACACTTTATTACTAAAGTTTATATAAAGCAGCAGTGAATAAAGCTTCAAGAAGAGTAACCAAACGAAATCTTTCCTTATTACTAAAATACATTTGTATTAATATGTTAGTATATATATATATATAAGGTTTATTTGGTATATTTAAGCTCTCTAGTCTTGCAAAATATTGGTTTTAACTTCAAATTCAATTATTGCACAAGCAACGCTATCATTTGCAAAGTACTTGGGTTCTAATCTCTGCCTTCAACTCATAAAATATAATGTCGTAAATACAATAACCTCGTCATAGCTTCAAGATGAGATTATCGCTAATTTACATTATTTGATAATCAACTTATGCAATCGATATTCTAATTATTGATTGGGAATTTGTTTATGTCTTTACTACCTATTCAACAGTAGCACGAAGTTTTATGCGAAATACACAACGCTGTACGTCAAATGCGAAGAAGAGGTTCATCGTCAATGCTCCCTGGTGATCAAGCGGTTAAGGCACTCAGGGTCCAAAGGAGGATTCCGCGTTCGGCTCCAGATCAAGGTGAAAACACTTTTTCTTCTATATATGCAAGCTTTAGTTTGAACTAAGAACGTGGGCTTAAAAAATTATTATTTAAAGGTTTAATAATTAGTGATATCCAATTACTAACACATTAAGCTAAACTATAACACAGGGGTCTTCAACCCGCGGCCCTCGGGCCACTTGCTGCCCGCTGACTCACGAAAGAATACAAATTGCTTCACACAAAAATAACGCCCAATTGCTCCAAGTCTTTAGTTTATGCATTTTATTTTATTATGTTCACATTTTTAAAATTCGTAATAAATACGTATAAACGCTAAAATTCGCTAAAAGGCGTACAGACATAAAATTCGTATAATAAATCGATAATAAATATAATAATCGCTGAATGTATCGCTAGAGAATTATAATAACATACAGTCTTCCCACAATAGTGTTTTACTTTAGTTTTCTGTATGGCTATTAGAGGTAGTTTTATTATAATAATAATGTTTATTTGTCACAAGGGTTACATATTGCATACAGTCTTGAATTTCAATTTAAGTATAATAAATTTCACACAGTTTAGAACAGACAATACAATTTGCATTTCCCCGTGATGGGTCCCCAGTTTAAATTATAAAATTTAACCGGTTGAGGACCCTATTAATCCGCTGGCGCACAAACTCCGTTTAATAAGTATACAATTAATTTCTTTTTAAACAATTTTATATTGTTAATTTTAAGATTATTTGGTAATTCATTCCAAAGCTTTATTCCCATATATTCAATTCCTTTCTGTACATTTCCGTTCTAATCTCTCGTAGCTTAATTTGGTTGCTTCTTCTTAAATTTCTGTTGTTTTCGTGATATTGGATATCAATATTATCCAAAATGTTTTCCTTCTATTATCCTTTCCTACATTAGTTCTAGCGTACAATATTCATTGATTTTATCAATTGGTAATATACCATATTTTACAAATAATGTAATGTAACTTAAGCTGGTGTTTCGTTCGATGGTTTTTAAAAATTTATTCTGTACGGATTTAATTACCTTCATGTTGTTCTTATTCAAATTTTCCTATATACAATTGCAATAAATCAGGTGACTATATAGAAAAGCATAATATGGACACAGTAACACGTTCTTAAGAACTGCACGTGACAATTTCTTTATAATTCTTGTTCCCGAACTGATTTTTTTTTTTTTTTTCAATTTGTTTATTGCAGTTTAAATCGTTCGTTAATGTTACTCCTAAGGAATCAATTTCTTTGACAATTTCAACTTCTTTTCCATTAATATAAATTCTATCTATATCCCTCAATTTACCAATTTTTTTGTTCCTCGTTTTAAAATTAATATTTAATTTAGATTTGATTTAGATTTAGAGTGTAACAATAATTTAGAAATAATTCAATGGCGAATTCAGCAAGGAGCGGACGGAACAATCGCATCTAGTCAAGGTTAAATTGGAAAAAAATAAAGACGATGAAGAATATTTTATGTGTTGTTTGTTACTACTGTAATAAATAAAAGTCTTACACCAAAGTCTCCAAGCCTTGGAGAAATGCGATCAAGACGTTTTTCCACGAATCTACAAGCTACTTGCCTTTCAAACTACGTTTTCAGTAAGTGTTGCTTCAGCAAAACGTAGTTTTTTATCCTTGAAGCGCCGTTAAACTTGGCTTCGAACGCGGATGACAGAAGAGACTTTTAATACACACCCACAGAGACATTCATATTGATGTAAATAAAGTGATTGACAAATTTTCAAAGAAACCAAGATGGCTCGACTTTGCACTATAAACTTCAAATTTTTTAAAAAGTTGCTTGTTATAAAAAAAGTAAAATAATTACGATGTTTTTGTAGTTTAAATTTAAAGTTGTTCTATTAATTACATTGTAAATAATCGTTTTGGTTATTGTATATGTCTCCTTTACTAGCTTATCCTTCTGTCATACTTGACTATAATTTGCCCTCAACATATATAGTTTAATTATATTGTAGAACACATATAGTTTAATTATATTATAGAACACATATAGTTTAATTAAAGAAAAGCCCAGCTTTAATTCATTGTCGTAAATTAAATATTTTGGTGAGTATAAAGCAGGGTTGTCCAACCTTTTTGGATAGCGGGCCACTTAAAGAATTTTCACGGATCTCGCGGGTCAGCGGTTTCTTAAAAAAAAAAATTGAAAAAAAATAACTTACACTGAACAGCCTCCCTTTAGAGTTTCTTCCAGTTATTTGTTTGTGCACTTGCGATATAGAGCGGGGTCCACTATGCTATCCCCACGATTTCTCCTTATTTCTGAAAAAATCTAAACTTTTTGTTTGGGAAACTTTTTTTATTTCAAACAGTTGTAGACAGGCCAGATTAACATTGTTTGCGGACCGAATTGTGACATGACATGTTGGAAAACCTTGGTATAAAGGAAGGCTAGTAATATAACAACATTTACCTAAACTATTTAACTGTCCAAAACTAAAAATTTTCCCGGTGAGGGCCCCGAAACCTGCCCCCCCACCTTATAACATCCTGGATCTGCCTTTGAAATAATCAGCTTCAAATACAGAGCGTTCTATTCTAAATAAATCGATAAGAATATCTTCCCAACCATCCGACTACATGCTCTGAAAATGATGTTACTATCTCTCAGCAGTTATGCCTGTAAACATCTCTTTTCTATAATGAAGTTGGTGAAAGCAAAAGTTCGGACCAAAGTAACTGACGTCCACCTTGAAAAGACTCTTACAGGGCAACATCAAAAATAAGACCGGATATTGACAGGATTGTTAAAAATAAGCAGTGCCAAAAATCTCACTAAAAGGTTTGATTTCGCTTTATATATTAATAACCAAAAAGGTTTTAAATGTTTTTCCTTTACACGTATTTTATATTGTAATATATATGTATTCAGTTATAGGGGCGGATATAGAATGTATATTCGGGAATCCCCAATGCAATATAGAGACCTAAGAAACAAAAAAAAAGACAACAACGGCGCATCAAGGGGAAGCATCCCATTCGCCCCCCCCCCACATTGATCCTCCATTATTCAGTCCTAATATTGCTGATACAGTAGTGCGGTCAGCGAGGCATCGTGAATAAGAAAAATTGGCCCTTGGACTGAAAAAGGTTGAAGACCCCTGATCTTAGTTAATGAAATATACTCGACTATAGGGCTGTAACGGTCCTCGTTGGGTTGGGGTATGTATCGGACCCTGAAATGTTTTGATATACAGCCTTTTTCCTGATAAATTGTCCAGGTTGAGTGACCGCCCAAGTATCTTAATATTAATTTTTTAGGATTAACTCGTGGGGTATATTTCATCGGTTGGAGTGTTTTCCTTCCAAAAATGGATGTCACATTGAATGTTATTTTTGAAAAGTACCTCCTTTTCCCAGCCCTACTCTAATACAGATCTCGTGGCTATTTCATAAAATATCAAATTATTGCCAATATTTAGATTTCTACGTCCATGCATTAAATGTTTGAGGAAGTATATAAGTTCTCCAAACAAACATTTAAATTTCTATTTTAGTTAAAAAGAATAACAACGACCGTGATATCGTTTTATAGAATAAAATATACACCTTAGTGAAATGACAATAATATTTGTTTGAATTTTTACTGCACTTGGAAGAAACAAATAAACAGCAGTGCGTTGTATTTTACAAAGAAAAGTGAAAGACACGTGAACATTTTCTCTCCAAAATTGTAGTTTATTTCTTCGCAGAAAACGTTGAAGTATAATATAAGAACGCATCGATTTACTGGCCTGCCAAGATCTTCGTACAATTTGGCAATTGAACGCGGACTGAAAAAGAAAGGAAGGTAAAAGAAAAATGGTTTAACTTCTAAATTTACTTTTTGCCATACTCCTCATTAGCATAGTACATAATCTTAGAAAATTGCGATACCACAAAGGTAAAATGCAAATTTTCGCTATAATAATTTTCTTCAATATTTAAGAAGAAGTGTATGGCGAAAAATTTCAGTGACTTTATGTTTGTAGCAATTATTCATTTAAAGATAAATTCAGGCCTGAAATATATGTAGAATTTCAGAAAAATGAAACATTAAATCTTGACTGGATTTTCTACACCAGTGTTTATTAAATTCTATCTGGCGAAAACCCGTGTTTCCATGACAACCCTCCACGGATATCGCAAGTCATTAGTAAAATATCACCTAAATGTTCAAGAAATGAAAAAATTTTGTGAGTTTTCACCGTGGCATCATCCTTCGAGCTAGAGCTGATATGAAAATCAACCTTTTTTCAATGTGACCAAGCTTTACAGAATTTGTGACGGTAACAAACAAAGCCTTCCACCAATTACTATTTTTAATCGATATCAACTTGTATAATTTTAATAAAAAAATCTCTTACTTTGATATCACCTTTTGTAAGTATTGCCTGCATTTATAACTGATTTATGTATTATTTTTAAGTTTATGTCCAAACAGAGATAAATAATATGCGTTTCGCGTGGTTTTCCCTGAAATAATATTTCTAGAAGGTTTCTTTAGCTAGGCGTGTGTTAAGAAAAGGGTTTCGGAGGAGAAAATTTTTGAGACCTTCTGCTTTACGCTAAGGTGTTAAGCTTCAAACATAAAAACTTACACGCAGTTAGTTTAGTTCACAAAAATGAGGAAAACTTCTTAATAAAAAATAATATTCTGCACTCTGCTGTCCTCCGCGATTTACCAAAGCCTTAAATTGATATTGGTATAACAGTCCCCTATGCAATATGGATATTAAAAATATATTATTTATATATAATATATTTTTAATATGGGTATTAAATTAAGTAAGCATGAAGTTAATGCTTCGAATAATCATTTTGTATCGCCTAATTGAATTTCGAATAGGTATGCCCAGCAAATTAATTGAGAGCCTGATTAAAAACAAATATTGTGATGAACCCCTATGTCGTTAATTTCTTCGCAGCGATAAATTTCAAATAAAGAATTTTAGTTGGAGAAGAGATTAATATGGTATTCGACAAACAGTGACTGAAAGTACAAAATTTAAGGCCGGTGTCTAGTAGCCTTGTAAATTAAACAGCAAATGAGTTCAAATATATTACTTTGATGATAAAACATTAAGGAAACTATATAAAAGCTTCAAACTTAAAGATACACGTTTTAGGAATCGTATTCATAGTCTTAAGGCTAAGAAAAAATCGAATCTATGGATTTATATCTCCTTCAGTATTTTATTTTAGAAATGTAATTGATTGCTGTATATGTTTATTATAATTACTTAGGAACAATAGAATTTTATGCACATACCACCACCGCATGTCGTTATGATGTCGTTAATGTCGTTGGATAAATCACTATTTTTCATTTAGCATTCCCGTACTTTCCCATCATAAAATTTTGATAATACTAAACTTGCGCGCACATAAAAATCATCATTGTCTATATCAAATTCTCTCTTTTTCATACTTACCAAAATGGATCTTTTGTTAATATCATGAAGGACATCCAGCAGAAGACAAATTAGGATCTCGACCTTTTCTATATTTTTAACTCAGTGGTGGGCGCACTAATGGACTTGCTTGAGAATGATTACATAGCTCAAATTTCAAGTCCATTACTGTTCTCAGATTGAATAAATTTTACCTTAGAAATTTGAAGTCTTCGCATTTTTACACAGCTCATCCCAATGTAATAAAGCTG
This sequence comes from Dysdera silvatica, assembly GCA_006491805.2. NCBI lineage: Eukaryota > Metazoa > Arthropoda > Arachnida > Araneae > Dysderidae > Dysdera > Dysdera silvatica. The sequence goes on along the minus strand of QLNU02015270.1, from coordinate 50,948,459 downwards.
CAAGATATAGAAGGCGTAATATAATGCTCTAATTGTTTTCTAACGAAGGCATGTAAGTTTCAGGCTTCTTCTTAATGGTTACAGATGACAAACTTTGCCTCAGAAGGAAAAAGAAAAGACTGTGTAAGCGAGAAATTAATTTTGAAATTGAAAAATGACGGCATATGGTTCTTTGTTCAAAATTTAATTTCAAAACGAGGATTAAATATAAAAAAATTGAGGTTTAAGGTATTTTTATTAAAGTTGTTATTTGGAAATGCGTTACGTAGGAAATTAAACCAAAGAGCTTGTAATAAGCAGGAATATGAATAGATCAAAGTAATAATCACAATTTTTGAAGATTATTCCGAATTTTATAATTTTCTTTTGTTTATGTTTAATTAGCTCTAGATCTGCAGTTATTTATTATTTTAATTATGAAATTCGCAACATTTTCTTAGATAGATACTATGTACTCTATCAAGTGATCAAAATCAAATGGTTACTTTAAACATTTTAATTTATATCTCGACTGATCAATATTTCATTCAGGCGTGTTTGGATATGCAAAAAGGGTGCTAATTGTTTTACTTTGGCCTTTCGCATTTTGGCAATTGCGTAAAAGATATCAATTTAAACTTTCATTTCCATACTGCAGTTGATGACAAGCCATTAATTTAGTTCCATAGTTGCTGTTTAATATTGTAATTTAAGTATTTTTTTTTCTGAAAACTAAATGTATTCAGTTTATTTTGAAGATATGCATAAATATTTAATAAATGCAGTAATCCCATTCAGTTAAAAACGTATTTATTAAAAAAAAATTAAATGTTTAGTATAGTTAATTATGGCACCAAAAGATAAATAAATAATAATATAATGGTAAGAGAACATTGTACGCCTTTTTGTCAGAACCTGAAATAATTACGTTTGAATACTTTGATGGTAGGTTAAAAACTGGAGATTATTTTAGAATTCAGGAAACAATTAGTCAAACCGTTGCCAGATACGGAAAGTGAAATTATGTGCATTTGAAAAAAATATAAAAGGAAACAATTTGGCATGTTGCCAATATTAGAAACTCTAATTAATAAGTTTGGGATTCTTGGTATTCTAAGTGGCAACAACAAAAGAAGCCTGCAAAGTGAACACGTGACATTACTATTGTGGAAGCCGCAATTTGTTGAAGGAGGCAAACAAATACATATAATAAAATTCATCAGGGAACCTGCGGAAATGGCAGCTGGATTTCCTAAGTGTAAGTACATAAAAATTCAAAAATCACCTATAAACATGAGCGAAAAAAGTACGAATCCGTTAGGATCCTTATATTTCTACATAAACCTTAATAACTATAGGAGTAGACCATAGCTCGATTGATATAACATTTTACATTCAATCAATCAAACGTCAAATTTTTATTTCGATATTCGTATACCCTTTACTTTTATGCTTGAAAATGAATTTTAAATTTATATACAACACGGTTGCGAAGTTAGAGCGTCCTGTCTGTGATTACAGCGCCACCTTCGGCGGCCACTCTTTCCCCACGAATGCCACGCGCACACAAACAGATGAATACGTTATTACTTCATCACCGCAAGTCTGTGAATTCTCATTTTTCTACAGCATGCCAAAAGTCCGTATTGCAATTTAATCATATCATACATTTGTTCGTGTTTTTGCGGGGCAAGAACAATCGGAATCAAGCTGCTCTGGAACATATTTTTCCGAGAAATGCGAACAACTTTAGGTCTCGGGAATCTATATTCTTACTACGTAGCAGTTAGTTTTTAAGCCTTCTTTCCGTTGGAATCGGCAAAAGTCAAACCCGAAATTGCAGCACACTAGCCGAATACACGACTACCGTGCCACAGCAGAGCTCTTTTTTTAATTAGCATTCACGTAGAATTTAATACTTTTTTGCGATGCTTCTCTTTTCTCTCTCAAGCGTATTCGTATGGTTAGAGATATCTAGAGTATACAAGAAAAAGGAAAGAACGCGAGCATTCGACATGAGACTTTTCCTTATTCTTTGTAATTAAAAAATGCTTTAATTAAAACTGATTCAATTAAGTCGTCCCGGAAAAGCAAAATTAATAGTTTAATTGCGGCGCTAAGTAATTAGTGAGCTAAGCGCCTTAGTCACAAAAAGGTAAAGTCCGTGCTTTTGTTTCTTCTTTTCGTCAGATAGGAAAGGTATTGTGTTAAAATTTACTATTAAATTTAGATTTCTAGTTTACGAGTTTTGACGTCATCAACGTAGGCCTAGGCGTATATCAATATACAAATTATGAAATCTATGTTAGAAACCATCTGGAAAAATACCATAATGTAATTTTATTCCGCTAAAATAAATCTTTGTTGCTTTGCATATACGGAGGATTATGTTTAAACTGTCGGGGATCATTGATAATATTTTTGCAATTGATGAGTAGAGATGCACTTGTCATTATGAAACATACTTATACATCTTTTAGCTAGGCCGTAACTGCAAATACTGGATATAGAATATAAAACTTGATAACAGATATGGAGTATAAAACTTGATAACAGATATAGAATATGAAACCTGATAACAGATATAGAATATAAAACTTGATAACAGATATAGAATATAAAACTTGATAACAAATGTAGAATATAAAACTTGATAACAGATATAGAATATAAAACTTGATCACAGATATAGAATATAAAACTTTATAACAGATATAGAATATAAAACTTGATAACAGATATAGAATATAAAACTTGATAACAGATATAGAATACAAAACTTGATAACAGATATAGAATACAAAACTTGATAACAGATATAGAATATAAA
>QLNU02015270.1:50914576-50930298 GCA_006491805.2 Dysdera silvatica | reverse complement strand
TTGAGTACCATTGATCTAGATAATGCAGTAAAAATTGTCTAAATCAGCCACCACTTGTCCTTCTAGAAAACTAACCGTTTTGTGGGGTGGCCAGTGCCATATTTCCCAATAGGCTATACTAGGCTATAGACTAGGGCGGCAAAATTTTGTGTATGAAGTCTGATATAACAAAATCAATACCATATCTGATGGTATCTGATGATATAATCAGATGTTTTGCCGAGAAGAAAGCTAGACGTCATGCTTTCCATTTAAATACCAGTGTTCGATAGGCTTTTATTTTTTGCTAAAATTAAAATTTATTTCAATAAAATTGAATTTGATTTATTATATACCAAGAAGAGATAATACTTCAATATAAGTTAATATTGTTTAATGTTTATGTTTCAATTTATGAGTTTGTTTTTCAACATATTTATTATCGACACAAAAGTTTTTGGCGTATATTGAATGTAACAATTTTTATGTTCCTACCACTGATTGAGGGTGGCAAAAATAGCCTAGGGGCGGCAAAATGGTAAATCCGCCCATGGGGATGGCAGCAGAACATTTTCTGATGTTGAACAGTTGAAGATTGTAAAACTAAATTTGAATTTTCATAATATCCCCAATACATTAAAAACATGTATATCAACGTAAAAACATACATAAAACCGTACATACACGTAAGGATATATAAATAAGCTTATGGAATTGATAAATTTTGAAAATAGAAATGTTGCGTTAATTTATTTTACCGAACAATTTATAAAATTTCGGAATTGATAAGGTGTGATATATATGTTCATGGATATTTATATTGACAAATGTTTAGGGGGTGAGAACTCTAATTTGACGCATTTACATACTTTGTCTCTAAAAATTTTCAACGTAAACTTTTCACGGTTAATAAAGGTGAAACATGTATGAAAACATAATTTGTTTAGAAACTGATACATTTAAAAACACGTAAATTTTCACCTTTATAATGTCAATCAAGATGCCTGCTCTTAGCTTTATTCATTATGAATTTCACGGAAAACAAACTTTGCTATTGAAACACAAAAATTTATATAGCTACTTAAATTTATAATAGAATACAGAAATTTTTAAATTTCTGTATTAATATAAAATGTTACAGTGCGTAAATACTTAACAAATGTTTATGCTTAAACAAATTTATAACGCTTCCGAATTTATAACATTCAATAAATTTGATTTTGCAAATCCACCCAAAATATACTATCGCATTACTCAGAATTTTTTAACTATAAAATTTATAAAGGTTTCGTAATTGAACCAGTTAAGATGTTATTTGATAAATTCGATCAACATAAATTCACAATTTATAAACTTCATAATAATTTTGCTACAAAGTAAATATCAATGCACTTTCCCCTATTACCTAGATTTGGGTCTCGAAACTGTTATTCTTATAGATATCTATCAGTCTGGACTTCTCAGAAATTCACAACATTAGGCCACGTTGGCCTCACTGACCCCGGAGAGTACTTCGTGAAACCGGCGTCCTGTCCTTACCAGGATCGCCAGTACTCTGGTTACTATTACAATTTCCCCATTCAGGGAAGAAGAAAAAACACATAAACTAAAATGCAGTACCGGAAAGAAAGTTCATATATGTGGTGTAAAATGTCTGCTTGATGTTTTTCACACATCGTCCCTGGTGGGGTCGCAAGGGACCTTTTGACCTCCAGTGATCTGAAGAATTTGAAGTGCTTGGTTATTGCATCCATAAATTTAGTCCTATACTGCTTTTCTTGGAAAATCGGCTTATACTTGTCCAAGTTCACAGGGCGTGATTACAATGAATGGCTATTACTGAGAAAGGTTAAAATAGAGCCATAGCCGCATCTGGGTTTCTGGAAATTCCAACGTGAAGGAAACAAAAAGTGTGAAGACGAAAAACGGAGCATTAAAACATTGACGTACGCAGAGGGGTGTTGATGGGGGTTGTAACCCCATTGCAATGAAATTTTGTATATTTAACATAGGAATATGTGAGTTGTATCTCTGTAACCCCCTATTGAGCCTATAACCCCCTTACGAACTTTCTGCGTACGCCTATGCGTTACAATGTCAACGGATGGTGGTCATGCTGTTCCGAACAAGCTTCGGTAGGGTAAAGTTGATAGAGATGATATCACCTGAAAGTTTACAACAATATGGGATATAAAGGCTTATCAAAATATGAATAATTACAGTTCTTTGTCTCACGGTGTATTATTGCTTTGAAATGATGATTGAATTGTGTTCGGGAGAAGCCCAGTCAATTTTGACCTTATTAAAAAGTGTAGTTTTGTTTACTTTTTTTCGACACAATACTTCGCAGATGCTTTATCCAGTCCTGAAGTTCAGGATTGGCGTAACCTGAACTTAACCAAATTAAATAATTCACACCTACCAATAACCGCAGAGTGCACTAAAATGAAGTAACCGCTAAATCATCGACAGCAATAACACCAGGAATTACACAAAATCGCTATATATCTCAGAAAACAAACCGTCAGGCAAAACAGTATAGTTTGATTTTTTAATATAACGCATCTTCGGAGGGGATTGTTTTTTAAACTTTTTAATTATATTTTTCGATTTTAATGCGGGGGGTTCAAACACCTAGCACCCTCCCCTTGGATACGGTCTTTCTCACGTTTGGCCTATTGGGCCCAAAAAGAAACATATACAGTGAAAATCGGTTATAACGACCTCCAAGGGACCGTGCAAATTCGGTCGTTATAACCGATAGTCGTTATAAACGATATCTTTTTAAAATCATAGTAGCCTATAGCAATGTACTCTAGAGTTTTATAAATTATTTTGATAGTAAAAAGTATTAAACTTTTTGGTTTCAAAATTAAATAAAAATATATTTAATTATAATGAATTTAATTTCCGTTTATATTATGTTATAGCCACACTAAATAAGTAGTATTTTTTAGTTTTTTAAATTGAAAAAATTATAGAAAATACTACTAAAGTATATAATGTAGAAAACAAATGTAATAAATAGTATTTATTATATTATACTAATGACTTCAGAACAGTGACTAAGAATTTTGCGGGCTCTACGCTGAAAAAATAGAATGGACTCCTTAAGAATATTCAATTAATAAATCACGTGGCTTTTTTTAACGGTTCGTTATCTTTAATATTCAGGTTTAGCAGTAATAAAAATTTCTTGGACATTTGTAAATAAACAAGATTAGAATAACGCTTAAATTTTGATAACTAACTTTAAATTTTAATAACTAACCCACGTGGTTCTGCTTTATGACTGTCAAGTCGCGTCGTTATATCCGATACGAATTTCCCTACTTAGAATCTACGTAGACTACAAAATCGCCGTCGTTATAGCAGGTTTCGTCGTTATATACGATGTCGTTATAACCGATATATTTAGTATGGAGTAGAATAGCAAACCAAACTTCTTGTAAAAATTCCGTCGTTATATGCGGTTGGTCGTTATAAACGATTTTCACTCTATACGTATATACACAGTGAAAATCGGTTATAACGATCTTCAAGAGACCGTGCAAATTCAGTCGTTATAAACGATATATTTTTAAAATCATAGTAGCCTGTAATATAATGCACTCTAGAGTCTTATAAATTATTTTGATAGTAAAAAGTATAAACTTTTTGGTTTCAAAATTAAATAAAAACATAATTATAATGAATTTAATTTCAGTTTATATTATGTTATAGCCACACATAGTACTTTTTTAGTTTTTAAATTGAAAAAATTGCAGAAAATACTAAAGTATATAATGTAGAAAACAAATGTAATGAATAATATTTATTATATTATAGTAATAACTTCCGAACAGTGCCGGTTTAAGAGTTTTGTGGGTCCTACTCTTAAAAAATAGAATGGACTCCTAAAGAATATGACCCTCGTGATATTTAATCATTAAATCACTGTTTTTTTAAATTTTATTATCTTCAATAATCAGGTTTAGTGGTAATAAAAATTTCTCGGATATTTTTAAATAAACAATATTAGAATAAGGCTTAAGTGTTTATAACTAACCCATATAGTTCCAACTGCCAAGTCGCGTAGTTATATCCGATACGAATTTCCCTACTCCGAATCTAAGCAGGCTGCAAAATCACCGTCGTTAAAATAGGTTTCGTCGTTATATAAAGATAATATACAACGTTATCAGTTGCCGTAATCTTGTGTAACGTCACTACAGTATCATATGGATTGTTATCTGTTATTATAACGTTGCATAATTTTATTAAAGGAAACGCTGCCTTTTATATATGTCCCGTTCATTCTCCTTTTATGTTCGAAGAAATGAGAGGTGGGGGAGGGGGAAGGGCTTATTCAGAAATATTTGCATTATTTTTAGCCAGTGCATTTCCATTTAAAATTGAAAAATAAAGTCGGGAAGGGGTGAGAGGGAAAATATATATATATATGGCCTGCAAAAGGGTTGCTGGTATCTAACTGGAAGGAGACCCACACGCTGAACGTATGTGACGATGTGTGGAACCGGCCAGGCCAGTAACCTAGTGTCCTACCCCGCCTTCAAGTGGTGCAGGCTGGGCTTCCTATTTATGAGGCAAATTAATATTTGCTACACGGATGGAAAGGCAAAAGGGGAGGGCTAATTCACCAACCCGTCTAGCCAGCGTGGTGAAATTATGGCTAATTCCTCCAATATGCTAATACACCAAAAACCATGGCCCCTAGTCTCCAGGTGCTGGAGTGCTCCTGATCAAGGCAGCGGTCAGCGTGGCATGAAAGCAGGGGGTGCTAAGAATCACTGGAATGGCCCAGGCTGCCGTTTGTTATTGACCTTGGCTACGTATAATGGACGATCCCTTGCTTCTGAAGCAAAACTTCAAGAATTGGAAGAAGAACTTGACAAGATCAAATGGGACATTGTAGGACTCAGTGAAGTTAGAAGAAAAGGTGAAGAGTTGGTGGAACTTAAAAGTGGACATTTGTTTTATTATAGAGGAACGGAAACTGGAAGAACAAGTGGTGTTGGCTTCTTAATCAACAAAAGAATTAAAGACTACCTTCTTGAAGTCGAAAGCACGTCAGATCGAGCAGCGAGGCTCGTTGTTCAACTAACCCAGCGATACCAACTTCAGATAGTACAGGCATATGCACCAACATCAAGCCATACCGACGAGGAGGTTGAGGAATTCTATGAAGAAATCAAACAGCTACATACCAAGGGGAAACAACACATCAAGCTCATCATGGGAGATTTTAATGCAAGAATTGGACAACAGGAACAAGGAGAGACATCGGTTGGTAAATACGGATACGGGGAAAGGAATGAACGTGGCGATCAACTCATAGAATTTGCCGAAGCTGAAAATCTTAGCATCATGAATTCATTTTTTAAGAAGAAACTACAAAGAAAATGGACATGGAAACACCCCAATGGAGGAACCAGCGAAATTGACTATATACTGGCAAACAAGAAATCAATTATTGAAGATTGCAGCGTACTGAACAGATTTAATACTGGAAGTGATCATCGAATGGTGAGATGTAAAATGCACTTAAATACTAAACTAGAAAGGCAGAAGCTCATTAGGAAACAAGTATGTAAGAGGGTGGATTTAAAGAAATTAAAAGAAAATACCGAGGCATTCAAGTTGGAATTAAAAAATCGCTTTTCTGCACTGGAAGGACTTATTGAAGAAGTTGACATCTCAGAAGCAAATGAAAACATTGTTAAGACAATAATTGAAACTGCTGGGGAAATTGGTGGTGTAATATGTAAAAAGCAGAATAGCAAATTATCTGAGAAGACGAAACAACTCATGAAAAGGCGAAGACTTATGAAGGTGGACAATCAAAATACCAGTCGCAAGATCGAGTATGTAGAACTTTGCAAAACTTTGCGCAAAAACATGAAAGAAGATATAAGAAAATTCAATTGTGAGTTAGTAAGGAAGGCCATTGAAAGCAACAAGAGCCTTAGGGTTGTTAAAGGGAGTTTGTCTATTGGGAAGAAACACATCATTGCATTAAAAGGAGAGGATGGCACTGTAACAAGAAATAGGGAAGAAATACTTAGAAGAGTTGAAGAATTCTACAGAAAGCTGTATGAGGGAAACAGTGGATTAAACGAAGACTCTGAGATAGTCGAAGGAACAGCTCCTAAAATCTTAAAAGAAGAAGTAGCATTTGCAATAAAAAGTATGAAGAAAGGAAGATCCCCTGGCGATGATGGCATTACATTAGATATCTTAAAAGAAGCTGGAGAACATGTAGAAGACATACTCGCAAAATTCTTTACCAAATGCCTCAACAGTGGTAACATACCAAACCAATGGGATTCTGCAACAGTAATTCTTTTGCATAAAAAAGGTGATAAAGAGGATTTAAAAAATTACCGACCAATTAGCTTGTTACCTGCTATTTATAAAATCTTCACAAAAGTGCTAACACATCGCCTGCAGAAAAAATTAGATGCAGCTCAACCAAGAGAACAAGCTGGATTTCGAAGTGGATTCAGTACAGTGGACCATATTCAAGTATTAAGAGAATTAATTGAAAGAACACATGAATATGAACTTCCATTGTGTGTGGCATTTATTGACTATGAGAAGGCCTTTGACTCTATTAAAACATCAGCAGTCATCAACTCTTTAAGATCAGCAGACATCGAGGATGTGTACATTGACATGGTGAAACGTGTGTATAAAAATGCAAGTGCAAAATTTCGGTTACATAAAGATACCGAAGCTATCAAAATTGGTAAAGGTGTGAGGCAGGGAGATACCATTTCTCCAAAACTTTTTACTTCAGCTTTACAGATGATTTTTCAGCAGATAAATTGGAATGACAAGGGAATAAAAATAAATGGTGAATATTTAAATCATTTGCGGTTTGCTGATGACATTGTTATTTTTTCAACGAACCCATCAGAACTCCAAGACATGGTACAGGAGCTCTCAACTAGAAGTAAAGAAGTTGGACTCAAGATGAACCTACAAAAAACTAAGATCATGTTCAATAATTTCGTAGAGGAAACAAAAATACAAGTTGACAACATTGAGCTAGAAATTGCTGATTCATATATTTACCTTGGCCAGCTGATTTCAATGGATGGCAACATTATGAAAGAACTCAACAGACGTATTAAACTTGGCTGGAGTGCATTTGGAAGAAACAGTTTTATCCTGAAGGGGAAATTGCCTTTGTGTCTAAAAAGAAAGGTCTTCAACCAGTGTGTATTGCCAGTCCTCTCTTATGGATCAGAGACATGGAGTCTAACAGTTGGAGCAATACGAAAGTTACAGACAACGCAAAGGAGCATGGAGAGGTGCATGCTTGGAATAACTAGGAGAGATCGAAAAAGGAACACTTGGGTGAGAGAGCAAACTAGAGTAGAGGACATCATTGTTAAAGTAAAAGGGCTGAAATGGCGATGGGCTGGGCATATTGCAAGAAGAACTGATCAACGATGGACAACAGAAATTCTGAACTGGATTCCAAGAGACCACCGAAGACCTAGAAAACGTCCTCAAACTAGATGGGTGGATGAAATAAGAAAACAGGTTGGGGTGACGTGGAAGCGAATTGCTCAGGATAGACTTGTGTGGAAAGCATTTGGAGAGACCTTCATCCAGCAGTGGATAGATAATGGTTGAATATGATGATGATGATGATATATATATATATATAATATAGACATCTTTTTTTGTCCAATATCTCCCATTTATACTGGTTTCTTTCATAAGTCCGCAGTATATTAGAAAGAGTGAAAAAATTGTGACCAAAAGCATTTCAAGAGTATCTATTAATATATAAATAATAATAATAAGTACATCTGGCCACTTCGATTAAACATAGTTCGAATAATTGGAATTCTGCTATATATATATTTGTAATCAGTGGTGTTGTTAAAGGTGCTTATTCAGCCATTATGTAGCAAAATACATTGTTCAGTTTAGCACCAAATCACATGACCTAGAGATAGTTAAAGAGAGAATACCACCGCTTGATAAAGTAATACGATATATATGACAACGTAAAGCGGGTAAAAAGTTATTTTTATTACATTAGCAGAATGAAAATTATATCATCTTCACTCTTCATCTGATGATGGCTGTCCAATGGAACAGCCGAAAGCCAGGCTAATGTAATAAAATAACTTTTTACCCGCTTTACGTTGTCATATATATCGTATCACATGATCTGTCAAAAACTACTTGAACCTTGGAGCTGCCGGCCCTCGGATCAGTGTGGCCTCAAAGACGAGAGGACCAGCGCCCTCCAAAAGCACCCAGTCCGCCCTGAGTATAATTGCTGTGAGATACATCAATGCGTAACGAAAATAATAATAATAATAGTAATAATAATAATCATTTATTTATTTCGGACCATCCTACACAAGAATATTTTCAAGTACCAATTTTTTTACGTTAATAAGTTATACCCACATTAGTGATAATACTAATTAACAATATAACAGAAATCTAAGTAACTGAGTAGTTTGTTAATAGGTTGCAGCCTTTACAAAATATGAAACATATTCAAAAAAGAAATTAGAGAAAATATTAGGACAAAATAATACTTTTATTTTAAACATGTCTGGATAAATATCTTTTATTCTGAATCATGTTCTTTTGGTTTAATTTGACACTGTAGTATTTCATTATACAATTCAATGGATTTCAGCGGAATATATTCTTTACGCTGATTTTAAATCATCAAGTTTTTTCTACTCTAATGGACGTGTGGGATGCTGCACCCACATATGAATTGGTTTTGTGATAGAATATGTGCGATAAAACTTAAATTTTTCAATAATTCAAATGTACCAATGAGCAATCTTAAAATATTAATTATATAAATAAACATAAAATATTGTCAAAAATAAATTTGGTTCCTTATTATAATCATTCATTCAATTTAACATCCAATGCTAATGATCCACGTAAACAACAGGTCCCAAATTGCCTAAATACAAATACTCATTTAATCACGATGTTTACTTTGACATTCCCGAATTTCAGCTGCACTCGATTTTGATAAACCAGATTTAATGCTTGCATGAAAATATCTTTAAATTTAACTTTTTTAAATCAAGTCTTATTTCTTTCTTAATGCCATAAAAAAACGGGCCTTTTCTTAATATTTTGGAGGATTTCCAACGAAACACAATTACGCGTCGCGACTTTTTCTTCGTCTCTGAGCTCAGCGGTAGGTGCGCTAATGGTTTTGCTTGAGCATGATTGGCTAACTCGAATTTAAAGCCCATTACCGTACTGGGGTGGAGAAAATTACACTTTGGAATTTTGAAGTCGTTGTAGTTTTACGGTACTTAAACAAATGCAATACAACTGAAAGCGACGAAGGGTGTAACATAAGCCTATAATTTTGTTTTCAAAAAAGGCGTGCAAATTACGAGGTTTTTTTAAATTACTTGAGGTGACAAAGTTTGTACCAGGATTTTAAAAAAGAAACTGAAAGAGAGAGAGAGAAAGAAAGAGAAAAATAAAGTTAAAAAGTAAGATGTTATGGCGTGGTTTGCTGTTAGATATTTAATTTGGTGCTCTGGGTTTCTGCGAAAAATTTTATAGTTTAATGCATTCTTATTAAATAAGTTACCTTAACTAATGTTATTTAGGGAATTCATATAAAGGTCTTATAAATGATAAATTGCCTGCGTAAACGAGATAGTGAATAAATTACTTTGGTAACTGAATTCGGAGGTTAATATTTAATAATAATTTTCACGAGTTGTTTTTGGACCTATGCTTAAAATTATTTGGTTTGTTTTCACTATAATTTTTATAACCTTCTTAAATGATGTTGCAAATACTATGATAATATGATAAAATGTTGGGTTCAGAAGAATTTTTTAATTTATATTTCTACGACGGGCGTCTATTTTTTATATTTTTGGTGTATTAGGCAATAAAATCACCAATTCACCTCTATCCACACCTTTAACGGCGATAAACATTATATATCAATTCTAATCTTAGATTTTAGATTTCAATAGCTGACAATCCATTTGATTAGTTATTTTCCGCCTAATAGCTTAATTTACCTAATTTTATTTAAGAAAACTGTTATACAGTGAAACTTCTCAATAGACATTGGCGGGGAACGTAAAGTGCCCGTTTTTAAGAAGTGTCCATTATTGGGGAAAAAAACAAAAATACGTAAAAATGTTCAGTTGAAATTTAACATTTATGAAGCTTGATTTAATTAACTATAGTAAATACATATACTAGCAGTAGCCTACATATTTAGTATATAAATAACACTCACCTTTTACAACGATCTCTCTGTTTAATTATCCATTTCATTTAATTGTACAGCATTACAAATTTATTTTGAAAAGAAAAGTCTGAAATTTTGGTTTGCTTTTTATACATTTTTACAATTTTCCCTTCCACATGAATTCCTAATTCGAATGCATTTTTTAGACCATCTGGATCATTCTTTTGTAAAAAATAATTTTTTAATTTACTAATGCATTAAATGGCTTCTTTCTTAGACACTATTTTCATAATATTTTCTTCGCTTTCAGCAATTTCTAGCTCCTTATCCAGTTCTGTATTGTAGTTTCTCATATCATTAATTAGGTCATCAACATTAGTGGATTGATTTTCAGTTGATAATTGTTCACCTATTAACGTGTAATCTTCATAAGATTCAAGGAAGATTTTCATAATGTCATCATCAACAGTTTCTGTAGTGGCTTTGTTGGTGATGGAAATTCCTGCTTTTACAAAACAAGGACCCATAGTTGCAGCTGTGATTTTTACTGAAGAGCAAATCCACAATATTGCGTCTAAGATACTTACACTGCTTGAAAGAGAGCTTGGTGATTTAGTGTCTTACATTTTTGCTAAAAGGTGTCTTACAATGCACTGACGGTAGTAAGTTTTGAAGCATTTTATTATGCCTTGGTCCAAGAGCTGGCCAACAGAAGTCGTGTTTGGAGGAAGAAAAATTAATTTGACATTTTCCAAAGCAATGTCAGGATGAGAAGAAGCATTATCTAAAATTAAAATCACTTCTCTTTTTTCTCGTTGCATTTTTCTATCAAAGCCTAACAACCACTCAATCATTAAATCTTTGTTCATCCGCGATTTTTTATTTGCCCGACATTGTACGTCCAATGCATTAACATTAACCCTTTAAAACATCGTGGTTTCATAGCTTTACCTATGATCAGAGGTCTTTCAAATTCGCCAATCGTATTCACACATAACGTAACAGTTAGCCTTTCTTTGGAAATCATTCCTTCACTGCATTTTTCGACTTTGAGACTCCTACTTTTGCCCAGAAGATCTCGAAAGAAGAGGCCAGATTCATCACAGTTGAAAATGTTCTTATCATCATAACCTTTGAAAAGATCCTTAACTTTCATTTTCCAATCAAAAACAATTTCGTTGTCAACAGACGAGTTTTCACCGCATACATTTTTATAAGAAATATTGTGTCGGGTTCGAAATTTATCCAGCCAGCCACCCGAAGCCTTGAAATCACAAAGTCCCTTTCTTTGAGCAGTTTCTAGTGCTTTCTCTAGAATTAAAGTTCCAGACAAAGGAATGCTCTTCAACCTAGCACGGCTAAACCATTCAAATGTTAAGGTATCCACAGCTAATCCTTCTGTTTTAGGGAAAGTTCTTTTGGTCTCTTGGTTACCATTTTCGGCCCAACATTTTAAAAGTTCATCATTCCGTTTTAAAATTCCACATACTTGAGTTTTCCCAATGCCCAACATTTCCGCTAAATCACGCGCACTTAATTTTTCAGCTTCTTTTAAATTTATAATATCGGCTTTCTCTCTTAAAGATAAGCGTTCGCGTTTTTGCGACATTTCTTGCAAATGAAAATAGCGAACCCTGCTGCAACCGGCATACATATGCAAATTCTAAAGAACTTCTGCAGAAAGCTGTATACGGACGTCTGCGTCACTTAGACTAGACCGTTAGACTACATTCTCGCTTCTTCAGTCTTGACGTTTTATATGAGAGGGGTAGGAGAGTGCTCTTATCTATTCAAAAACAGCATTGTTGAAGGTGTCTGCCGCTCAGGAGAATGGTTATTTGTGAACCATAAATTTCTTACAGTTGTTGTTCGACTTCGTGGAAAGCATTTCTTTTAAACCGGAAACAACTCGCCTCGTTTTGTAAATTAGAAAAATGAAAAGGGTGCTTCGAAGTGTTCTGCACCCCCCCTCCCTCGCGGCGGCAGCTCATTTGTCGTGTTTTAACGATCTACAATATCTGTTTACAATTTAGAGTACAAAAATACATGTTTTGCATCG
This sequence comes from Dysdera silvatica, assembly GCA_006491805.2. Classification (NCBI taxonomy): domain Eukaryota; kingdom Metazoa; phylum Arthropoda; class Arachnida; order Araneae; family Dysderidae; genus Dysdera; species Dysdera silvatica. The sequence goes on along the minus strand of QLNU02015270.1, from coordinate 50,918,032 downwards.
TCCGTTAACTTTTATATTTTAGTGTCCGCGTCCGTTATTTAGAATGTCTGCTATTTAGAAGTAAAACGTCCATATCATTCAATGTAATTTTGCCGGCAAACTGAAAAATGTCCTTTATTAAGAGACGTCCGCTATTCGGAAGTGTCCATTAACAGAAGTTTCACTGTATATATACAGGGTTCCCAGGAAAGTCAGAATGCGGATACTAACTTTTGAACCAAGACAGATATTGCAACCAAAGTTAGGTATTGGGAAGTAAAATGACCATGCACTCTTATACGAGATGAAAAGCAGCGCCCCTGGTGGCGAATTGAGAAGGTTAAAAATTTTATTTCGAAAAATAATAAAGATAGCGAAATATTTTCAATTAGGAAGTTGTAGAGCATCCTTCATTTAGTAAGAAAAGACATACGGATCACATTCAGTATGCACACGTATAGCCACAAAGTCCGGTGATCCGAAAATTTTAATGTATCGCTTTCTGTTAATGCTTTCTGATGTTTTAAAAGTTGAATTGAAGTTCCTATAGGAGAGAGATCATGGTTTCTTTCCTTAAAGAACTTCAATTTAACCTCTAAAACGTTAAAAAGTTTTAACTGAAAGCTATGCACTGAAACTTCCAGATCATCCCACTTTACTGCACTTCACTGCATGTAAGCCGCATGTCTTTTCTTATTAAATGAGGGATACTCTATAACTTTCTAGTTGAAAATATTTCGTTATCTTTATTATTGTTCGAAATAAAAATTTTAATTTCAATTCGCTACCAGGAGCACTGCTTTTCATCTAATCTTTCAGGGCATAGTCATTTTACTATACCAATACCTAACTTTGGTTGTATTATCTGTATTCGTTCAAAAGTTATTGGCCGCATTTCTGCTTTCCCAGGAACTTTGTATACATATAAATAATAATAAATATATAATTATTACATTTTAATAAAAACTATGCACGTTGTGACGTGACGTCAAGCCCCGTCTTAATCTAACGCAAGACAAATCCTTCTAGGAATTCCTGAAGAAAAGTGGGGGATGCGTTAGCAGAGAAACTTGGACAGATTTCAGGAAACGATGCGGGCGAGAGGGCTGTAAGAACACACGCCCCTTGCTCTAGATTCAGTGTTGGGCCCTGGCCATTCTTTCCACCGTTATTATTGCTACCTGCCATTATTGTTTCCACCGAACGTGCGTATCTTTACAATACAATCTTTGATTTTGCCACAATCCGGGTGGTACAACGTTTCTTACATTGTTTGTATCACGTAGATTTTAGAATGCATAAAGTAGATCATTAGTCACTGTAATGTCCGCGTCCATGCTTCAGTAAAGTTCGTAAGCCGTCTCACACATTGGAATACAAAGGGCGAGACCCAGAACAAACGCCTCATCGAGGAGCCGGGATGAGAGGTTGCGCCTATAGGCACATGGTGGCAGCAACATTAACACGACCCCCTACACTCGTAAGCTTAAAACCGGAATCAGGTACTTTTTTTAAAGTCACACTTTTGGTTTTTATTTTGTATGCATGTCTTCAAAGGAATCAGAATTGTCACCAGACGAAATTTCAAAATTTATGTCCGTATATTTTTTAAGTCGAAATTAATTGCCACCTTCAAATACAAGAAGTGTGTGCCTGTATATAATATTATGTACTTCTTAATTGTGCTTATCTATTGTATTATGTACAGAAAAACCTCATTTATCGGACACCTCTCAGATACGGTCACACCACTTTTTGTCAGATAAAAATTCCACTACAGAAACTGAATTTCAATAATGTATTTCAAACCCCCTGCTTAGCGGTCACCCTCAGATACGTACGTGGACACTGTTTTCATTATTCATTCCATTAGCCCAGATCCCCTGTACGAACCAAATATAATACAACTTCGACCGACAAAATTCGTACGGACAACAATTGAACTTCGATCTTCACGGAGTTTCTCACAACAGGAAACTAAGGATAAACAGGATAAGAGTTAAGCAGAATTATTTCCCCTCCCACTAACAAAAGGTGGTAATTGACTCGGATTCGCCGAATCAAATGACTGATGTTTTACAATGGCTTCGATAATAAATCATATAGTGATACACTGCTCGAAACTAATAAACAATTATCAACACAAAATTATCGCAGTTCAAATTTATTATCGTTTACTCAACTAGCACATAACTCCTCTAAGCGTAACGACAGAAAAGTGGTGAATTTAATCTCAAAATTAAAAATACATTTCTAAGGAGAAGGACTGATGAGTAAAAACCACCAAATGGCTATTAATAAACTATTTGTCTAGACAAATTAATTTTATTATGTTCGTTATATTAAATGTGTCATGTACATATAAACACATGTTCCAAAATAATATATTTAAATATAATATTGCATATGCATAAATAATAATATATATAGCAATATATATAATACAATATAATATTATAATATAAATACTATAATATAATATTGTATATATATAAATAATAATATATATAGTAATATATATATTATAAATAATAATATATATATAATATATATATAATATAAATAATATAATATAAATAATATAATATAATATAATATTATAATATAAATAATAATAATATTGTATATGTATTAAATATATATACTTCAGAATTACACCTCGTTTACGGCCAAATATTTTTGTGACAGCTAATAAGGGGGTATCATTGTTTTATATTCTGCACACTTCCCATATTTTAATAATTATCTCCGAATAATTAAATTTGTTATATGACATAGTTACTCTAAAAATTGATTTTCGGTATTTTCTCGGCCTTAAATTTGTGCCCTCGAACCCACTTAAATACACCTCGTACATCTGTACAAACCTCATAAATGCATACAGTATTAAACATATAAAGTTTCCTACCTTTCTAATGTTGTTTAAACTCGCCTAAATATGTGCCTACAGCTGCATAAACCGCACAAATGAGCGTAGTTTTTAAATCAAACTCTTGTCTTGTTTCGGAACTTAACCTGATATGTATGCATGCAAAGGAATGTCCAATACATCACGATTGTATTTTCAAAAAAATAGCGACTCACCTATTTAGGAATTGCTTGTATTGAATCAAAAATGTGTGACGTGCATTTGTGTGTTTTAAATAATACTTACTGAGGGGACTGCTTTCTACGGTCACGGTCAACTGGAAGAACGTACTTATATTCTCACAAATCGTATATATCATTCTTTCGATATGTGTGATTATATGTGGTCCTATTTTAATAAATTACTTCTCCTTGGACGAACAATAAAAATAGCTTGTGTTTCGAATCTTGCTTTATGATTATATTACACACAAACATTTATATTACTGGTAACATGAAGTGAAAATTTGTGGGATTCCACGATAGAAATGTTGAAGAAAAAATAAAAATGTTGAAAACACCTTTCAGGCTTCCTTGATTGTTGCTACCGAGAAAACCACGAAACACGTA
>QLNU02015270.1:50901477-50914476 GCA_006491805.2 Dysdera silvatica | reverse complement strand
GTCCTCATAATTAATGAGAAAATAATAATTTTATTTTGGTTTTTGATGAAATGATTAGTAATTCAAATGATATGAAGTATTTTTTAAATGTTTATGTTTTGAACAGGATGACTAATTTTCTTTTATATGTTAATTATATAATAAAGTTACTAATTTTTGCCAAATTGATTTATTGATTTCAGCCTTGGCGACAATAATTAGATCATTTCCAATTAAAATTTTGCTAATTATGGTTAAGCCATAATTTTCAAAATCTCATTTTCATAGTTATCACCGTATAAGTTAAAAATTGTATTATTTTATTACATATTATATAAATTTTATATAAATGTATATAAATATTATATAAATTTTATATAAATATTATATAATATTATATAAATTATATTATTGCTACATGAGCCCTGCTTGAAAGCATATCTGTATTTCATTTGGAAATTAATAAAATTTCTTCCCAATAATTTCGAAGTTACGCTTTTTCGTCTGTTCTTAAAATGTCTGCAAATTTAATTTCAATATCAAACTACCTTCTAGCATTAATATTAACAGCCCATTTATGAATGCATTTTTCTCTTATTTATCTAGTATCTTGTGTAGTTAAAACGCCAAACATGCTTTAAAAGTTGGTATCTCTCTCCATATGAAGTTACCTATTTCCACTGGCCAATACCACCTGCAAACTATAAATTCTCCCCATCGAATCAACGAAAAGACGCCTTCTATATACAACTAGCAGATGTAAAGCCATATTGAAGTTATTGCTGTCAGAATAAATTATCCACGATCACATTCAGAAATAAAATCATCAGCATTTGTTTTATCTCGCCAAAGGTTGGCTACATTCCTTCTGTATGGAATGAAATAAACCATATTCACAGCATAATAAAAATAATTGGCGTTAGACGCATATAGTTTGGCGTCATTCTGGTCATAGGGTCCAGAATCTTCTAGTAACTTCTAGGGATCTTTCTAGTCACTAGGCGTCCAGCCAGCGAACTGAAGGAGTGCAAAAATAAGACGCAAGTGCAATGCAGGATTGGCCTACCCCCTTCTATAAAATATGTTATCATATTTTCCTCCTTCATGTTTTCCTTTTTCTCTCTATATGCCCCCTTTAATATAAAAACAATTTCCTAAATAATGTTTTTTTTTAGTAAAAGGCAAGGGTTGAAAACAAGAAATTCACGTTATTTTATAATGTATTTCAGAAATCTTTTGTAAGCATTTATTATCCTTCGCAATTTTTTAGGTAATTTAAACTATTAAAACAATAAACTGCTCCAGAAAAGTTATAATATGGTCTGTTTAAAACGCCCATATCATTTGAAGTAAATGGGTTAGAATTTTGATTAATTGTTGTGGTATTTTTTTGATAATATGTAAACTTAATAGTCTAAAAGTCGACATGTGTTTTCTGGTTAAGTCCTTGGATGTATTTGATTGACAGAAGGGAGGGTTTTATGCAAATTGTTCAGAAGATTAATTTTTTTACATTGTTCAAATAAATATTTATTTATGTTAATTATTTTCTGTTCATAATCATTCTGTGTCTATGCCAATAAGTTCGAATCTGGGTAGTTATTAATATAATCTAGCAAATAAACCCATAAATTCTTCTTCTTCTAGCGGAACAAGGAGTATTATTTAGAGGTACTCAGGGTTTTACGAGTTTCGAGAATTATCAAGTATAACCGCAGTGAAAGTAGTAACAGCTTTAAAAGAAATATTCTCGACTCATGGGATTCCCAAAATCCTGTGTTCAGATGAAGGAAGTCAACTAACGTCAATTGAATTTAGCAAGTCCTTGGAATTTTAAATTACAAAGATCTAGCCCGTATCATAAACGATCTCATGGGTTAGCCGAAAGATACATCCAAGAAGCTAAAAATTTATTGAGTGAATGTAAGGTAGATAAATCTGACATTTATCTCGCTCTAATAAATTCCAGGGAACACCCCAAGAGGAGAGTCAGCATCTCCCGTTCAACAGTTAATCAGTAGAAGAATTAAAGGTGTTCTACCGTCCACAACAAACTCGTTAATAACTAAAGCCATCACCAACGTGGCTGCCAAATTAGGAAGACTAAGAGAAAGAGACAAATTGTACAAAGATAGTACGGCTAAGGAGTCGTCACCTTTCGTCACTGGGCAAGAGATACTATTTAGAATTGGTCGTCGCCAGTGGAAACTTGCTGAAGTAATATCCGATTTGAAGGAATCGCGATTATTTATGATCCGAACATCCGACGGGAAGCAACTTCGATTAAACATTTGGTTCTTGAGATGTTCTCCACCCGTCAATACTGCAACATCTGACAGTTTTCCTTCGAACTCTATCGAACAATACCAACCAATTCACGAGTCCCGAACGCCTTGTGAAAACACTTCTGTTATGCCTGACAATTTTACTAATCCCAGTGATAACTACGTCATGAAATTCGGTAGAAACTGTTAAGAAGCCAGATCAACTAATGTATAATATATTATTGATTTTGTAAAACAAAGGGGAATGTCAATTGCATGTATATCATGACGTCATCCTTATGTAACCTTAGTTACTATTTTATATACTTCGTGATATCATGACTATTGTTTGCTAGTTTTAATACCTGTATTATATTATGTTTAGAACGTTCATTATTAAATAGTGTTTTCTCGTATATTCTCTATCATTAAGTTTCGTAGTAGTAATAGAACGTTATAGTAGAAAGAAAACATTTACAGTTCCAATCCCCGTTGGGGGTGACCTCGTTAGTACTTTCTCGAATAGAAAGTAGCACCTACTACGAGCTGCCATTCTTGCTTTAATCTCGGATTTAATTATTCTGTTCAAGCTCTACGCAATACTAGGTGGCTCTATCAAAACGGCGTATAAAATTCTGTTAAAGTCATATTGTAATTATTTCTATCTTTTGGCATATTATTGAATTAATCTAAATATTTAAAGCTTTTAATAAATTACATTTTAAACCTGATGGCATTACTGGATATTTTTACGTACTTCACCTCGTCAACGTCATAATTTCTGCCTCAAATTAATGGACAAATAACCTTTCTAGTCAGTGAAAAAGGAAAGCGACTGCAATATGCCTTTCGTCAATGAAGAAACTTAAAAACTGACGTACATAGCTGGAGTGTCAGTAAAAGCACGACCATTTTTGAAGCAAACATACAAACATCAACACTCACGATTTCGCTCATTTACAAGAAGTCATTGACTAAGAAATATCTTAACTTGTCAAGCATTTTTAAATATAAGTCCAAAGCTTGTTTATCTTATTTATGACAGACAAAAATTAAAAACTTACCTGTTTAAAGAGTTTAATTGGAAGTTTGAGGTTTTAAATTTTCTGAAATCAAACGCAAGTACTTCTGTTTTTCTTGTCCTTGTGGATAAAGTAATAGAACTTAATAACTATTAAAATAAATAACGTATATAATTTATGAAATAATGATTATCAATATGAAATGCCTAAGTTTCGTAGTGCACAGAACCTATTTAATTTCATGGAATTTATTTGCTGCAGCGTTCTGCATTCATGCGATTTCGACTGTATTTATTAACGCCCAGTTCTTTATGTTTATTCATCTATGTAATCGTATTTCATTACTTTTACTCATACGTATAAATGAATTTCGTTACTTTAACTCATATAGAGTTTTTGAGAAATAAACGGTGGATTAGAGTAAATGATATAAAATTAATGACCAATGATTTAGAATGAGCTTCTGGAGCTGGGATTAACATTAGCTGATGCCCGTTGGTATTTTTGCCTTCAGGGAACAGGAAATAATGATGTCCAAATTAATACGAAATAATAAGAACGTTGTTTTCGAAACTGATAGTTCTAGAGATATAGATGTTTGCAAAACTAGATTTATAATGATTGCCTATTACAACTATTATTATTATCAAAATGTGGTCAGTTATTCAGGTTTATTTTCAAATGTTTAATGAGAATTTGAACATGTTATAAGTAATCGTAAAGAGCGCAAGAATGTAAGAATAAGATTTCGTTTTACTCTTCAAAATATACTTTTATTTTGGTATCTACGAATGAAATGAATTACTGCTAATAAGCATATGGTACTTTTAAAGATAAAGAAAATAATTTAATTTTCTGTTACGCTTGAAATGCAGAAATAGAGAATGCTGGATGTATTCCATAATGTAAGCAACATTTCAATATTGCAAATAAATAAATTTATAGATGAGCCAATTCAGATGAATCTGATATATGTTATATGGATTTATTCTTCGGTTTTGAGATCATTTATAGCAAAAATGACTATATGAAACTGAACATATGAAAAACACCCCAAAATAATAAGTAAAGCAGTGAACACACATGGGGCGCTTTTGTAATATGACAAATTTTGTGTTACCCGGCATGTTATTAATTATATTTCACATTCATATATATATATATATATATATATGGCCTGCAAAAGGGTTGCTGGTATCTAACTGGAAGGAGACCCACACGCTGAACGTATGTGACGATGTGTGGAACCGGCCAGGCCAGTAACCTAGTGTCCTACCCCGCCTTCAAGTGGTGCAGGCTGAGCTTTCTATTTATGTGGCAAATTAATATTTGCTGCACGGATAGAAAGGCGGAAGGGGAGGGCTAATTCACCAACCCGTCTAGCCAGCGTGGTGAAATTATGGCTAATTCCTCCAATATGCTAATACACCAAAAACCATGGCCCCTAGTCTCCAGGTGCTGGAGTGCTCCTGATCAAGGCAGCGGTCAGCGTGGCATGAAAGCAGGGGGTGCTAAGAATCACTGGAATGGCCCAGGCTGCCGTTTGTTATTGACCTTGGCTACGTTTAATGGACGATCCCTTGCTTCTGAAGCAAAACTTCAGGAATTGGAAGAAGAACTTGACAAGATCAAATGGGACATTGTAGGACTCAGTGAAGTTAGAAGAAAAGGTGAAGAGTTGGTGGAACTGAAAAGCGGACATTTGTTTTATTATAGAGGAACGGAAACTGGAAGAACAAGTGGTGTTGGCTTCTTAATCAACAAAAGAATTAAAGACTGTCTTCTGGAAGTTGAAAGTACATCAGATCGAGCAGCGAGGCTTGTTGTTCAACTAACCCAGCGATACCAACTTCAAATAGTACAGGTATATGCACCAACATCAAGCCATACCGACGAAGAGGTTGAAGAATTTTATGAAGAAATCAAACAGCTACATACCAAGGGGAAACAACACATCAAGCTCATCATGGGAGATTTTAATGCAAGAATTGGACAACAGGAACAAGGAGAGACATCGGTTGGTAAATACGGATATGGGGAAAGGAATGAACGTGGCGATCAACTCATCGAATTTGCAGAAGCTGAAAACCTTAGCATCATGAATTCATTTTTTAAGAAGAAACCGCAAAGAAAATGGACATGGAAACACCCAAATGGGGGAACTAGTGAAATTGACTATATCCTGGCAAACAAGAAATCAATTATTGAAGATTGCAGTGTACTGAACAGATTTAATACTGGAAGTGATCATCGAATGGTGAGATGTAAAGTGCACTTAAATACTAAATTAGAACGACAGAAGCTCATTAGGAAACAAGTATGTAAGAGGGTGGATTTAAAGAAATTAAAAGAAAATACCGAGGCATTCAAGTTGGAATTAAAAAATCGCTTTTCTGCACTGGAAGGACTTATTGAAGAAGTTGACATCTCAGAAGCAAATGAAAACATTGTTAAGACAATAGTTGAAACTGCTGGGGAAATTGGTGGTGTAACCTGTAAAAAGCACAATAGCAAATTATCTGAGAAGACGAAACAGCTCATGAAAAGGCGAAGAGATATGAAGGTGGACAATCGAAATACCAGTTCCAGGATTGAGTACATAGAACTTTGTAAAACTCTGCGCAAAAGCATGAAAGAAGACATAAGAAAATTCAACTGTGAGCTAGTAAGGAAAGCCATTGAAAATAACAAGAGCCTTAGGGTTGTTAAAGGAAGTTTATCTGATGGGAAGAAACACATAATTGCATTAAAAGGCATGAGGATGGTACCGTAACAAGAAGAGGAAAGGAATACTTAAAATAGTTGAGAGTTCGTACAAAAAACTAACGAAAGTAACATGTGAATTAACTGAAAGACACTGAATAGCAAGAACAGCTTCAAAATCTTAAAAGAAGAAGATTTATTTGGCACATAAAAAATATGAAGAAAGGAAGAGCCCCCTAGTGATGGATGGTATTACATAGATATCCTAAAAGGAAGCTGGAGAACACGTAGAATACATACTCGCAAAATTCTTTACCAAATGCCTCAACAGTGGTAACATACCAAACCAATGGGATTCTGCAACAGTAATTCTTTTGCATAAAAAAGGTGATAAAGAGGATTTAAAAAATTACCGACCAATTAGCTTGTTACCTGCTATTTATAAAATCTTCACAAAAGTGCTAACACATCGCCTGCAGAAAAAATTAGATGCAGCTCAACCAAGAGAACAAGCTGGATTTCGAAGTGGATTCAGTACAGTGGACCATATTCAAGTATTAAGAGAATTAATTGAAAGAACACATGAATATGAACTTCCATTGTGTGTGGCATTTATTGACTATGAGAAGGCCTTTGACTCTATTAAAACATCAGCAGTCATCAACTCTTTAAGATCAGCAGACATCGAGGATGTGTACATTGACATGGTGAAATGTGTGTATAAAAATGCAAGTGCAAAATTTCGGTTACATAAAGATACCAAAACTATCAAACTTTGCAAAGGTGTGAGCAGGAGATACCATTTCACCAAAACTTTTACTTCTACTTTACAGATGATTTTTCATCAAATAAATTGGAATAACAAGGGAATAAAAATAAATGGTGAATATTTAAATCATTTGCGGTTTGCTGATGACATTGTTATTTTTTCAACGAACCCATCAGAACTCCAAGACATGGTACAGGAGCTCTCAACTAGAAGTAAAGAAGTTGGACTCAAGATGAACCTACAAAAAACTAAAATCATGTTCAATAATTTCGTAGAGGAAACAAAAATACAAGTTGACAACATTGAGCTAGAAATTGCTGATTCATATATTTACCTTGGCCAGCTGATTTCAATGGAAGGCAACATTATGAAAGAACTCAACAGACGTATTAAACTTGGCTGGAGTGCATTCGGACGAAACAGTTTTATCCTGAGGGGAATATTGCGTTTGTGTCTAAAAAGAAAGATCTTCAACCAGTCTCTTATGGATCAGAGACATGGAGTTTAACAATTGCAGCCATACGGAAGTTACAGACAACCCAAAGGAGCATGGAGAGGTGCATGCTTGGAATAACTAGGAGAGATCGAAAAAGAAACACTTGGGTGAGAGAGCAAACTAGAGTAGAGGATATTATTGTTAAAGTAAAAAGACTGAAATGGCGATGGGCTGGGCATATCGCAAGAAGAACTGATCAACGATGGACAACGCAAATTCTCAACTGGATTCCAAGAGACCACCGAAGACCTAGAAAACGTCCTCAAACTAGATGGGTGGATGAAATAAGAAAACAGGTTGGGGTGACATGGAAGCGAATTGCTCAGGATAGACTTGTGTGGAAAGCATTTGGAGAGACCTTCATCCAGCAGTGGATAGATAATGGTTGAATATGATGATGATGATATATTTATTGAATTGCTTTTGAAAGGGTTTAAGCATTTATGAACAATATAATGAAAGTAGATTTTAACGATATGACATTCAGAAACATGGGGTTAAATTTAAATGTTATAATGCATTTAACATCAATCAATTAATTATTTTTTTTAAATGTTACAATGCACCATAGGCCAGAAAATTTTGTGGCTGTTACTTAAAATTCTTGAGAATGGGTGTAATGAAATGCTGATGCTGGAAAAGCTTCCAATTTAATTTTTTAAGGTTAGAAAATACATGCTTCGAACTTTGCATCCGTCAGTGGACCGTTGTATAGACAAAGGCTTAGTGTATGGATTTCTACCCATTTAACGTTAAGACAACTTATAAGTTAGTAAATTGTATGCGTCTGATTCACCATTATTGTTCAACAACCTCATTTGAGTAAGCATCCGAAAAAAATGAAACAAAGGATACTTTTACTCAATTAGGTAGGCACGGTTGAGACATCTGGGGGGACAGATGGGACCCGTTCTTCCAATGTTGGTGTTAGGGTTCCAAATCCCCATTCAGTTTCAAACAAAATGCCTTCTACTGGCATATTGTCCCCCCCACACACACACACACAATGATTTTAGGCCATCGGCGCCGATGTAGATAGGAATAGTATTGTTATACTTAACTTTTCATTTCCCTACCTTCTTTTAAATTCATTCCGGAGGAAAAACATATTTGTTTTGCAATTTCCTTTTGAAATTTCGAATAATCAAATATATTATATCAACATAACTTACGTATAAAATAAATTAATCTATTACAACTGATTCATTCACTAATGGTATTTATTATTTATTTGAATACAGTTACGGTCCTTAAATACAGGATAAAATTAAAATTAATCTGCAACTTACTCTGACAATAAACAAAGAAATAAACAACGTCACTATATATATATTATTTAAAAAGATATTTCAAATTTCTACATTGAAATTTTAAATACGCGTCTTAGATATAATCGTAAATGAACGTTTCGCATAATATGCGTTAATGAGATGATAATCAATCTCCGATCTGAGCCAAACTATTTTCGCCCAAACCAACCCCGAGGCCACTGTTAAATATACCTAATTGCACAAAAATGATAACCTTTTTATTTTGCTGAAAATATAGTTATTATTCTTAAATTAATTAATTAATTGCAAAACTTTACGCGGAATTCCAAAACAAATGGTTTATTAATAGCTTAAAATTAATTTTAATTTTGAATTCTTATTGCAAGGGAGAGGAAGTTAATTGCTGTCTTTACTTGAAATTTTTTCGCAGGATTTTTACGTGAACTGTATAACTTTAAAAAATCCTGCCAAAAAAATTTCAAGCAGAGACAGCAAAATAGAAAAAAAGATATCTAAAATAAAATCTTGGAACAAATACTCGGCTAAAAACAAGAATAAAAAGTCAGATGCTTCAATAAATTAAAAATAAATTATCGTTATTCTGCAACTGGTGAAAATTTGTGAGAAATTTGCATAAAACGTGAAAAAAATACAGCCAAAATTACATCGTTTTGTGATGTAAGTTCAGAAAGAAAGAAAGAAACACATTTTCAGCGTTAACACATTTTCATATGTCACTATATAATAGCATTTTAAATAGTAGACTTTGGTAACAAATACAATGTAAATACATACCAGCACATCAAATTCAAAGCAATACATAATGTATTATTTACAGCATGTTCCTTCGTTACAGCAATAAATAAAAACTGCAAATAATCATAAAAGTGACAGCCACTTCATATATGCTATGAGTAGCTATGAGTAATATGATGCTTTTAATATGAGAAAATACAACTTATAATTTAAATCAAATTAAAACATTTGATGTGATTTTCAGAAAATAATTTCACTGATTAAAATTTCTATATGCAAAATATATATTTTAGTGTGTTTGTGAAAATTTGATTAAAGCGTATTCCTTAAACAAATAAATCAGTAGACACTATAGTAAATTTCAATTGTGATTTATATCAAACATAGCTTATATGGAGAATATACCAGTGTCCAACACAAAACTAAACAAGCATGCCAGAAACACCGAGCTGTGGATTAATAAATTTCTCCATTAATTTACTCATCTGTCGTCTTTCTTTTTCAATATTTCGATTTTAATTATTTTTTCCATTTCCAACGAATACGCGTGGGAATACCTCTTTTTAATTTTGCCTGAGGAAATATTTCCATTTTGTATTAATTTAAGGAACTGTTCTTAGTTGATTTCATTTTTTGTTTGTTATTTGACTCGGAAATAATTGTAAAGTACTGTAATCAGTGGAAGTCATTCGGACTTTTTTAATTTTATTGAAGTTTATTTAGAAACATATAATTCAAAACAGGTAATGTGAAGAGGTGGTCATATTAATAATGTAAAAACTATATCATCATCATCATATTCAACCATTATCTATCCACTGCTGGATGAAGGTCTCTCCAAATGCTTTCCACACAAGTCTATCCTGAGCAATTCGCTTCCACGTCACCCCAACCTGTTTTCTTATTTCATCCACCCATCTAGTTTGAGGACGTTTTCTAGGTCTTCGGTGGTCTCTTGGAATCCAGTTCAGAATTTCTGTTGTCCATCGTTGATCAGTTCTTCTTGCAATATGCCCAGCCCATCGCCATTTCAGCCCTTTTACTTTAACAATGATGTCCTCTACTCTAGTTTGCTCTCTCACCCAAGTGTTTCTTTTTCGATCTCTCCTAGTTATTCCAAGCATGCACCTCTCCATGCTCCTTTGCGTTGTCTGTAACTTTCGTATTGCTCCAACTGTTAGACTCCATGTCTCTGATCCATAAGAGAGGACTGGCAATACACACTGGTTGAAGACCTTTCTTTTTAGACACAAAGGCAATTTCCCCTTCAGGATAAAACTGTTTCTTCCAAATGCACTCCAGCCAAGTTTAATACGTCTGTTGAGTTCTTTCATAATGTTGCCATCCATTGAAATCAGCTGGCCAAGGTAAATATATGAATCAGCAATTTCTAGCTCAGTGTTGTCAACTTGTATTTTTGTTTCCTCTACAAAATTATTGAACATGATCTTAGTTTTTTGTAGGTTCATCTTGAGTCCAACTTCTTCACTTCTAGTTGAGAGCTCTTGTACCATGTCTTGGAGTTCCAATGGGTCCGTTGAAAAAATAACAATGTCATCAGCAAACCGCAGATGATTTAAATATTCACCATTTATTTTTATTCCCTTGTTATTCCAATTTATCAGCTGAAAAATCATCTGTAAAGCAGAAGTAAAAAGTTTTGGAGAAATGGTATCTCCCTGCCTCACCCCTTTGCCAAGTTTGATAGTTTTGGTATCTTTATGTAACCGAAATTTTGCACTTGCATTTTTATACACACGTTTCACCATGTCAATGTACACATCCTCAATGTCTGTTGATCTTAAAGAGTTGATGACTGCTGATGTTTTTATAGAGTCAAAGGCCTTCTCATAGTCAATAAATGCAACACACAATGGAAGTTCATATTCATGTGTTCTTTCAATTAATTCTCTTAATACTTGAATATGGTCCACTGTACTGAATCCACTTCGAAATCCAGCTTGTTCTCTTGGTTGAGCTGCATCTAATTTTTTCTGCAGGCGATGTGTTAGAACTTTTGTGAAGATTTTATAAATAGCAGGTAACAAGCTAATTGGTCGGTAATTTTTCAAATCCTCTTTATCACCTTTTTTATGCAAAAGAATTACTGTTGCAGAATCCCATTGGTTTGGTATGTTACCGCTGTTAAGACATTTGGTAAAGAATTTTGCAAGTATGTCTTCTACATATTCTCCAGCTTCTTTTAGGATATCTAATGTAATACCATCATCACCAGGGGCTCTTCCTTTCTTCATACTTTTTATTGCAAATGAAACTTCTTCTTTTAAGATTTTAGGAGCTGTTCCTTCGACTATCTCAGAGTCTTCGTTTAATCCACTGTTACTTTCGTATAGATTTTTGTAGAATTCTTCAACTCTTCTAAGTATTTCTTCCCTATTTCTTGTTACGGTGCCATCCTCTCCTTTTAATGCAATGATGTGTTTCTTCCCAATAGACAAACTCCCTTTAACAACCCTAAGGCTCTTGTTGCTTTCAATGGCCTTCCTTACTAACTCACAATTGAATTTTCTTATATCTTCTTTCATGTTTTTGCGCAAAGTTTTGCAAAGTTCTATGTACTCAATCCTGCAACTGGTATTTTGATTGTCCACCTTCATAAGTCTTCGCCTTTTCATGAGTTGTTTCGTCTTCTCAGATAATTTGCTATTGTGCTTTTTACAGGTTACACCACCAATTTCCCCAGCAGTTTCAACTATTGTCTTAACAATGTTTTCATTTGCTTCTGAGATATCACTTTCATCAATAAGTCCTTCCAGTGCAGAAAAGCGATTTTTTAATTCCAACTTGAATGCCTCGGTATTTACTTTCAGTTTCATTAGATCCACCCTCTTACTTACTTGTTTCCTAATGAGCTTCTGTCGTTCTAATTTAGTATTTAAGTGCACTTTACATCTCACCATTCGATGATCACTTCCAGTATTAAATCTGTTCAGTACGCTGCAATCTTCAATAATTGATTTCTTGTTTGCCAGTATATAGTCAATTTCGCTGGTTCCTCCATTGGGGTGTTTCCATGTCCATTTTCTTTGCGGTTTCTTCTTAAAAAATGAATTCATGATGCTAAGATTTTCAGCTTCGGCAAATTCTATGAGTTGATCGCCACGTTCATTCCTTTCCCCATATCCGTATTTACCAACCGATGTCTCTCCTTGTTCCTGTTGTCCAATTCTTGCATTGAAATCCCCCATGATGAGCTTGATATGTTGTTTCCCTTTGGTGTGTAACTCTTTGATTTCTTCATAAAATTCTTCAACCTCTTCGTCGGTATGGCTTGATGTTGGTGCATATACCTGTACTATCTGAAGTTGGTATCGCTGGGTTAGTTGAACAACGAGCCTCGCTGCTCGATCTGACGTGCTTTCGACTTCAAGAAGGTAGTCTTTAATTCTTTTGTTGATTAAGAAGCCAACACCACTTGTTCTTCCAGTTTCCGTTCCTCTATAATAAAACAAATGTCCGCTTTTCAGTTCCACCAACTCTTCACCGAATCCCATTTGATCTTGTCTAGTTCCTTCTTCCATTGTGGTTTGCTTGCTAGCCGCGGACGTTCATTAAACGTAGCCAAGGTCAATAACAAACGGCAGCCTGGGCCATTCCAGTGATTCTTAGCACCCCCTGCTTTCATGCCACACTGACCGCTGCCTTGATCAGGAGCACTCCAGCACCTGGAGACTAGGGGCCATGGTTTCTGGTGTGTCAACATAATGGAGGAATTAGC
>QLNU02015270.1:50888832-50901377 GCA_006491805.2 Dysdera silvatica | reverse complement strand
ATAATGTAGAATGCTTCCGATGTTATTTTAAATATAATATAATAGTTTTCGGTATTTATTTTACATAAACAAATACTTAAATACATATTTGAATTACACCATATATCTCATGGTTATACTCCGAAGTCTACTATACAATACCTAATAAAAAAAATAACACGCTTCAGAATCTATTTGTGTCTTAATATTTTAGTAAAGGTCATTTGGTCTCTGAAATGAAATAATGAATATTTTCAATTAATACTTTCTCATATTTCTTCGCAATTTTATCTCTATTTCTGTTTTTTCTTCAATCTCTACTATCCTATTATCTCTCTACTCTCCACTATCCTATCATCTCTCTACTCTCCACTCTCCTATTATCTTTCTATTCTCTACTATTTATTATCCTCTTTATCTCTATTTTCGCTATTTCTTTCAACATATTTCTTCATTTAATGAATATTTACAACGAAAATTGAAGCCGTCGTCCTTTTTTAAGATGCAAATTTTTCAATTACTGGTTTAGGATTAATCATGAGGGCATTGCTGAAATGACGCTCAATGGATATAACGGCTAAGTTACGAAGGCATTTCCCAGCCATGTTTGCTTGTAAGCATGTTTTAATAAGCTTCGTAGTGGAAGAACTCCGTTCAGCCGAGGCTGAAATAAAGAAATATTTCATATAGCCCTTATATTGATTTACACAGGTTTAACTGCATTCTGAATACATTAACCTAAGCATTTGCACGATCCATGTGAATGTTTATGTTCATGTCTGTATCTTTCTCGCTTATTTTCTTCATTATAGAAAAAAATAGGTTAAAAAAATTGATTTACGGCAATAAAAATAGAACATTTAACAGTTAAATTGTATATCATACAATTTGGATAATCATGGTAAGCGGAAAAAATGGGTTGGATAAAATAGACAATGGCAAAATAGTTATGGAAACAGAAGTATGAGAAAGGTCTTTAATTTCCTAATTGAGGAAATGCATAATTATTAAATGAAATTTCTTAATAGCTATAGAAATTAGTTGGTACATCATTTGATACATCAAAGGAAATCATCCTTATCAAACCCTCTCGATTTGCATATTGCTATCATGAAAATATAACTACACAAATCAGTAAGATTTGATACAGAAATGTACATGGAATTTAGTAGACGTGGCTTCAATAGCAGCATAGCAAATAATAGGGCTCTGCGGCACTCCTCGATATGCCCCTGATAAGTTATCATGTTAAAGACGCTCGTGTGTACTATCTATGAAATTTGTTAAATGTGGCTTCAATAGCAGACAAGATAAATAATGGGGGATGCGGCACTTCCCGATACGCCTCTGATATGCAATAATGTGTAAGGGCATTCATGTGTACTATCTGTCTATAAAATTTGGTAGATGTGACTTTAGTAGCATCTGTGATAAAGGCACCCCTCGATATGTCCCTGATGATAATCATTTTAAGAGGGTTGCAGCTGTGAACATTGCAGTAATTTCAATTGCAATTAAAATTATGAAATTTGTGAACGTCCCCTTTTTCTGTGATCGGCCCTTCTTTCCTCGGACATTTTTTCCCAGTTTCGTTTGAAGTCTGAGTACATCTTATTTACTAATAGTACATTGTTAGTTATTATCATAGGTTTTTTTTTTTTTTGATAATGAGAAATGGCGGCAAACAAAATATTGCTTTGAAAAAACAGAGTACTCAATCTATGTATGCTTTTAATACCAAATACTGTGAAATGATCTATACTTATCACCCATTTGTCGGTAGGAAAAATCAAGTTTTGGTTGTGTTGGCCATTTATAACAATTTTCACTTAAATCCAGAGTTATTTTTTTCAACTTAGTCCAGCTTGTATTTGCGTTAAGATGAAATCTGATAGCGTTTCAATCTATATATACCCTTTTAATTATTCCCACACTTTTGAAATGTCCTCGCAAAGGAATAAACGTTTTACAAATTACATATTCTGACCTTTATATACAATAAATACACATTTACCCACGTATAAAAATTGCGACTAAAAACAGCTAAATTGCAATTATATTTAAAAGAAAAAAACGCCTATTCACACGTTGATAAATGTCCGAAATTTTTACCTTCGATAAAAAACAACAACAAAATATTTGGGTGGGCAAAGACCCACATGGCCCACCGGCTAAAAACGCCACTGAGGGGGATACCATTTCATGGCACGCAATGCCTGATTCATCCACATTGGTCAAATAAGCTTAAAGAGAGCCCTGCTTGCAGTATAATGTTAGAATTGTACCACATATACACATTGCCTTAATTGGACATCTTAATATACAACCCCCCCCCTCTCCTTCCACTTTTCCTAGATGAAAAACTCGTTCCGTTGTCAGCAAGCAGTTCAAAAATTTCAACAACCACATGTACAAAAACCCACATACAAAACCACACACACAAAAAGAGCTTTCATAGCAGTTAGTCAATGAACGGAAGGTCGAAAAAAAAATTATGTGAGAATTCGGATTGGAAGAAAAACCCAAATTCATGACCTGGGTAATAAAATATACTTATATAAATATATATCGAATACATTGTCGTACACTAAAATTGCAATATTTTTACTTATTTACAGATTACTCAGGGGCTAAAACCTTCACTAAAATCTATTGGCTGCTTAGAGTACCACGGGGCCATGTAACTTTATGCCTATGTATTTCACTATATGCACTTTTTAATTATTCCTCTTGATATTGTTTTAGCTGGTTTCTAAGGATCCTACTAATTACATGATAGAAAAGGCTAGCGATTAGCTTTTTTGTTTCGCAAAGTTTAATTTCTCACGAAACCTTTTCGGCAACCTATATTATGTTTTTGGATTTGCACCACATGTACACAACCACTTTAACCAGATATCCTCATTTGCTGTCCCACCTCTTACTCACCCTCTTTCTTTCCAGTTTAAAGCTTGGTTTCTCTGAAAGTGGCATTTCAGGAGACGCAACAACCACATATATCTCTTTAAGGCTATTTTCTTGTTTTGGCCATCAATCCCCATCTCGTTTTTCTAGTAAGTTCCTCTGGGGTTTGAAGCATATACAAGTTCGTTTGAACTCTCACAAGTTAGAGAAATAGTTTTGCTTGCAGCTGGCCATCAGTAGGAAGTCGGAAACAATTATATCAGTACTAAGGAAAAAAAATTCCGATGCTTTATCACGATCACAAAAAAAGCAAGCAGCATCAAAGGCATTTTTGTAAATTAAAATTTCCATTTGCTTTAAATATTGGCAGGTTATTGGTAGAGAGAGGCTCAAACCCTTAGTAGAATTTTTTGGGAAGTCTCCAGGCCTATATAACTCTTTGACTATGGCAATTACTACTGCTTAAACGTTTAATAATTGATATTACTTTCTAAATATAACTATTATTTCCACTTTCTATCCACAATAACAATTACAATGACAGGTTTATGGGGAACATCAACAGCGTCTTCAAAGCTGACGAAAGAAATGAGTTTAACAAATTTCCCAATTTGCACTTAAAACCTCGTTACTTTAACGTCCTCACAGAATAAAGGTTTATGTTTACACAGAAACATGGAAAAAGTGATAGGATGAAGTGATATTCTGAATATTAATTGATTAATATACAGCTAAGAATATTGAAATAATTCGAAAGTGGCATTATTCTCACAGTAATAAATAAGTAGCAATATTGTTGACAAATTGTGAGAGTATTTAATCAGACTTAGATCACCAAAATTCCTGATTAGATACAATGACATCAATGAGCGATTCGCAAAAGGATATTAGAGAAGATAGATGAGAAAATGGAAGAAAAATGTTCTGGACCACGGTTGGAGAAACAAAAAGGAAAAAATTTCCAAGAAGAAGCTTTGGAACTTAAATCAAACAACAATGTCAATCAATCAACGTTTATTGGCGTAGTGATACCAACGCCGATGGTATGGCGTGATTAGATGGTGAAACGTTCGAAAGAAAATAAATATTTCTGCGTTCGGTGGGACCTGAACCCACTACCTTCCACTTCAGGTCCCACCGAACGCAGAAATATTTATTTTCTTTCGAACGTTTCACCATCTAATCACGCCATAACATCGGCGCTGGTATCACTACGCCAATAAACGTTGATTTATATTGTTGTTTAATTTAATCTGCGTAGTGTTCGATTTGTTTAAATAAAAAGCTTTGAAACGTTTACAATTAGCAGAATAGAAATATTACAGTAATGAATTTGATAAAGATCAATCAATTCGAGAACAAGTTACTCTATAGATGATAGATTATCATTATTGTGTTTTCAAATATATACACATGTATTAGAAATACCTCTTATATTTAGCTTAAATCGTTTTGTTTCGTAAATTTATAAATAATATATAGTATACAATTTAAGTAAGGAAAATGCGTAAATTTCGTTCCCGAATCTAATTCCGTCCCATTTAGTTTCTCGGTCCAGTCGCTAGGAATTCTGTCGTCGCCATCACGCTTGTTTAGGGAAAGACTAATGAAGTAAGTAGTGAAGTTTATTCACCTAAGAAGCTCCTGTTCTCGTTTAACGAAGATTTTTTGTTTTCCTGGTAAGGTGAGTTCTTGCAATATCCTTCTTAGTAATTTTTTATGCCCTGTAAAAGCCTTGTCTTATGCTCTCTGCGTGTCACTGGTATAGGTACGTTGTTGAAAGAAGTGTATGTGAGTTACATACTGTCAGTTTCATTTGTCTAGAAAGTACAATTGTCGCCCATGTTAGTTTGACGTCTGTTCCTAATTTCGTCCTCTGGACGAATAGAGGAAAAATAAAAATAAAGTAAAAAAGCTGCTCATTATCTGTCCTTCTAACCTACCGTTGACAAGCAACTGTCCGGAGACAAGCAGTCTACAGTCAGTCCTAAAGATAGAAAGCAAGTTCCAATGATTCAGCCATCGACATATACTCGAGAAGCTTTCGCAATGAAAGAAAAATTAAAGAGGCCTCTGCAAAACAAAATCTACACCAAAAAAATAGTGCTACCGAAGAATTCGAGGGGGTGTGACACCATCCTCCAAAAACAGGGAAGGGAAACAGACATTACCAGCGACAGTGACTCCAGTGGTAATATTCCATATGACGACAGCAACAATGAAGATGATATTGTCGAATGTGCAACCTGTGGGAAAAAATATTTTGGAGATAGCCATGGTGAAAAATGGGTTGGTTGGACAAAACGTTTTACATGGTTTAATGAAATATGTTCCGGCAACACAGACAGATTGAAATTTATTTATGGTATTTGCTTGGAATGGTAAATTCTCCGAGTTGTTAAATTGCTTCAAGTACACTCGATATCGTTCCTTGTGATTTTTACTATACTTGTATATTTCGTTTTCTATAAGTATAACGTTTTGCACTAATTCACTATGTTAGACTAATTATATTCAGCTTTATAAAGACTATGAACGAAGTCGAAAAATTTAACAAAATTAAAGTATAAAGAATAGTCATAACTTTAAGTTTTGGATTTTTTTCAGGGACGAAATTAGGAACATTTCTTTTAGTTTTGCTAAAAGTGCAACTTTTTTACATTACACACTTTTTTTTTTAACAATTGATTAATACCGACGACTTAATTTGATTTTCACGAAAAGGAATACTAAAGGAAGATAGTATAAACTTTTTGAACACATATGTCATTTAATATGCCCTCCGGGTACAAAAACGTAACTTGGGGACTAAATTTGGGAAACCTCTGCCTTATAATTATGCGGAACAGAATAAAATATAATATCCAAGAACTCTATAGAGTAGTGATAATCATTATAGTTATTTTTTTTAATTTTGTTCCTTTAAATATACCAGAAAAACCAAAATGTAAATCAAAAATTTTTCATTTTTAAGAAACGGGCATAAAAATTCACCAGACACAATCCTTATAAATAAGCATTACAAATTTATATTATTTATAAATTTGTTCAATTCTTCTTATCTGTGAGGAAATTCGATTTAGTATATCATCATGGAATGAATAGATTTTCGTCAATTCCAGCAATATATCTCTCCCTATAGAAAGTAAACTAAGGCCACACAATAATTCCTGGGCATGCCTAACTCGGTAAGAAGTCTTTATCCTTTTGATTTCGGAAAGCGAAATTTCTACTGCAGCAGAAATACTTGGGAGGTCATTCTGTGTCAAGTGAAGTAAAATTCTAGCACTATTGAACCTCACCCTCTTGGATTTTTTTCAAATTTGGCTCATTAGATGTTCTGTACTAGCAGAGATAGTGAAAAATCCAAATTTTCAGATTTTTAACTGCAGTATTTTTTAAATTATAGGCCTCTGAAATCGGGAAAAAAAGCACGATTTTCTGTTTACGTGCAGTTACAAAAACTATTACTAATCAAGCTAGAAATGAGATAGATGAACGAAATAAAAACAGTGTTATAGATTATTTTATGAACTTTCATATCCATAATCACTAATCCATATCACTAATATATCCATATTAGTTTTGGGCAGTTTGGGATTTCAAGTTCGTGCCATGAACTCTTTGACCTTGAATTTCTCAAAAAGTGCTATTTTTAAAATTATGAAAAAATCATACATAAACTTGCCTATCTTAGCATCATTTCTGAGAAGTTTCATCTTGGGAGGGAAATGGGATCATATTTGGGTCATTTTTTAAAAAAACAATTATGCCGAGCAAAACCATCTGCAAAAATGGGAATTTTTTAACTTAATAATATTTATTTATAATTTAATAATAATAATTAAAATAATAGAGGGGTTGCTTTCTCCCTATGCCTGCTCTTAAACGTTTCTTCTCTTTCATTCGTTGTGTCTCTCCATTTTATAGGAGCAAATTTACCACTTTACATGTAAATATGCAAAAAGAAATGTTTTCCGCATCGTACCTTCCACCAAGCATACGTGTATGATAATAATGCTCTCACCTAGCCTGGCGTTAACTAGGATTTTACTCCCAGTGGAGCGAAAATAAATGAATGAATGAATAGGTTCGGATTCCGCGGGGAAATATATATTACGGCGTAGCATTAGCTTTGGTACTTTGGCCTCGTAAAAACGGAAGAGCAGAAACAAACTACAATAAGAAACTCCTTATAACATGTATGTAACAAACAGTTATTTTGACACTGGCGTAAGGTTTAAAAACACGACGTTTCGGGAGCCAACTGCTCCCTTTGTCAAGTGAAGGCAGAATGAAGAGTTCGTGAAAGTCCTAAGCTTATATACCCGCATGTTGGGAATCCCCATCTGACGTCATCTGGTGCGGAGCAGTTCCAGCTGGGGAAACCTCCCAGATCAACACCTCGAGGCTTTGCAAAAATCCTGTAAGGTTCTGGTAGAGGTTTTGCGATGTTTATTGCACGACTCCTCAAACCGTAGGTTTCCCATGATTCCAGAAAAAGTCTACTCCCCAGATTCGTCACATTCTGATGTAATATTTTCATCGAATGCCAATCTGGTTCGTGACCCTCCCTGAAGACATGTTCAGCCAACTGGTTTGAATCGTCTCCCCTAGCTACCGCACGCATATGCTCCTTCCCTCGTAGACGTATCGATCTTCCCGTCTGTCCAACATACACCTTGTCACAGTCTCCACACGGTATTTGGTAAATAGCACCAGATTTTTCCTCCTCAGGGACGCGATCCTTAACTTTAAGTAATAGATCACGCAGGGTGTAGACAGGTTTGTAGTAGGTCTTAACATTCACACAACTGAGAATTCGAGACAGCTTTTCTGAGACACCCGCCACATATGGCAAAACCACTGATGTCTTCCTAGTCTCATCCTCTACATTCCTGTTTCCACCACTAACACCACATTGGTTACGAGCGATAAATTTAGTCGGGTAACCGTTCTTTTTCAACACGCTTTTGTTGCGTCGTAATTCAACATTGCGAAGGTCATCATTACAACAATGTGTAAAGGCTCGTCGGTGCAAGGCTCTAATGACAGATGCTTTGTGTGATGCCGGGTGATGAGAACGAAAGTCAAGATACCTATCAGTATGTGTTGGTTTCCTAAACACCGTAGTCAACAGTCGCCCATCCACATCTCTATTTATCCGAACATCTAAGAAGGGTAATGAACCGCTATCTTCTTCTTCTAATGTAAATTGAATATGAGGGTTCAAGCTGTTCAAATAGAGATGAAAATCAGTAACTGAAGACCTTGGTAGGATAACGAAAGTATCATCGACGTATTGCTTCCACACCTGGACACAGTAAATTCACTCATCTAAAGCACTGTTTTCAAATGCCTCCATACACAAATTTGCCACCACACTCGAAGCAGGTGACCCCATCGCCGTACACCTCTTCTGTCGGTAAAATCTACCCTTGAAGCCGAAAACCGTGGAATTCAAGCAGAACTCGAACAGGCAATATATCTCTTCCGGACTAAGGCTAGTTCTTTCTTCCAGGCTTCCATCATGCCTCAGTCGCTCCAACGCTGCTGATACCGCCAAATTTGTTGGAATACAGGTGAAAAGTGAAACAACACTAAAAGGCACCATAGCATCATCGGGAGCGATTTTTACGTTTCTGATAGAAGAAATAAACTCCTCAGAGGTAGACACCGACCGTTCAGAGCACCCAACAAGAGGAGATAGTATACCTGCAAGATATTTAGAAAGTGCATATGTTGGCGAACTACAAAAACTCACAATAGGTCTAAGAAGAATATCGTGTTTATGGACTTTTGGGAGTCCATAGAACAATGGTATTCTTCCAGACGAACAACGGAGTCGCGAGTAAAGTTTCTCATCCAGTTTCGACTCTTTGTGAAGTTTTAGCAGGCAACCATTCATCTGCCTCTCAATACAACCAGTAGGGTCTTTATCTACAACGGAATAGGTATCGCCATCATTTAAAAGTGACATTACTTTATCATCGCAAACCGACCTATCCATCACAACCGTAGTACGACCCTTATCTGCCGGTAAAACCGCAACCTTTTTACTGTCTCTGAGGGCTTTCCGCTTAGGAACAGAAAGATTGTCCACAAGTGCCTTACGTTCAAATAACACTCTCGAAACCTCCATGCGCACTTCAGCGCACCTATACTCCGTCATGTTCCACAAGGCCGGTTCAATAGCCGAAAGGATTTTTGAAACCGGAATCGATGAGGGGGGACATCTATGTAGCAATTAAAGTTGTTTCATCTGTTTTGTAAAATCTCAATATACGTCACGTTCTTTCAAGCGAAGCATATGAGATTATAGGTAATACTGGTATGATACCTGCCATTATCCACGTACTTCTAAAGTCGGATATCGAAAACATCTATTAATAAATGCAGCATCGTCAACTCGAGATATTTACGAAATTCGCAGGATGAAATATTAATAAGGTGTTGTCAGTCCTTGTAGACTCATCTAAACGTTCCGGCTAAACGTGAGATGGGTTTACAAACTGGATTTCACAACTAAATTGGGGGGTTAGTATGACAAGAGAAGCGAGTGTTAATTATATTTGTTGACGGCTTGTGACATACTAATTTATATGTAAATCATAGATGTGTATAAGTTTGAATGTCTGTCGTAGGACTTCAGGATTCTGAATGTGACCTAGATACAACTATTACTTGAAACTCTGGATTAAGATATCCATATGGAAAATAACAGGTGCAAGACGTATTCCCAAGTACGGACAGAATCTGCTCGGGAAATGTCGAACAAATTAAAAATATTTATAGATGCGTCGTAAAATGTTATCATTTGAAAATGAAACAAATGGCCTATCTTCAATTTACCGGATTGTGAAACCCTACGCGTAGAAAATCCTTTTCTTGCATAACATACTTCTTGAATTGCTAGATCGAATATTTATTGAAGATGTTTGACTATTGTTAATACGCGTTCGGTATTCTATAAATCATTTAGTTATTATAAAGAACGATATTTGAATCAAGCGCGGACGTGGGGGGCCAAAGGAGTCATGATCCCCCAAAAAATATATTTTTTGACTGCAAAAAATTCCAACTTTCACCATAAATGAAGAGTGTTACTCCAAGACCATGTCAAATTCTGTGCTTACCCCCCCTTATCCCAAAAATGAAAGTCTGCGTCTGCTGCTGATTTGAACAGATTAATATTTAAACTGCTTTTGAAAGCCCAGCTTTAATCAGAATAAATTTATGGTTGGTTGGGCATTTGTGGCGCAATGACAGCAAAGGTCGTTCATCCTGTGTCAAAAAATATACGGAACTAGTTATGATAAAAGGATCTTTGTTTATTTGTTAGACCTAGTGTAGGATCATGTGTCTAGAAATAGGGTGTTTAATACATATTTCTACCTTTAGATATACAACTCGCGAGTGCTCTTTTTCTTTTCGTCTTTTCTCTTGTGTTTGAGTGGAAGTGGGTGGGGAGCTATCCAGGCATAAGGGACCCTTCAAGTATTACGTAAGCACATTTCTGACCATTTTATATACCCCTCCCCCTGTAAGAAAAAATAAGCAAATGCCTGCTCCTTTTTCTCCCACCCTCACGCTAACGTAAGATTTCATTTCTATAATTTTTGGTGCATATCAATTTTCGAAATGAGAACGCAGTGTGTGATGCAAATTAAAAATGTTTGCATTTTTGTTGTAATATTGAACACTTATTTGTAAGTTCACTACGATTTTAAATGTTTATTTACAAACAGAGAATAATTACGAAAACATCGCATTTAAAAAAATTCTACTATATTGTTAATGACTATTTTTGTGACCACATGCCACCACCATCAGAAATCGTGTATCAGCTTATAGTAGCGTTGTTAAAACTTACGTCTTAAGCAAATAGTGTGCAATAAATAAAAAAGTAGATTTGCAAACACATATTTATTAAAAGTAATACATTCATTATAATTTAAAAATGTCAGGGAGGCTACGTGGGGCCTTGAAGGGGAGCCCCAAGCTGAAAAGGGTTGAGAAAAATTGAATCAAATAATCAAATATTTAACTGTGATTACGTGTATTTTATATCTTCTACACGCAGCGTGTCGTCTATCCAAGTATTGCAGTTCTGTCAGAGCTTTTGTCACTTTGTAATTGTGTGCAAGTTTTATTATTGTTTGTAACTTACGTAAGCATGGTTCAGATACCCCCCCTTCCCTTTGTTTGGAAAAATAATCAAATCTCAAACACCCCTCCCCAAAAAGTGCTTATGTAAGTAATATTAACTGAACTGCCAATAATTTAATATTACTAAAAGCAATGGAACTACAAAACATTCTCTATAAACTTAACTAAAATTATAACAGTCCAAAGTTTAGGTTAATTAAAAATAAATATGATTAATAGAAAAGAAAATGGTTTGAGAGGAAATGGATGGGAGTTGCAAAAATGAAGGGATTTGGAAATTTGTATACCGAGAATTAAAAACGAAAAAGCAAGAAATAGTATGGAATATGGGGTCGATAACTATATTAAACTATTCATTTTGAATTTTAACATAGGCATTAATGTATAATTAAAGAAAATATTAATTGAGTATGCTTTGTGATATAATAAAAGAATAACGGATTTGTAAAACGTAATCTTAAACGTAATCATATCGCAGACTATGTTTGTGATGAAAGGAATGTGAGACAACAAATAGCGAAAGCGTAGGACTTTATATTGGCGTAATATTGATAGCGGCTAACAAGAGGCAGAAACATGGATTGCAAAGCTTTTGCAATAACTAAGGCTTACTTTCTGGTGAACAAAATAGTTTGGCATTTCTATCCGTAGATAGCTCCTAGCGGCTTGCTGCTTCTGGGGTGCTACAATGCAGGCAGCTAGCAGATATACGATATAATTGCGAATATCGGACCATTTATTGAATTATTTGGGCCGACTTCGATCATTTTTGTGACATATTCCAATCTAAATGAACCAGTTCTAATAAAATAGTAACAACAGAAATATGAATACAATTTTTTTTAAATGAAAAATCGGTTTTTGCACAACGATGCAACTTGACCGCCAGCCGCTACTGGTTAGACTTAAATAATAAGAACATCTATCATTGTTTACATTATCATTATTTTATTACATTATCATTGTTTGCATTATCATTGTTTTACGATGCAAGGGTAAAAAAGATTATGTTACGTCGGAAAAACCAGTCCGCCGAGGAATTCACCTCTTAAGGACTAATGGATCGACACTTGGACTATAGGGAACAATTAGAGGGTAAGAACATGTTTTTTTAACGTCGGGAGTCGAACCCGGTTTAACCGTATCTTAATGAGTGCGCTATCACTGCGCGTCCTGCCTCAAAGCAGATCATTTTTCACGATACGTAATATTTAAAAATTTAAAATATCTTCCTTAGGCATGTACAAAATTTAAAATGCAGATAATAAATAATGTATTATGTAAACAGCACATAAACAAATTACGGTAGCATAATTGAAATTGAAACTATAATATATTCAACCTAGATAAATTTGTTTGTTATAGTGCGTGATTTTAAGTCTCTAAACTGAAAAATTTTATTTATGAAAAGTACTAAATAATCAGTAAAGAAAAATATTATCAAGTAATAGTATAGATGAAATATGCACTGTGCAGATAATTTAGATGTAAAT
>QLNU02015270.1:50834804-50875630 GCA_006491805.2 Dysdera silvatica | reverse complement strand
AAGAAATAGGGAAGAAATACTTAGAAGAGTTGAAGAATTCTACAAAAAACTATATGAAAGTAACAGTGGATTAAACGAAGACGCCGCAATAGTCGAAGGAATAGCTCCTAAAATCTTAAAAGAAGAAGTTTCATTTGCAATAAAAAATATGAAGAAAGGAAGAGCCCCTGGTGATGATGGTATTACATTAGATATCCTAAAAGAAGCTGGAGAATATGTAGAAGACATACTTGCAAAATTCTTTACCAAATGTCTTAACAGCGGTAACATACCAAACCAATGGGATTCTGCAACAGTAATTCTTTTGCATAAAAAAGGTGATAAAGAGGATTTGAAAAATTACCGACCAATTAGCTTGTTACCTGCTATTTATAAAATCTTCACAAAAGTGCTAACACATCGCCTGCAGAAAAAATTAGATGCAGCTCAACCAAGAGAACAAGCTGGATTTCGAAGTGGATTCAGTACAGTGGACCATATTCAAGTATTAAGAGAATTAATTGAAAGAACACATGAATATGAACTTCCATTGTGTGTTGCATTTATTGACTATGAGAAGGCCTTTGACTCTATTAAAACATCAGCAGTCATCAACTCTTTAAGATCAACAGACATTGAGGATGTGTACATTGACATGGTGAAACGTGTGTATAAAAATGCAAGTGCAAAATTTCGGTTACATAAAGATACCAAAACTATCAAAATTGGTAAAGGTGTGAGGCAGGGAGATACCATTTCTCCAAAACTTTTTACTTCAGCTTTACAGATGATTTTTCAGCAGATAAATTGGAATGACAAGGGAATAAAAATAAATGGTGAATATTTAAATCATTTGCGGTTTGCTGATGACATTGTTATTTTTTCAACGAACCCATCAGAACTCCAAGACATGGTACAGGAGCTCTCAACTAGAAGTAAAGAAGTTGGACTGAAGATGAACCTACAAAAAACTAAGATCATGTTCAATAATTTCGTAGAGGAAACAAAAATACAAGTTGACAACATTGAGCTAGAAATTGCTGATTCATATATTTACCTTGGCCAGCTGATTTCAATGGATGGCAACATTATGAAAGAACTCAACAGACGTATTAAACTTGGCTGGAGTGCATTTGGAAGAAACAGTTTTATCCTGAAGGGGAAATTGCCTTTGTGTCTAAAAAGAAAGGTCTTCAACCAGTGTGTATTGCCAGTCCTCTCTTATGGATCAGAGACATGGAGTCTAACAGTTGGAGCAATACGAAAGTTACAGACAACGCAAAGGAGCATGGAGAGGTGCATGCTTGGAATAACTAGGAGAGATCGGAAAAGGAACACTTGGGTGAGAGAGCAAACTAGAGTAGAGGACATCATTGTTAAAGTAAAAGGGCTGAAATGGCGATGGGCTGGGCATATTGCAAGAAGAACTGATCAACGATGGACAACAGAAATTCTGAACTGGATTCCAAGAGACCACCGAAGACCTAGAAAACGTCCTCAAACTAGATGGGTGGATGAAATAAGAAAACAAGTTGGGTGACGTGGAAGCCAATTGCTCAGGATAGACGTGTGGAAAGCATGTGGAGAGACCTTCTCCCAGCAGTGGATAGATAATGGTTAAATATGATGACGATGTTATGCCTATAGATTATATATCACTCCTTAAAAATGCTGATAATTCCAGAACGTGATCGCTTTTTTGATACATCATCGAGCTCAAATAAAACAAGTTCAAGAGGCTTGGGATCTACCAAATTCTAAAACATTTATATTTTTCTTAACATCTTAGATGTTCATGCAAACAAATGACGGATCCTCAGTAAAATATAAATTTTAACCCGCCAAAGCTCAACAAATTAAATGGACGTAAAAATACTATTAAACAGTAATTTAAATAAGCTTTCTGTAAAAACTGTTCACTATTTTATGTGTTTGTTATCTTCAGGAATTTCTTTTTGATATTTAATTGCCGTGTGTATATTTCCAATCCCAGAAAAATAGATCCTAATCCTTGTTAATTGTAATTGATATTTCCTTCCAAAATGTAGATTATATAATATCAAAATATTCAATTTTTATTGAATCCTTGTGTTCATTTCCTTTGATCATTTCACGCAATATTTTTAGTTTACAAAATCTATTAAGTCGATTGGAAGCACTCCATATTTAACGAACATTTCATTTCAATATAAACCAATGCTTTGCTTAATAATTCTTATTTAAAACTTCTACATCCATTTATGGTATTTGAATATTTTATTTCCTTGTTAAATATTGTGACGTGCGGTTTGACTTCTGTTATTTTATATATTTATCTTTTATAGTCAAGGCATTAATACAAATACATTTTAATTTAATTATATTAATTGATGAAAGTTTCTGCACAGGAATAACTAAACGTACTAGTTAGAGAAGAAAATTAGATTTTAAATTAATTTTCCCCCCTTTAATATTTTAAGGCCATCAGGAAATATGTGTCGAAAATTTAATTCTCACGAAATAACTTTGGACTTATCCACAAATCCGTTGATTACAAATTAAATTTTTTCGTCCAAAATATGTCTTATTAGATTTCAGATTTCCTCTTCATCATTTTGAATGCCTTAGTGGAATCTAATTATCTCCATCGAAATCAGAATTGCGCAAAACTATTTTTTCTGTGAAGCGTGAAGAAGGTTAGAATTTGCATCGGGTACATAATTATTTCCACTTTAACCCGGAATGACGCGCGTGGGGTGTGTAGCTACCCCAAGCTCCAAAAAAGTTTGTTTCTAGGAAATCTAACAATCTCAAGAACTGTTTTTTTTTCTTCTGTAGTTGAGTATATTACCATTCCCCCTACATGGGTATTCTTTGTACATTTTTATTGCACTTCTGACAAAAAATTGTTCTTAGATTTGGGGTTGTAAACAACCCCGCGCGCGTGCTCGTGTTACTCGGATTTTTTCGTCGACTTGTATTTGGGAGAGCATTGGCCCGGTAGATGAAATAAAATGAAGCTATACTTTAAAGCAGTAGCATAACGGAAAATCTAGGGACCCCGAAATAATTTTTGGGGCCCCTCTTTAAGGAAAACTAATTTGCATATACATATATGAAAATAGATAATTATAAGACAAATGCTTATTAACTAAAAAATACAATGTTATTATTTTTTATTTGTAAATTTTATGGAAAATAAACGAAGACGAAAGGGAGGCCCCCTTTTTGCTAGGGGACCCCCGCCTTGCGGGGGCTATCAGTACGCCACTGCCACGAACGAGGGAGCTAATATTGTTCGTAATCTTGATTGCAACTCCTTTGAAGAAGTTGCATGTTTCAAAAAGCTACAAGAAAAGTGGCCGCCACGAGCTTTGGTTGAACTTAAAGTTTGGCGAGACATAGTTTATGGAGTGGAGGGGCAATGACCAGACTCACATATTTGCGTTAGGAGCAACTGAGTATTTGATCGATGTGCATGTATTTTTAGGTTGCATTCTTGTTGGTAAGTTTAATCTGGTATGCCGCCACAAGCGAACTGTTCATTACGCTCGTATATACCACCTCTCTCTCTCTCTCTCTCTCTTTCTCTCTCTCTCTCTCTCTCACTCTTTCAGACATTTTAATATCGTTCTAAAATTTATTTAGGTGTGTTTACAGATATTTATATTCTCTAAAAATCGGTGAATTTGTTTACTTTCGTGCTTTTTTTTCTGTTGTACTTTTTCTTCGAATATGTGCTAAATAGGTGTTCGTATGAGAAGGAAGTAAAACGCTTGGAAGCTTTATTAGCAGAAGTAGAAAGTGAGGAAGGAAACATTTCTGATCTCGAAGAATGTAGTGTTCATGAAAGTGTAAGCGAACATAATACTGATACAGAAGAAGAGAATACTGATACAGAAGAAGAGGGTACTGAAATTTCGGAAGAAGAGCATTATGAGACTGATACATATGTTGCAAAAGATGGATGCACAAAATGGGAAAAAACGAAGTTCAGAACCAATGTGAGAAAGGAAGCTCATAATATTGTATCCTGTATTCCTGGCCCTATAGAAAAAATAAGAAATGTTACTAATCCACTTGAGAGCTGAGAAAATTTATTGATCATTCTTTAATTCAAGCAGTTGTTCAATATACAAATATATATAGTAATAATATTTCTTTAAAATTTTTACGATACTGAGATGCTAAGCCCACGGAAATGTTAGAAATTAGGGCTTGCCTGGGCCTTTCGAATTTATGCGGACTGCACAAATCATCGCATACAAATGTCAAAAATTTGTGGGAAACTGATGGTACTGGCATTGACATTTTTCGCACACCAATGCCATACAAACTTTTTTTTTCTGCTACGTTGCATTCGATTTGACAATACTGCTCTTAGACCCGGAAAACTGCTATAACAAAGTAGCTGCAATAAGAGATTGTTTTGAAACATTTATAGAAAATTTCCAGACAGCATACTCTGTTGGTGAATATGTCACAATCGATGAAAAACTGGCGTCTTTCCGACTACGTTGTGGACTTAGGCAGTATATGCCAAATAAACCGGCTGAATATGGTATAAAAGTTTTTCGTTAATCGATTCCAGGACCATGTATACATGGAAGATGGAAATATACTCTGTAAAGCAACCGGATGGTCCATATAAAATTAGCAGCAGTTCAGATGAAGTGGTAAAAAGACTTATTCAACCAATGTATAAATCTGGAAGAAATCTAACTTTTGATAATTGGTACACCAGTAATTCTTTAGGTAAAGATCTTTTAAAACAAAGGATAACGCTTGTCAGAACCATGAAGAAAAATAAACGACAGCTTCCATTGCAATTCATAAATCCAAAAGGAAGAGAAGTTTACTCAATAATTTTTGGATTTCGAAAAGATGCGACAATATGTTCCTAAAAAAGGAAAAACTGTTGTGTTAATGTTAAATCTACATAACGACGACACCATAGATATGGAAACGGGAGACTTGAAGAAACCGGAAATTATATCGTTCTGTTAATTTTGTTCTCATTAATGGTAACATCGACCCCAACTGAATAACAAGACTGGCAGTTTTTTACGAATTCTTCGAAAAAGTCATGAATAGGTGCAAAACGATCTATTTCTCTACATTATTGACGAGTTTGTCGGTCATCAAATTTCAGAGAACGAAGTAAAAATCGAAACATGCGCACATTCATGGTCAGTCGAAATATTTCTATACAAAATCCATTGGACTCCTACAAATCATCAAGGTTCTTTTCCCTGCTTCATAGATCTCTGCAATGCATAACAGCCCAATAAACGCTTCGATTTCTGTTTTACCAGTCGCCATTTCATCCCTTTCGCGAGAAAAATTGCCGCGTACATTGTCCATGTATTGATTCGTGAAGGCGACGATCATGTCCAACATGTCATCGTTGAAAACACATAGCCATTTAGGTCTTCATGATGCTGTCTATGTTTTTCGCCTTCCCTATGACACTTGGAAGCTGTATTGATTGGTTTTCTTCCGGGTGGTGTAGGGCTTTTTTCGCCAAGAAAATTATTCAATTATATTGTTTCCATTCTTTCGGATGCAAATGTTGAAGTCGTCCTCGTCTTCTCCAGCAAAATCTAGTTCTGTGTCACTCTGCTCCGTATTTGAGTCTTCTTCTCGATCTTATATTTGTTCCGAGGCATCCGTATCATTATCCCCATTATCTAAGTCATGCATAGGTTTTCTTCCTCTGAAAAAGTGCCTGGAATAGTATCGCTATCATCATCATTGTCATCAAATAGAATTCTGCTGATTCGTGAAATATCCTCAGCATCATTTAGGTCGAATTCTCTTTTGATCCCATGTTGGCTCTGTAACACATAATAGAGAAATTAATCAGTCAAAAATGTTAATTTGAAATGAAAGAAGAACGAAAGGAAAATAATAGAAAAGTGTTGAGAAAAAATATCACATAAAAGATCACATTTGATCTGTGAAATCCAGTTCCTAAATCTTATAAATAAATAATACGACATTAAAAATTATTATACAAAAAGAATTCACTAACGTAACATATAATAATATACGAAGAGAAAATAAATTCGGACAAATAAACGATACTTACATATTAGTTCGCTAGGAACCTGACAGATCTAATTTCCTACTTCAGCACACACGTGCACGTGTCCAGATCACCGTATTACTGGAATGTGAGACGACAACGACTTAGGAAGATATAGGGAAGGAGCGCCTTCTACCGGCAAGTGATCGAGAAACAAAAAAAAAATAAAAAAATTGATGAATCTCTCAGATCGGGTCCAGCCTCCGGAGTGTTAAAGGATAGATGTAGACAGTAGATGGTGCACCGAATTGGGGTATTTTATTCTTTTTTTTTTCTGTATTTTTTAAAGCGTTTGGTTTTAGTTTTGGAATCGACGATTGAGCCCCGGGTTTGGCCGTTCATGCCGTAGAAATCGAAATCTGCTAATTTGAATCTTATTAGGTTAATTCCTTAACCTTAAGTGGTTTTATATGCGAAGTTTTCACTTCACTAAATCAAAGAATTTAATTCTATGAATACTTCATTCGTGTGAAATTTAATCTTGTGAAATAAATCGTCCAGATTTTCTTTGTAAGTGTGTTATTTCAAAGTTGCTGTGCTCCTCGATATTGGATAATCAATTCGAGTTGGATTTTCAGCAAAGCTTATACGTATAGATTTAGAAACCACCGAACTCAAGGTATGTACAATTAAATAAAATTTATATAGTCAACTTTTAAAAAAAGCGAACCAACTAAAAATCTCATTAAGTGCCTACAATTTCTATTTTGAAAATTTTAACTAACATTCTAAAAATTCTGCTGATGTTTTTTAGTTTCTTTCACTTGATATTTTACTGACTTTTAGGGCATTACCGCTCAGCTTAACATTAAAACGGGTAACGTATACACGTTTGTAACTTATTTAACTTATATGATGAATCTACAATTATCAGCTATTTAAATAAAAATTACTGGTTGATGCATGCAATATTTATATAAAAAGGAGAACATGAAAATAATAATTAATTAAAATTTTTATAAAGGAAATGAAGAGCTTTTTTACTATAGTTACGTCTATGTTAAATATCCTATGACTTTGCAGTGCCTAATATTTTATTAATGGTCTCTATTAAACTATACGTTCTGAAATTTGTTTCTAAAGCATCTAGAAATAATATACTCGTATTTTACATCCCTAACCTATTTTTGTTTAATATTTAACACGCTTACGCGATTTCCGTAATAAAATTCACGGTTTTCTACAAACTAATCTAACGTTTTTTGTATTTCTCCCTGCGTTTCCTGTGATTTATTATCCAATTACAGAAGCATAATGAAAACGGAGAGTATAAACTCTTAGAGAGGAAAATATTCTAAATCGGAGGAATACTCAATTCCAAACACCTCCAGAATAAACTTCACTTACGCTCGACATCAAACAAGATAAACAAATTAAATGTAAAAGCGTGGTTGAAAAATATGGAAAAGTTGCTGCAAAACTGGTATGCAATTTCACATAAAAGAGATGATAATATTCTTTAAAATGATTATGGCCACCCCTCCTTCCTTACTTACATTTCTTCAATATATAACTCACTTTTCTTTCTTCCTCTCTCTCTCTCTCTCTCTCTTTTAGTTTGTGTATAATCTGCAATCTTTTCTGTGAAGTACAATTAACAAAAGTAGCAGTAGATTCTATTATATCTGAAATAATCTGGAATTTCAGTCTATCAGAATACAATGTTAGCATTCTCTATCAAAGAATTGCTGCACACAGAAGCTGGTTCTACAAGGACTGTATTGTAAAATATATAAGATTATATATATATATATATATATATATATATATATATATATATATATATATATATATATATAGGCAAGAAATGGAGGCTACGAGAGGAATAGAGGAGATGGAGTATACGGGCATCACGATAGAGGAACTCCAGCAGGTAATCCAACGTACGCACAACTGGAAAGCACCCGGTATTGACGGCATACACAACTTCTGGTACAAGAAATTTACCAGCGCCCATGGCCCATTAGCCAAGGAACTTACGGCGATAATTGAAGACCCCAGCAAAATGCCTGAATTCCTCTGCAAGGGAATAACTTACCTCCTACCGAAGGACCAGGATACCAGTAACCCAGCGAAATACCGACCCATTACGTGCCTTAACACCCTGTACAAGATACTCACGGGGTGCATCTCTGAAAAAATAAGCCGGCACAGCGAAAGCAACAACTTAATGACGGAAGAACAAAAGGGATGCCAGAAAGGGACTCTGGGATGTAAAGAGCAGCTTACCATCGACTCAGTTATCCTGGAACAAGCAAGAAAACAAAAGCGAAAACTCAACACCGCATACATAGACTACAAGAAGGCTTTCGACTCTGTTCCGCACTCGTGGCTCCTTGAAATACTCAGCATATACAAAGTGCATCCCTCAATCATCCGATTCCTACAGAGCAGCATGAAACAATGGAGAACCCGGTTACAGCTAAACACGCCAGACAGTAAAATAGAAACGGCCGAGACGCATCCGGCGAATCCCTTCCGGGAGACTACTGAAGACCTTGGACGAGGGCGAAACCTACAAATACCTAGGGATAATGCAAAAACGGCAGCAGGAGCACAAGAAAGTCAAGGTCCAGCTCACGCAAGCATTCCAAGAAAGACTTAGAAGCATTGTGAAGACGAAACTGAGCGGGAAGAACACCACGCAAGCAATTAACGCATATGCGGTACCAGTGCTCACCTACTCCTTCGGGATCATCAAATGGTCCAACACTGAACTAGAACAACTCCAGCGGAAAATGAGAACCATCCAGAGAAGAGCCGGACAACTACACCCTGCAACGGCAATTGAACGGCAAACACTACCCCGGGAAGAAGGAGGACGCGGACAAGCGGACCTCAAAGACTTACATGACAAGCAGATCCAGAGCATGAGGCAATACTTCCAGTTGAAGAGTCCCCGATCGCCACTCATCCAAGCCATAATACAAGCAGATGCAAATTACACGCCACTAAACCTGTGTAGTACCGAAGAGCGTGTCCTGGAAACAGCCAACGAACAGAAACTGAGAACTTGGGCCGGAAAACCATTACATGGCAGGCACTACAATGACCTGCAACAACCACACGTTGACAAAAAGGCATCAAATTCTTGGCTGGCCAAAGGCACTCTCCAGCCAGAGACAGAAGGATTCATGCTAGCCATCCAAGACCAAGTGATCGCAACAAGGAACAATCAGAAATTCATCCAGAGAAAAGACATAGAAAGCGACAAATGCAGACACTGTCATGCGGCATCGGAGACAATCCAACACGTGATGGCAGGATGCAAGATCCTTGCGCAGTCAGACTACAAACATAGACACGATCAAGTAGCGAAAATAGTCCACCAGAAATTGGCAGCGAATGCTGGCTTTCTGACAGAAAAATGCCCGTACTACAAATATGAGCCAGAGACCGTGCATGAGAACGAAACACACAAGCTTTACTGGGATAGAGCAATCATAACAGACAAGACAGTCCCACATAACCGTCCTGACATAACCCTCGTCGATAAATCGAATAAGACCACGTACTTAATCGACATAGCAGTACCCAACACCAATAACATACAGACAACCTACACAACGAAAATCACCAAGTACCAAGATCTCAGACATGAAGTACGAGATATATGGGGTATGGAAAAGATCCTCATCATCCCGTTAGTCATCTCAGCAACAGGGATAGTACCAAAAACGCTTGCGACGAATTTGGAGATACTCAACATTGACCCAAACACCTACATTGAAATACAAAAAGCCACAATCCTAAACACGTGTCACATTGTCAGGAAGTTTCTAGACATGGCACATTAAGAAGTGATGTAAAAAGAGGCTTGGGAACATGGCGCTCTGCCCGTCCCAAAGCCTGTTTCCGCCAAGAATGGGCGAGGAAAACTTTTATATATATATATGGCAGAGTTGATCCAGAGAGTCCATTGAGGTGGGAATGTAAAACACGGTAGGCCCTACTTATAATGAGATCGCATTTAGGGAATTTCCAGATATAGCGAGGAAAATATGGATTTTGTTTGGTATAATTTGGTTAAGCTCAATATAATTTACCGCTTTTAACGAATAAGTCTTTTTTTGGACCCCGAATTTAACGAGCAATTTAAAAAATAAAATAAGAAATCAAACTTTTTGTAAAAATTCCTTCGTTGTAATCGCCACTCGTTATAAACCATTTCCACCACATTGTTATGGATTTAGGAGGAAACTTTCCCTAAATTCCCCACTTCTATAAGAGATTTAATACGTATTTCCTAACTTGTAATACAATTTATAGGCGAAAATTGTTAATAGAGGAAGTCTTTAATTTGTCTAATGTTATATTAATTGATTAATCTATCTAGAGATTAATTTATTAATTCAATGTATATTTTCATAGTGGCTTTCAATTTTCATAGTGGATTTCAATTTTCATAGTGGTTTTCAATTTTCATAGTGGATTTCAATTTTCAGTCT
The DNA here is from genome assembly GCA_006491805.2 of Dysdera silvatica. Classification (NCBI taxonomy): domain Eukaryota; kingdom Metazoa; phylum Arthropoda; class Arachnida; order Araneae; family Dysderidae; genus Dysdera; species Dysdera silvatica. The sequence continues at coordinate 50,865,136 of QLNU02015270.1, read as the reverse complement.
CAAAACCCTTGGATATCAACCAAGTGGTCGTTGGATTACTTGCATTATTTTTCTGGGTTTCTCATATTCGTCCAGATCTTTATTCGCAACCACTTCAGAATTAATTTATTGTATTTTACTATCACATTCATAGTGGTTGTGCTAACTCCGGGCAGGGCAATAATATTAGTATGTGTAATACATGGGTCAAGGAAGTCTAGTTTATACCGTATTTGTACATAATTTTCATTTAAAAGATTGTTGCATGCCATTAAAGTATGTGTTCGAACTATTGCACTATATTTTTGAAAATTGGTAGCCCAGTGGTTATGTACGGTATCCTGGCAAGGGAAAGGTCGCAGGGATCTGGATCCCAGCAAGTATATTTTTTCATTGTAAAAATTCCACCCCTCATGATAAATGAAGGGTGTTATTCCAAGACCATGGCAAATTCTGTCCTTGATTCCCCACAAAATGAAATCCTGTGTACACCCCTGCATCTTGGGATATGCTGAATTCTGCGTTCGAAGCGTGATAGAGCTTGGTTGGTTGTAAATGTATGTTGGGGTAGTGATAGTTGCCTGCCATGACGCCCCTACGTCGATATGACAAACAATTACCTGTCTTTATGTGCAAGTTTGAAAACTGTGAGACACTGAAACAATTATAAAGATAAAAAATATTGGGCATTTGCGGGAAAAAACAAAACGAAAACCAAAAGAATTGAAAATTAAAAGCAGTCCCCCTTCCATTGTAATAAACCAAAACTTTTACAGACGCCTTAAATTAAAAACAAGAAAAAATAATTTCGTTTAACGTGTTAATAAATGTAGAAATAATGTTGTGTTCCTAAAGCTTTGTTTTAGAGAAAATCCAAAATTAAAAATTTCCGCAACTGCATTCCACATTGTGAATAAACAGTTTTTAAAAAAACTGCTGAAGTACATTTTCGTTTTTCAATCTTCTGAAGTAGTATTTGTTTTTTCCTCAGTCCTACGCTTCGGAAAAAAAATATTGCTACATTTTTTCAAATTACTAATTTTTCAGCAGGAGCAATTTTTATTAAACAACTGGGATTTTGAATTTCGCAGAATTTATATACAAACTTGCGAAACGGAAATTTTTTATTAAAAAACGAAGAACAAAAGGAGTAAAGACTTAAGGGGGAAGTGGAAAATTACTTTTTCAATATCCTGCGTTAAATCATCTCGTTTAAATAACCATTTCTAAAATGTTAAGCCGTAGATTTTGCTTAACTCAAACTTTCCTTCAATTTCATTTTGTTAACTTTCATATTGTTAACGACATCATATATTTACTTCATCGGCGTAACGTTTTTAAACGACAGAAACGTTTTTTCTGAGCTTGAAGCTGTGAAGGGTTTGCCACGATTTTGCCTACTGCTTTTTATTTAGTGTTTATGCCAAATTTCTCTCCGCACCTCGCCAATTTTCTCGCCAAACAAAACAGTGGGCTTCTAATGTTAATTTATTCTTAATTCATTTACATATTTATATTTTCAGTTTCTTACTTGATAATTTTTGTACCTGTTTGCAGTAGCCCGCTGACGGATATAGTTATATACTTCTTACCTCCGACGAATATAATATTATGACCTTACAAAGCATTTTCATCACTCAAGGTTTTCTTAAAACATTCGAGAATCTTGAGTCCCTTTGTGTTTTGAGGTTTAGTTTTACATTAACATTTAAATTATTAAATTTCCGTACTAACAAAATACAACGTTCATACATACAGAGTGATTCAAAACTAATGGAACAAACTGAAAGGGGTGGTAAAGGACGCCAAATAAGCCATATTTGGCGAAATCAGGTCCGCAAAGGATCCGATTTGGCTGTACAGTGAAAGTATTATTTACATCCACATCATTGCTATGTAGGCAATTACATGAACAAAAAAATTTTTTTGACGCATAATTTAAGTGATTGACCTAATAATGCAGCAGAGATAAAAAAAGTCGGAAATTCCCTACCCAGGCCCTGAGTAGTGTTGCCATTTAGTCATCACAGGTATGGAAAATGATTCTTTTACCATACTGGAGGCAACTGGGAATTGTCAAGCATGTGTAATAGGTGAAGGAGAACAAAAGAAACAACTTTGGTCCAGTGAACCAATGTCCGAAAATGAGCCGTTCTGGAACTATAGGGCTGCTATTATTTGCATCCACATTAGTCGATCATGTAACAAAATTTGAAAAATTTGAACTGCATAAAAACACTGCAGTCCGGAAACTTCAGGGTCTCAAGAGGTCTGAATTCCTGGAAAAAGTGTAAATTCGTTATTCCACGGTATCATAATAGTGTAATGCATTCATTATTCGTTCTACTAACCCGTTTTCGACTCCTGTTGGAATGATTTCGTGGAGAGAGTGCCGTTTTTCACGCAAAGTAGTTCTGGGTTTGATTTTTCAGTGGCAGCATTTCAGATTGCTCGGACAATTGTGAGACCTTGTGCCGGAAAACATAAACAAAGAAAAAAAATTAAACTTGCTTTTATGCAAGCCTAAAATTGACTCTTGCATTAAGAATTTTTCACGACGGGCAACGTTAAATTGAATTTAACTGAAATTAAAAATTAGAAATATAAAAAATTTAATTAACACTTTCCCCGGTAACCAGAATGCATATTCAGTGTTAACTTTTTAATTGGCAGCAATGTTCATTAACGATGTTTGATACACAAAAAAAAAAAGAAATTAAAAAGTCTTCTCTGCTAAATTTTATTACGAATCCATTGGTAAGATGGTTATCAAATTTAATTAAAACTACTTATAAGATATTTCTGCTGATAATTTTTATTTTCTTCTAATTAATTTATTTTCTCCTCTGACTATATATATACTGTATATGCCTTCTTTACTTTTTTATATATAATTCCATTGCATTAATACATTTTCATTTCGAATTTGTAGAAAATGAAAAAATCTTAATTATATATTTATTGTAAAGCAACAGTATCTTTGTTACATATTTTCTTGGCTTAAATAAGGCTAATTTAGATGAAAACATTAATGTGCATATCTATAAATGTATTAAAAACTTTTTATTTTATGTAATATATAATATTTAACATGTCTACAGGTCTAATAATAAAGCATTTGTTAACCTGCGTCATTCATGGCGTATCTGTCAGGTGTTGTGTAAAGGCTTTATTTCAGGGCTTTTCATTGAGTGATACCATTCCGTTAATATCAGGAGGCGCAGTATAGCCCAGATGCTCTTGCGCCATAAAAAAGCCAAACAATCAATCAATTAATATCAGGTATTTTCCTAAATATTTCTTCTACTTCATTTGAAATATCTCTTTTTCCATTTGCATTTAAGACTGAGCCACACCACAGCAAAAATTCTCTAAGTTGGTGTTTGTGAACTGCCGGGCGCGGCCCGATACCGTGCCCGAGCGTCAATTTCACTGGACCTTGAAAAATTCTTCTGAAATTTGTCATTTTAGTTTTCTAAGAATTGTTCATGAATGAATGTTTTATCGTGGAAATTTTCTGAGAAGAAAAATAGTCGCGAATGCTTCGGAAAGCTCAGATCTAAAACGCATAAATAATATATTTGCAACAACTGCCCGTGACTAAGCCATACATTTTTAAATATGTAAATATTCATGAATCATCGAGATTTTTCAAACATCGAAATTTTTAGCATTCGGGAAAGGATTTATCTGTCATAAAAAGTGCCGCAAGCCAATTACAATAATGTGCGGTGCATCCTTTATTTTTGAAACTGAACGAGAAATAACATCTGTGTTACAAATCAGTGACCAATCAGAAGGAAGGGTATTAGCAAGGTATATATTAATGGAAGAAGTGACTAATACTATATAATTTATGACGTAATTAATTATTCATGCTTATAGCAGCTTATTTCAGGGGCGGACTGGGTCTTCTCAAAGGGCGCATACCTTGGATTATCGGAGAGCCCCAAGTCCTTGCCTATTCGGAGGCTCGAGTCCTATAATCCATGAAGGCGCATCGGCTCGAGAGTCGTCTGGCCGGTGGCCCAAACCGCCCGTGGCTTACTGTAGGAACTTAAAAAATGGAAGATATTTTCATGTAAATGCTAAGTGATGTACCATGAGTGATCGCGTAGCATTATAGTACTTTCTTTTTCTTCTTTTTTCAAAAAATGTCATAGCTGGAAAAAAAGGCCATATTTTATTGAAGTTTAAATGAGCCAAATATCTTAGAGGAATTGACGGTTTTCTAAGGGAAAATAATAGCCAATCAGCGATTCTATTGAGTGATATTCCAGTAATCGCATGGAACATTACGTCACCCCTCGTTCTGATGACGAAAATGGGGAAACAACGCAAGAAGAATTATTAGATATCTCTGATGTCTGTAAAGCGAAAATATCTAAAAAATTGGTAAAGATAAAATAACGAAATGGAGAAAACGAAAGTCCTCTTTATTGTCAAAATAAGAGCTAATAATATTTGCGTATTAATTCAGTCAAGAAAGTTATACTAAGTTTTAAATAATCCACGAGATCTGAAATCTATTACTTAATAGATACTTAAATCTATTTAGAAAATTACTCAAATTTTATAAATTTATTTAAAAAAACGCTAAAAAAGGAAATATTAATGTCATTTACCTACCGATAATAAGAACAGAAAATAGCCGCAACTTCACTAACTGTTCGTCACCGAAATTATAGGACGAAATATCAGGATAATTAAAGAAAATAAACAATTTACCAACAATTTATAAACAATTATTTAAAGCAATATCAGAAAACTTGTTATTAAAGAATCTGTAGGAGTATAGACATTTAAAATCTCCTGGTGTTTTGTTTTTTTTTGTTTTTTTTTTTTTCTATTAATGATATACGTACTTCTAGTTGTTCGTTTTTTTAATTTGTGTTTTTTTGTACTACGAGCATGTTATACTTAAGTTTATTACTCAAAACACTTACTTTCCAGCTTCCAGCTTAAAATGAACACATACGACATATATGTACCTATACACATGTGTAGGCGAATGTATGCATAGAAAAGTGCATATTATTCTGATATAAGTGTTGTGAAAGCAAATGAAGTATTATTAGTGTATTATATAAATGCCAGATTTTTCATATAAAAATCAATATTTCATTCATAACGTTGAGAGATCGTTGCATTATAAAATTCCTATAACGTCCATAAGATGTGAAACAAATTGTAAAGTATGAAACAATTTATAAAATATAAAATAATTTGCAAAATTAACATGGGTATTCTGAAAATTTTAATGTTTTATAAAATTCATTAGATGTAATTGTAATACAAGGAAAGAAATATTCATGCAATATAATAAATCACCATTTTGACGAGCAACGGGAGACGGCGTTATTTACCGGCAGCGAATGACAATGGTTTAATTTATAACAAAGTTCTTTAATTATTTGAAAATGTTAAAACACTTCGATTTACAACGAATGTATTTAAACGGAATATTCGTTAGATGAAAGCAGAAGCCACAAGGAATTTATCGGCGCAATTAATTCATTCAAACGTGTAGTCAAAACGTTGTTGCTAATAGCTATTTCGATGACACGTGTCTCTCTCTCTCTCTCTCTCTCTATATATATATATATATATATATATATCATCACAAATTAATAATAACAATTTATTTCCTCATACAATCACTCTCAACAGATTCCTTTCAACATTTATAAAGGGTTTTCTTGTTGGAGACATGAATGGCATGATGGGAAATATACAAAAACATACATTAACTCCTGTATTCCTAAGGTTACAACTTTAGTTAATTTGTTCTAGTTAATATATGTGTTTTTACTAAAATGCATTCATTCATTAAAGATTTATTATGCTTTTATAATTTTCTTTTAATTTAAATGGATATTCTATTCCTAGGCCTTTAATACTTAAATTAATCTTATTAGTTTCGCATGTCAAAACCATAACACAAATAGAAGAAAGCTGCCCACAGACTGGCTTCCTCTTCCGCAATGTTACGTCAATCCCTAATGTTTACTGGAATCATTGGTCATCATGGGTATTTTCTAACTAATAAATCATCCTTAGAAGGACCTCCTGGGGAAAAAACATACCAATCGAGTGAGGGAAAGGGATTCAAATTGCCATTACGGAAAGGCTAACCGTTGGCTAACATCTCTGATTACAGGCTACGGAAAGGAAAGGAAACACAGACAATATTACTTAGTGGCTTTCCCGTTCGTAATGGATTTCACCTACGTTACCGTGCATTGATTTCTGATTAATGATAGACTGGGATGTATGAAACTTTTGTTGTTGACCTTTGTTTAGGCTAGGTTCAAATTGGAGAAATACACTGCATGTTCAAAAATCACCGAACACCATATATATATATATATGGAAAAAATGACGCTTATTTAATAATTTGGCAAAAGGTCGACGTTTGACCTTAGCATATAAAATGACTTTTCTAAACATGCCTTGCACTAATATTTAGTAAATGGTTGCAGGAATATGTTTGAATTCCCAGCAATGCAGAATTTTCAAAATTGTAAGTGGGGGGGTGAGGAGTCTAAGAACGTACAGTATTTTATACATTTGTGCATTAGAGAGTTTTCAAGTATTACGTAAGCACCTTTTGGGGTTGCTTTTGTGCTTATTTTCTTGTGACAGCCAATGTTAATTTTGGGTTGGGGGGATACGAAATGGCCAAAATATTACTTACGCAATATTTGAAATCTCCCTTACATTATATGAAAAATTCCAATTAACTTCAAATTATTGGTCTCCAGGCCCCAAATGGTCCATATATATAACGCCTATATATATATATATTAAACTAGTGCTGTGACTTTTAGTTCTTACTTATAAGTAAAAGGTTTACCTCTTATAATGAGCAAACAGGCAATGAAGTAGTTTTAGCATTATCTTCATTGAATTTTTTTGGTTGCTTAGAGATTTATACTGAGTCTTTGTAGATTCTTGGCCAAAAGTTTACAGATTTATTAAACACTTTCATGTGGGCAAACAAAATGTGTGATTATTCGGTATTGCATGATCTGTTATTGCAAAAAGTGTCTGTTTATGTCTTAAGTAGCTTTCTTGTTCGTGTTTTCAGAATAAAATTGATCGACTTAGCTGCCTTATATTGGCGTAATCTGGCGGGAACCAGGGGGCAAATGCCCCCCACCCAGTTTTTTGTAGAAAGGGTACAAAATCGTCTTTCTGTCATGCAATTTTGAATTTTTCGGTTTGTTTTTTGCCCTACCCTCTCAGTTTACGCTATATTTAATTCCTAAGTTATGCCTATGCTACATTATATAACCTTTTGGGCAACAACTTTAGTGTTCTTACTGGGAAGTTTTTAAGAAATTTGCAACGCCCAATAGCAATTTTTTGTTCTGTACTATATTGTCTTATATTTTGTTTTCTCTGACGTTTTGTGTTGAAGTTGTCGAGAAGCAGGTTCCTTCACTAATTTGTCTAGAAAATATTTGAATGGTAATCAAGTACAGTGACATCAGATAGATCCCATCACTTGCTTTAACTCTTCTGGAGAATGTTCGCACAGACGAAAGGAAATGTAAAATTTAAATATTGAAATATTTATTTCGTCACACGGTTTTCCACCCTGAGAATTGTCTTGTAATTTTAAAAATTAAATGTGAAAGTTTTCGGAAAACCAATATCTTATTTATTTTCTCAGCTCGCAACTTAATAAATAAATTAACAAATCATTATACATGTTTTTCAGAAGTTTTAATCTTTTTGTCGATATTTCCTTTGCATCCAAAAATTTTATTTTAAAACAACCAATACTACTCATTTTCCTTTCATGGCTCTACAAGTCATTAACTTAATTTTATCTACCCTCTGATTTACGAATAATTAAATTAGCTTAATAACATCCAATGTTATTGACAAAAAGCTGTAACATCGTATAAAGCAACTAGCATTATTTACCAATAGTTTTCATTTATTTATGAATTAAAGCTGGCTTTCTTGTAAAAGACCAACCCAAGGGAAAAAACACAAGAAGCGTTGCATATTTCATCGAAATTATTTGTAAAAAAACTTTGCAAAAATAAAAGATGCCATAATTATGTAAACTTGTTTCGAAAGCGCTTAATTTAATTATATTGACTGCTTCTTTGACCGAGTAAACAGCTTATTATTAAATTAACTTAAATACTAATTCCATTAGCTATTAGTTTGACTTTATTCAGATTCATGGTCATGAAAAATATAAACGTTAACAATTTATGCAATTACCATTTAATACTGACAGATTTTCTTTTACGAAAGAAATTACTGCTTTCACCGATATTCTTGGCAAAGTTGTATTCTAATTTGACTATTTTACGTGAAAGAATACAACGATGGATTAGGGATTATCGCAACGCGTAAAAATTTTGGGCATTGGCATGAATGCGAAATAAAAGGGAAGAAAAAAGAAGATAGCAAGAAAAATAAATGGGAAATGAGAACAGTAAAAGTAGCGAAAGGAGGAAAATAGATTAGAAACATTTACGAAAATAAAGAAAAATAATGAAGGCGGAAGAAAGATAAATAAAGGAAAATTAAGAAGAAAGATATGGAAAGAGAATAAAATATAAGCAGAACTTACTAGCGATATAAAAAAATTTCACAACATTTCGGGAATTACCGTTTTCTTTATCAAGCGAGGTGGATAATTTTATATGTTTATAAATATGTTTTATGCACTTTTCATATGCAAAATGGCAATGTATTTATAGTTGCCTTCCGGTGCTAAGTTTAATTCTTATCTCACTTGGATTAATTTTATTCCTTTACTTCATGTTAGCTTTTCACTAGGTAACGCCAGTGTTGAGGATTTCTCAAAATTAAATTTCATCGATATATAACAAATGTCGATTCGAACAGCCATCATTAACAATCAACGAAACCGTGCGTTTTTAAGTTTTACCGACAGCTCTAGTTTGAGCTACATACCTGTGGGTGTCTAAACAATTTAAACTTAATGTTTCCCTACGAATTATAATAAAAAAAAAATATTCTATAAATGAAGATTACCTATGATGAAACCATTGGTTAAGTAATCGTGTTATACAGAAAAATTATTTAACTTTCAAATTGTCTTACTTATCTAGTATTTATGTCCTGTTTTCCTTTAATTTATCTTTAGTATTATTATAAAATAATCTTATGAGTTATGACGTAATAATGGAGTATCGCAACATTATATCGCTGAATCTTTCTTTTAATATTTTTTTGAATTCGAACAATGGGGTTCATTCGCTCAATGGCGTAATGTACTGAAGAGCTGAAATACGGAGAAAAGCCATTGCTGAATGCTGAGAACAGTTAGTAATTAGGGAGATATTCTAATTATTACGGATTTCAAAGAATTCGCACTTTATCAAATATTAAGATTACATAAAAATAACGAGTAAAAATTTTTACCTCTGGTCTGAATGTGAAAGAAAAAGCAAAGTGAAGAATATAAGTAATGTAGGATAAAATGTACAGAAAAATACGTAATGTAAAAAAGTAAAATGGGAAAAGAATAGTAAAAGTAATGAAAGAAAAAATAGGTTAGAAAAAAAAAGGAAAACTTAAAAATAACTGAATGTGATAAATTAAACTAATTCTCACTAATACAATTGCAGTTAATGTTAAGTGAAGGTTGGTATTAAATTCAAGCAAAGCACAATAAGTTTAAAGTAATATTTTATTGAAACTTTAAATCTTTAGAATAATTAATTAAACGCTAAATAATAAAAAATTATATTACAAAGGTAAAAGGATTTAGTATATTTTTTGGCGAAGACTCAAATAATACGTGTTCACACGTTGATGCTAAATCGAAAACTCAGCATAATTTGAAAATTCGGAAAGCAACATTGTTGTCAAACGTATAAAGTTAAATAATAATTATGCGCAGCATTTGGATGACGTCAAACGAAAGGAAATAATTTGGATTGTTGCCAACTTTAGAAACTGCAATTAGTCAGATTACACTTCTTGGTTTCCTAAGTGGCAACAACTAATAAAGCCAGTAAAGCAAACAAGTAGCATTTCCATTGTGGAACCCCACACAACACAAGATGTTTTGTATAAGAACACATTTATATTTACATATCAGTAGAATACTAGATAATAAATATCCCAAATATTTAATATGCACCCAAGTATGAATGACACAAAACAACTAACCTACACTATGCAACAAGCAGAACGCCAGCACAGGTATTTTTTTAATTAGCACAAGATAATATTTTCAGATTTACGTTTGAAAATAACGGTAGGACTGCTTAAGATGGGTCTAAGCACTAGGAGCTTGTTTTTAGGAAGGATTGTGAAAATCAACAGTGATTTGACAGGAGTGTCCATTCTGCAGAACATTGAGTTCATGTGATCAACAAAGGGATGTTCTAAGTTAGTGAATTCAATTTCTTTATACATTGATGCATTTGTTAAGAACCATGCGCGTTTGTTAAATTTCGAAGTAGTTTGCCTCCGAATCTAGCGATGTTAAGGATCAACGTTCCAGCTGCTGTTAAACAGCGTAGGTAATTATTGGCCTGATTGTAATCGCGTAAAGGCCCTAATTATTAATTCACATAATAATAATAATAATAATTACTGATGAATGCAATTCTTTTTAATACTGTTTATATGAAATCTATTTAGATATGTTATCCATTCTGCGAATAAGGCACTATAATATATTATGCAAGTGTACTTGTAAGAATGCTCTAGTTAATTGTTGTTCATTATTGATACGCAAAAAATATAGAATTTTCTCAGCTATCATGTTGACGTAAGATACTGATTTTAATTACAAATTTCAATTCTTTTATTCGATGAGTGTTTATAGAATAGCTAAGTCAAGAGATAATTATTAGTGATGGGTCTCATGATTCAGTATAAGAAGAAATGAACTTTTTGTGTAAATATGACATACGAAAATTACTTAACGTTTCAATATAATTTGCGCGGTGAAACACAAACCAAATAATTGTATAAGAATATATAATAAGCTGTATAACTACAGGAAAATTAAATGTACCACACGACTGGTTACATACTATCATCGTTTCAAAATTTTTGTCAGCAATTCAGGTAATTTGAAATACATATTGAACTAAGAAAGCGAGAACGATGAAACGTGACTCTGAATTGTGGGAAATTCCCACTTTGAGGATATGGGACCCTTAGGCCATTTGGAGCTAATCTGTGTCCTCAAAAATGCAACCTGTAGTTTCATTACATACACTTGTTTATATAGGCTTCCTTTAGGAGACCATCTCCATCTTGTTCTTATCTCAGCAAAGTACATTAAAGGCAGTCTTGGTATTCCAACACTTTTCAATTTGGTCTCGCTTTCTCCCTCTTTTTATTTTTAATCATAAATGGAAACAAATACCTTTAGTTCAATTCGATAGTTTTCTTTGCTGATAAAAAGTAAGAAAGGTCCGGTGAACATTCTTTCACATGCAATTTAATATGATGTCTATAGTTTCTGTGAGATATATAAACGCTTGAGTGTAATATGACATTGAGATATTGAGGATTTGAATTAGAATTCTATAAATAAGATTTTTGATGTAGTTTAGTCTATTTAAAGCTACATATTATGGACCGGAAAAGATACAGTGAGACAAAGCTAAACTCAGTACAATCTACATCCTCATGGGCCGCGTAACATACATTTAAGAAAGATTTAACGGTACTTACATTTTGAAAGGTTTATATATCAGATTTTGTAATTTGGTGCGCATATATACATATGGCATCTTTTAACTTTGAAAGCAAGCATCTACTCTCTCGAAATAATATGCTATTCTCCATATTCAAATAAAGTTAAAATTTGATAATTCTAAACCTAACAGAGTATAAATTCATTTAGGGAAAAGTGGACCAAATAGAAAATTATACCCTATGGCAGGATTAATATATAGCAAGAAATTGCATGCTTATATATAGTGAGTGAACAAATCTCTTGTAATAACAAATTTCTTAAATTTAAAAACAAAATAATAAATTATGATTCTAATACTAATGTGGCTAATGTAGACTAAATGCAATTAATCCCCCTTTTAAGAAGAGAAAAGCAAGAAATTAACAAAATAAAAGAATGATAAACTGTTCCCAGATCGGGTTCTATGAACCTCATAAACAGGCAACTCGAGTTCATTCACACAAAATTTTCATTTATCTTCTTGTCACGAGGATGAGAGGAGAAAAGTTGACTAAATGCGATGACTAGGGTGGTGGGATAATTTAACCGAGTTAGCCACAGACAAATTGGTTGGAAAACACAATGAATTTCTGCTATATTATAAAGAAAATTTAAAAATACTTAAGGAAGTAAAATACATTGTATCAAATTAAACTTGTTCAAAAGAATATATTAATAATATATACTTTTCCATATTCTGTATATATTAGATGTCTGGAAAATAAATTTGAATTTGAAGTAAGTAACTGACGATGATTACAAATTTAGAAAGCATATTATGCATAAAAGTTATTTGTGAATATGATAGTTCCCATATTCGTACAATTTACGTAAGTCCACAACTACATAGCTATCATCGCATTGACTGCTTCTCTAATATTAGAGAAATACTGTTCCAAATATATTTATGTATTCCATATATGAACTAAGTTATGAGGCCATAAAAGAAAACGAATAGAAGAAAGGTCGTGAAATAAACGAATTTTTAACAACAGAAATAAAAACGTAATAAGGTATAACAATATATAATAAAAACACAAAATATAGTAAGGAAAAAAATAATAAAAAGCAAAATATAATAAAATACGCAAAGCAAAAATAACAAAATATAAAAAGTAAAAACTAATATAATACAAAATTTAAAAACTGAACAAAAATTAATAAGACATAAAGAACTAAAATTAGTGACATTTATTCGTAGCAATAATTATTAATTAATACTGTAAAATTACATTCGTTTCTTAAATATTTTAGCCTTTTGGAATTATGAAACGACGAATCTTTCGCATTCGTAAAAGTATTTATTTAATAACTGTATAGACAGACTGAAAAAAAGGACTTTGGAACTCCATAACTATAACATCGATAACTCTACATCGATAAATAAGTTTCTATCGATGTTATAAAAATTTTGGAAGTAAAAGCCCAGTGCTTCTAGGCTTTAGAACGTGATTTTTAGGGCAAGATATTAATACAGAATTAAGGGAAATCAGCTATCAATAAGACGTCTATCCATTTGGCAGTGGCATTTAGCTGAAAGCGAACATACGCTAGCTAAGGGTGACAAAGTTTATTTTGGCACTTATTCTCTAATTCCATATAAATTTGTTTCGATAATTATCAACAGTAAATGGATCTGCAGTGGTAAAATATTTGTGTAATATGCTGCCAATGTTTATCCGAATTTCAGAGGTATCAAAAAGAAAAAAAAAAAAAAGCGCACGCTGACCGACTAACATGTAGTCCAAGAATCGATTTCTTATGCCTGAATTAGTTAAATTTCCTCGAAAAATTTTAGGTTTTTGCGCAACACAACTTTTGTCATATTTGCTTTGTAAAAAAAAAAACATAAATAAATCAACAGTAAACTTTAAGATCATGCCCTGACTTCACTGCTCTTGTAAAGATTCATTTTGTCTCATCACACTTATTTAAATTTTATCCCGTAAAATGTGGGTTATAGGAAACAAGATGCCATACGTTTCTACTACATTTAGGCACGTGTAATTAGTTGATTCATATAAATTATACATTTCGCTTGATATCGTTCAATATTTAATGTTTTCCATTAAGATAAATCACTTTATAAATGTGCCATGTATATGGATCGAGAGAATAGCCAAGATCTGAGTGCCTCTCATATCTTGCTTAAAATATGCTGACTGCTGCATTGATAGAAATTTACGCAGTGGAAGACGAAGGAGAAGTATGTCTAAAAGAATGGAAATATTTATCGATTTAGGTATAAGGACTACGGCTTTAAAAGCAAAGTAGGTGCTGAAAGACCTTCGACGGTGAGTTCTGAAGCTGTAAGCCAAATCTGTTCACAAGCAATAGAAACTGTCAAACGAGCAGAAAATGTCTCATCTCATGGCAAGAGCTACACAAGTTAGGCAAGATGACCAGAAATTGTCGAAAAAGCAAACAGTCAACAGCTATGACTTTTGAATGATTGCTAAACAGTAGTTTGAGGAAAGATTATTTAATATATTTAAAAGGACAGCACAGAGCTTGATAAGTATTGTATAGTTAACACAAATCATTCTTAAATGTTTATTTTCACGAATAAAAAATTTAATTCTAATATCGAAATGCAAACATAAGGGAATCCATTTAGGAAATGGGCTCGTGCACTTTACTGATTAGATCAAATCTTTAGAATGGTATTTTTTATGATTTATCTCAAAATGGTTCATATAGGAATGCATCGATATAAATCCATTGGCAGCAGAAATACAAGACGTAAAGTAATTTCCTCCTCGAAGAGCATCTCCTCTGAATCCATTAAGGCTTCCATCTTTCAATTCCAAAAAAAATTCTACCTCTCGTATCTGAACACCACCATTTGGTTTTATAAAATACACCTTTCCTGTTAGAATCTGTTTTTCAACATGCAACTATATATTGTAATCTTTTTAAAAACATTGTTTTCAGTAAATTTAATTGTAGTAGTGTTTTTTTTTAATGTTTCTGTGGTGTCACCATAAAAGCAGTGCTGGATTAAGATTTCTATGGACTCTAGGACGAAAGGAAAAGTGGCCCAAAAGTTGGTCGCCTGTCTAATTCCAATGCTTCGGTGAAACAAAATACAGTATATAAAGTGTACTAATTTGTCCTTCACTAATTCGACTCCAGTGGAATGAAGGCGGAATTATGCTTCTACGTGATGCCACGAGTGGGGAGTTTAATAAAGAATTAAACTACGTTATTTTATATGCTCTCAATAATCTGGCATTCTTCTATGCCAGAAATAGCCGAATTAACGAGAGTCTACTATGTACAATTTTTTACCCTTCTCGTTACATTTTCATTCTGGGTCATGACGACAGTGAGGCAGTTGCCTCAGGCTAAAAGCTTAAAGAGAAGCCAAATAAAACATCGTCAGAGTGTATTGTATGTTTCTAGGTAGACGTTCATATGTTAAAAAGTAATATATAATTATTGTTTTAAAATAAAAAAAATTTAATAGTTTTTACGGCTGGACCGCAATTCTAAGTTTTTCCAACATGTACAAAAAATGATATGCACGACCTTGCGGTGATGTGATTGCCGTACGCAGTCAGGTGGACTCAAGGCAAACAACCGGCAGGTATCCAAGGACCCAACTTTTACCCAGACAACACCTTGCACAGCAGACAGCAGAGGGAGTCGTCCGTGATGCTGCTTGCTTTATAAGAAACCAATTTCGGACCTCAAAATTAATAAATTATAACAAATTAATTTTTTGATCTCCGACCTTTTGTTTGGCGGTTCGAGTTTTAGGGAGCAGGGGGAGTTAGTGTCATGTTGTACCGGAATCCACAGTTTTTCGGAGAATCCACACCTCTTAAGGCCTAGAGAACAAAACCCGGACTAGGGTGAGAAGTTAGTTAGTGATTTTTTTTTTTGTGTGTGCATTGTATTCATTGGAACAGATGAGCGCAGGGGGCGGTACTGAATTCTCATAAGAGGCAGGCTACCTTCGTAGGAACATAGCCTGCCTCTTATGCAAATTCTGTACCGCCCCCTGAGGTTATCTTTTGCATACATAATGCACAGCGTTATGTAGCGTTAGCGATTTTTCCTTAGAGCACAGTGTGGAGTCGAACTCGTATAACCACACGCTAAGCAAACGTATTACCACTATACTACAGTAGGGCCTCTTTCAGAAATTTATTAATAATAAATACTACGAAACTTACTTGTACTAACTAAATTGGTTATTCGTTCACTAGTTCGCCTTAAAAATAATAGACATAGAGCGAAATAGTATGTTCGTCATTATAAAAATTTAGCAATATTTATTTGCTTAACAAAAATATATGCTTTCACGTGATATCACTGTCTGTATAAGTTGAGAATTCCCCAGAACAGGGCCGGCTTTAGATATGTCGAATTTCCGCTTATCAAACTTCTACATATCGACTTTCCACGTATAGAACTCATATATATATATACAGTAGTGGACAAAATTGTGGAAACCTTTTGAAAAAAGTTTATTTTAGAGGTTTGATGGCTAATAACACCACTTTTTTTTGTACCAATACTATAAAATTATATATCATTAGAAAGGTAATTTAATAAAGATTGTAATGCAATAACATTTGTTCAATTATCTGTATTCTATCAAAAGTTATAGCCAAATAACCAGAAAAAAGAAGCACAGCTTGCTTACATTTATATGAAGTAGCTTTCCTTCATTTGAATGTGGCCAATGAGCATGAGTGTTTACAGAGCCAATCAGGTGTCATCTTGTTTTGGCAATGAGCCAATCATGTTTTCTCTTGTTTTGGCAATGAGCCAACAGGTTACAGGACATTTATCAGTGTGTTCTGTAATTGCTATCAAGTTGGTTGTTTTTTTTTTGTGCTCTTTGATTTAGTGTGCTTGTAAAACGTAATAAAATTAAAGAAATGGCGCAAAGAGTTGACTGGTCACCTAGGAAGCGATGTAAAATAGTAATATTAAGTGAACAAGGCTACAGTTATGAAGAAATTAGAAGAAATATTGGGGGAAACTTAACTAAAGGTGGCATTTCTAAATTTTTGAAGAAGTATAAGGAGACTCAGTCATTACAAAACCAGACTGGTAAAGGCAGAAAAAGGTGCACAACAGCAAGTGATGATAGAAGAATTAAAAGACAGTGCCTAGGTGACAGGAAAAAATCATCTCTGTGTATACAAGGTGAAATGGCGCAATGCAATGTGAAGTTAAGTGCAAGGACTGTTCGGCGCAGACTGCATGAATGTGGTCTAAATGCAAGAATTCCACGAAAAAAGCCATTTTTGTCTGTCAAACAGAGGTTGAAAAGATTAAACTGGGCTAAAACCCATGTTAACTGGACAACGGAACAATGGGACAGTGTAATTTGGAGTGATGAGACCAAAATCTCACTGTTTGGTAGTGATGGCGTAAAATACGTATGGAGAAGAATTGGAGAAGATTTCCATCCTGAGTGCATTACACCTACCGTGAAACACCCAGTTAGTGTTATGATTTGGGGTTGTATAACATCAAGAGGTGTGGGCAGAATTTGCGTGATCAATGGGAATATAAATGCCCAAAGATACATAAATGAAATACTTGAGCCCAAGCTGCAGCCTTCTGCATGTGATCTTTTCCAAGATAATGAAGCATTTATATTTCAACAGGATTCAGCTCCATGTCATGTTGCTCGTGTGTGCAAAAAATGGTTTCAAGATCATCATATTCAACTGCTGGAATGGCCTGGAAATAGCCCAGACCTTAACCCCATCGAAAATCTATGGAGCCGGCTAAAGAAGCTTGTTAGTCGGAAGCAACCCAGCAATAAAACACAATTAACAGAAGCAATAATTCAATCTTGGTTTCATATTATAACAGCTGCAGAACTAAAGAACTTGGTTCACTCCATGGGAAAGCGTTGTAAGGCCGTAATTAAGGCTAAAGGTTACCCAACTAAGTATTAACTGGTATGGTGAACATTTTTGTATATCTCATTTTTTCTATGTATATCACCTTTCTTCTTTATGAATGCTGTTCTATTAAAATACGATTCATAAATGTTATTGCATTACAATCTTGATTAAATTACCTTTCCAATGATATATAATTTTATAGTATTGGTACAAAAAAAAGTGGTGTTATTAGCCATCAAACCTCTAAAATAATCTTTTTTCAAAGGGTTTCCACAATTTTGTCCACTACTGTATATATCGAATTTCCGCGTATCGAACTTCTCTATATGTCGATGTTTTGGTATACCCTGTGATTTGGAGTCCCTTACATGGAATAACTTTTCCATATATCAAAATTTCTATAGGTTAGATTTTTTATGAAACGTTGACATATGGAGATCTTTCTGTGTATTGTTATGTATACGTGGGGATCACCCACTGATAAAAAAAATTATATCCATTTTTTATAGCTTCCATTCTGGAAAACGAAATTGAACACTATAAATCCTCCCAGTAGACCCTGCAGTGGGGCAGTGGTCACGCATTCGCCAAGCGCCGCGTTATAGCGGGTTTGACTGCCAACAGGGAACCAACAAAATCGAACGCTTACCTACTAACTGTTCATTGTAGTACCTTCGACCACAATAGGTTCGGATTTCTCGTAGATCTGTAGATCCTTGCGCAACGTGACCCTTGCTGTTCTTATGCAGTAAAACTCGCAAACAAATCCCCCAGGCGACGTACCTCTCCACCTCCATAGATTCTGATTATTTGTGAAAGCAAGGCCAAACAAACTGTAACAACCACCTTCTCCATAGCTAACAGGTCTACTGATTTTAGTTTATGTGTGAAATTACATTACACCCCTCCCAAAGAAAAAATCTATCTAACATTTGGTTCAAATTATATCGGCACTGGAGATATGCGGAGGGGCGGACTGGGCTGCCGGCCCATCGGCTCCCGGTGAAGCGTCTTCATAGGCGACAGGACTCACGCCGCCGAATAGGCAGCACTCGTGCCTTCCTCAAAGTCCAAAGTACGCGTCCTTTGAAATGACCAGTCCATCCCTGGAGATGTGCGCAATCAGTCACTGACCGAATAAGTGTGATCGAATCAGCGTCTCCTAGAGATGGGCAGAATCATTCATTCGTTTCGTAAATGAACTGTTTTACCTATCTCCATCGATACCTATTTAAACTCTGTCTTTTTCTGTGTCAAACCTATCAAAGTAAGTTTCAAAACGGTATATTGATAGAGAGAATATTTGTACAGTTTAACCTCGATTTAGTGATTTTCACCGGAATACTGAAAAAAAAGCGTTAAATCGAGGAATTCGGTAAATTGAAGGGATATATTTATCGAAAACAATGACGCACCCATGGTTGGGGGGAGGGGGGCAATGGATCTAGGTTCTTTCTTGAGAGGAAAATTTACATGTACAGTGTGTTAAAAGTAGAAACTGCCACATTAAAGTAAAATAACAATGGTTTTTCCATACTCAACCCTCCCCGAGCAAAAATCATGGATGTGATATTGATCGGAATTGAAATATAAAATTATGGGAAAGGAAAATCATAAAAAATGTTACCAGTGTGTTAAAGAACATGTGTTAATTTTAATAAACATAAAACACAAGTACATACAATTACTTCTTTGAGAAAAATCTTTGATTGGCGTTTGTTTCGTTTTTTCTTGGGAGCTGACATTTAACATTGCCTTTTCGATTTTTTCAAATGCATCGAAAAGATCATCATTGACATCAAAACGCGGGTAACTACTGTACACACCGTAAACCAGCATTCACTTCAGTTGAATGAACTCAATTGAAGTTAATTTTTTGATAACAGTTGATTTTGTAACTGAAATTCTACTTGCAGCTACAGGCAATGATGAAAAGTTACTGTTAAATTGAATAAATATGACACTGGACTCAATGTAGCTCATCGGACTAATAAAAATAATCGTTAAATCAAGGATATCGTTAAATCGAAGTTAGAGACTGTATTTCTTAACAGACGGATATCTTCAAGATCTGATCCCTTTCGAAAGACGCGGAGAGAGTTTGTCAATTCAAAAACTCGCTCAAAATGGCTTACCATTTTAAATAAACACTTTGAGAATCACTCATTTAGATTGTTTTACTTGATCTTTCAGATCTTAAATTTATACAGAGTGGACTTATAATTTTATGAAAATATTTAAAAATTGTAGAAACATTTAACTAACCTTGCTAGAATAAACCAAGAAAAATAATCCATGTTTAATTTAAACATTAATTCAAACTGAATTTTGAATGATAAATTTATATCCAAAAGGAATAATTCTACATGCTTTGAAGTGTGGATTAGGTTACCCTATTCGCAACCTGGCTACGTCCCTGCTAGTAATCAACCCAGAAAATGCGCTTCAGCTGATATGAAACAGTAATCAAAAATAAAGCGATGCAGAGAAGAAGACAGTATCTGCAATGAATAATTCAATACCAAATCTTTCCCCTCTATTGCTCTCTCACTCGGGTAAGGAATGCATTTAGGCGTTTAAAACTGTTGCGGACAAATTAAAATAAACTACAGCGAGAATACAGAGAATAATATGGGTATATGATTGCAGCGAGTGTTTTCCGCCAGAAAAGAGTATATTGACGCTGTTTGAAATACAATACCAGTTGTTAATTTTGGCTCGATGAGTTTGATAAAGATGGATGTGGAAATGTATCATTGAAGATTAAGCAACATTAGTTAAATATTGGAGAAGCCTTGTATTGAACTGAGTGTTCTCAAAAGAGAGAGAGAGAGAGGGAGAGAGAAACGCTAGCGTAATTTGTTTACAAAATTCGTGCATGCGAATTTATTATATTAAGATGTAAAGACAAAACACCAAAATGAAGTCCAGAAGCTGAAATAATAACTTGTATTAAGCACAGACTTTTCAGTTGGCAAGATGATAGTGTAACTATAGATATGCAAATATATAAAAATACGGAAGTTTTAGGACTCAAATTAGAATTAAAATAACCTTAGAATTAAATTGGCACCAGGTTTCTACGGAGACCCAGACCCAGACCCAATCGGCTTATATATAAATACGGCAGTGCAGCAAGACTGAGTGCCATATATTAAGCAAAATATTGCCTTAACTCTATTAGATTCCGTAAAATAATTTTTACAATTTTCTAATGTTAATGACTTAGTAGTCAAAGGCTTGGTACTTGTAATAAATGAATTTTCACAATTTTCAATTACTCCTTTGGTCAGTTTTTCAAATACTGTAAGTGACCACGAGCAATTTTGTCACATCTATTTTTAATCAATGGTATCCTAAACTCTTTTATTTTTAATCCGTTTATTTTTGCCTACGTTCTGTATATTTTCATACTTTTTTATACCTCCTATACTATTAAAAATTACTTAGAAAACAAATTTTCTAAATTAATTTTCTCATTACACTTTATGTCACTTGTTCGAAAGTTCTTTCAAGTTAGAACGATAATTACATTTGAATACAATACACTTCAACACAATCTTGTGATTGTCTATTTCAGATTTCATGCTGCGTTTAATTTATAGAAATCATTTAAGAAAGACGTATGTGGTCCTGCAATTGCTTATGCAGTAGTCTTAAACAATATCTCATTTCCTTAGTGAACTTGTGCAGGACAACTTCAACCTGCAATGATTCAGTGGTAATCTATTAACCAGTTATAATTAAACTGGATAAAACTAATTAAGCTTTTAACCTGTTAATTCGGATTATACCCTCAATGGTGCTAATAAAACAGATTATCAACTAACTACTCACTGTATTCCGAAAATTAATTCCTAAGACCTTAAATGGTTCGAATCCTGTCGAGACGTATAATTTCACTTCCCCCAGGTGTTTCTGAGTGTCATGGCAATGCATTCATCTATCGTGCTGAATTAATATGGATTTGACTCTCATGTGTACAGTAGCACCCGTGTTGCTTTTCTGCCCACCGTGTCCACCAGTCTGACCATCTTGCATTAGTAGCAGAGAACTTGCTTAACTGCGGATCTCGACGAGGCATGACCTTTGTTATGCTTACATTGTGAAAACGCAAGTTAGAACAAACTTACTAATGAAGTTATCGAACGTTACATTTGTTGATGATCTATTACACACTAGTAGAGATGGTCCATATGGGGACGTTAAATGTACAATCAAACAAAAATTACTCTAAGTTTTTGAAGGTTCACATGATGAGGAACTTAGTTTTGGAAAAGTCGCTGCATATTGTGAAAAAATGAAAAGTTTATCCCAAAACCAACAATCTCATGAGCATCTCGCAAATGACTTCAATGCATTCCATTTGTCTTTCTATTATTATAACTCTACTCCAGCAAATAACGAAACGAATCTTAAGCGAGTTTTAAATATAATCTATATCGGAGATAAAGCATCTCAAAATAATCATTGAAATCGAGTACGTACGTATGTCGTCATCATTTCCATCTAATATGATTCATGGGTATAGTTTTATTTACTAAGCTATCACACGTATTTTTGTTGCCTTTGGTTATTTACTTGATGCCTTTTTCACGTTTTATCCGTATTCTAATATTTTTCATAAATACACCAATCTATTTGTTATTGTCGGTTACCATCTCATTACAAAGGAAGTTGTTGTTGTTGTTGTTGTTCTTCTTCTTCTTCCTCCTCCTCCTCCTCCTCTTCTTCAGCGCTACCATCCTGATGTATATGGGCCTTCTTAATAATGGTAGCACATTCTCCTATCCAAGGTCTTTATTTGACATTCCCATTCCTCAATGATCCTCCTTCCACTCTCTTAAGCCACCTTTTTGCTAGGACATCCAACTTTCTTTTTTCCTATTGGATTGGTTTTCATGACTGTCTTAAGTATGCTGGAATTTCCCCATCCTTTTTACATGCACGAGATACTTAAGCCTTCTTTTCCGTATTTCTATTACCAACTCAGTATCTCCATATAAATGATATATTTCTTTGTTTTTACTTATTCTCCATGAGCTGTTTTCATTAACTGTCCCGAATATTTTCCGGAGTACTTTCCTCTCACATATCCTTAGCAAATCTTTGTATCTAGCTGCCAAGGTCCATGTCTCTGCTGCATATAAAACTATGGGTCTTATTTATGTTTTATGCATAGTAAACTTTAGATTTTGCGGGACTTTCCATGCGGGATGCGCATTTCATTAGTATTTATTTTCATAAATTTGACTTTTTTTCTTCACTAACGAGATTCTAGGTATTAGTTGATAAGGCTTTGTGAATGGTTTATCTTTAAAAATTGTATCTCCCTCTTTTTCTAGTTGTGTACAAAAGTGCAGCAATTTTTCTAATTTGCAAGCAAATCTAATTTTCGTAGCGTTCGAAAATTTCTAGAATGAATTCACGTTTAATTCAAAAATTTGTAATGAACTAATCGATTAATATTATGTATCTCTATTGCAAGTATGACAAAACGAATCAAAATAAATTAACAAAACAAAGGTAAGAATAAAATTGTACATACAAAGTCAACAAGACGCATTGAAGAAAGTGATCTGCCAGAAGCGAAGTAGAACAGTAAATATTTATGCCTAGAGGTTACATTGATTTAGCAACATTTCATTTCAATACAAAACTGAATATTAGCATATTGTTTCTGTGTTTGCGTATGTTTGTAAAACAAATGTTTCGATGTATTGTAAGAAAATGAATTCCATCTGTTCTTTGTTATTTTTCTCACCAAGCTCTTTGAGAAACTTTACGCCCTCTGGGTTACCTTATTTTGCATTTCTAACAAGAGGAATATCTAATTTCCATATCAGATTCTCTTTAATCTGATTACTAGTTTCCGAGCTGCAAATAGATAAAATCAAAATGGCAAGTTTTCGTTCTGAAGTTCCTTTTTAATATTTTGTATGCATGCTATGAATTTGAGTTTGATTTCGATTTTAACTAAATTCAAGATTGTCGTTGTTCTTGTATTTGAATGAGTGCATACATTATATTTCTGGGAAAACGGTTACAAAAATTTAAAAGTTTGAAGACTCTTTATATAAGAAATAAAACATATATCTTTGGAAGAATATCTGGCATAGCGTGAGAAATGTATGGAAGTAAAAATATATCATCAAGAATGTGAAAGAAAAATTTCATTATTTCTGTATACCCTTGGGTCCTTGCTTCTATCACACTGTCTGCATATTATTACTAACAAAGTAGTTACGGCTAAAACGTAATGGAGTTATCTTTAAATCTTCTTGAATGTTTTCACATTGCCTCTCACAGGAAAAGTAAAATAATATTATAAGTTTGTTAAGCCATAACTTCTAGATGCATTTATAATTAAAGTTAAACAAAATTTAAGTAACAACCAACATATTTTTAATGTTATCAAATGTTCACGGAGTTTTTTGTTGGCATTTCGAATCTCCTGAACCCAAATTTCAACAGATATTTCCAGTATCATTATACTATTAAATTATTAAAATTATTATACTTATACTTACTATATTATTTTGTTATTATTATTATACTTACTATACTTATTCTATCATATATAATATATTAGTATTTCATACGACTATAAATGAATGTTTTCTAGAAGTGTATAGAAGTTAAGCTCCCGTTGTGCGCTTCACTTTCATGTCTCTTTATAAAAGTCACGTGGCATAGGGTTCGAGAGACTTAGAAAGGAGACCATGGCTCGAAATTAGTTATAGGGACGTTCCGTTATTTTTATGCGGGTTGATAAAGAATCATCATACAATAACCATAGATATTGGCGTTTCTTGAAAAATATTAGGAAAAAAATGTGTTCATGTGAAAATTCTGAGAATTCAATACCTTTTGCACTATTGGCCACTGACCACTAAAGTATAACCAACCGCAGTACAACTAACGTCTCTTCCCATGTTTCGAAAACAAGAATTGTATATCAACGCCTTAAATCTCTCCATATTAACAACAATTAAAATATTCGATTGGTTTAAAAATAAGATTAGTTGCTTGTGCATACTCAAAATTTGACGAAAAATCTCCATTAATGGCGTCATACGTGTTACGTTTGTGATGTCATATTAAGAACAAGGTTTACGGACTTTAGTTTTTTTTTATGTTACAGTTTTTTTAACTATAACATAACTAATGGTGAATTTATTATTTTGCCACCTGTTTGTTAATATATAATATTTTGCCGCCGGTTTGCTAATGTATTTTACCGCCTTGGCTTGCTAAATATAAACAGAGGCGTGATTTTTTTATTTTAGAGCCCTTAACAATTATTTCAAATTTGGCGCCATTTTATCCCCTCCAGGCGCTGCGCCGTTGTCAGCTCTCCCCTTAACAATGCTTGGTAACTTCTCTGAAGATAACATCTAAAACTGGAGGTTAAAGGTAGTCAAGTTGAAAAAGATAAAGGGACAAAAAAAAGTTAAAGGGGCATGGTAACATTTAACAATAAATAAAACATAATAACGTAATTTTAATAATATAGGTTAATCTAAACATCATATATGAAATGAAACTTATAATTCCAGTCAATGGAAGTTATAACGTTTTTATTGCAAAAATATTAATATCTCTTATGAAACCTTAATAAAGTATAATAATTATATGCATCATTCGGCAAAACATAGATGCTTAAAAATACTGCCTCCAAATTCGTTTTCTGCTGAATCTTCGAGAACAGCATCAGACAAAATTGGCATCAATAGAAATATAATTTATATGACTTTAATATATAATTATTTTGAAAGTACATCCCGTTGAAAATTACCTAGTGTGAAACTGATGCAAAGAAACTCATGTCTCCAGCCTTGAGGCAATACGAGAGTACACAATTTTTTCTAGAGAGTGCGGTAGTCAGCTCATGCTGAAAACATAGCATTGGTTTGAAATTTTCGTTTTCCCAGAGGACGAAATTTTTACCAGCGAGAGATAAGCCACCATTTTGTCACACCGAGACACGAAAAGTGAAGTATTTATTCATTTAAATTAGAAACAATTTTTATCAACGTATTTTAGGCGTAGTAATAGTAACGCCGATGTTATGGCATGGTTAGATGGTGAAACATTCGTACAGAAAAGAAATGTTTTTGCGTTTGGTGGGGTGCGATCCCACAGCCTTCTACAACTCGGGCAGATGCTCTTACCAACTGAGCTACCAAACAAACAATTCCCTACGAACGTAATTAAAGTGTAATTTTCGAAACCTAAAGAAAATTACGTTCGTAGGGAATTGATTGTTTGGTCGTCTGTAGCTCAGTTAGTGATAGCACCTTCCCGGATTGTAGAAGGTCGTGGGACCCCACCAGATGCAAAACACATTTCTTTTCCTTACGAACGTTTCACCATCTAACCATGCAATAACATATCATTAATATTACTACGCCTAAAAAACGTTGATAAAAATTGTTTCTTAATTTAATCTGCGTAGTGTTTGATTTGTATAAATAAATTTACTCATTTATTTATATATTTTTTATACCTTTCTATTTTATTTATGCAAAATGTATTGAATTTTCGGCAAATTTGCATAAAATTCTTCAAGGAATGTAGTTATTGTACAGTTAATTTAGACTAAACCGTATACATATATGCGAGTTAATTTTAACTTTCGAAATAAAAGCTACATAAAGGTATTCCTTAAAGCAACTGTCACATAGCATAATGAAAATGACTATAAATAAACATTTTTGTAGCAAGCGCCATTAAAATTTCGTCATTTATATCATGATCGGCAGCTAATACTTTCTAGCTTCAGTTTTAACCCAGTTACGAAACGTTTCCGTCCAGAGAATAAAATTTTGATCGTTTTAATCTGTGCTTTGGTAACAAAGTTCAATGAGTAAGGGCATGGCAGTTTTCGAAACATTTAATGCATTGCTGTTTCATTTTACATAATGTGAGTATTTAATAACGTGAAATACAAGTAACTGATGCAAAAGACTTGAATGTAAAATATTACATTTCATATTTTATTATTAGATTCCCCCATAGAATTTATATAGCATAAAATATACGATAAATTAAATAAGTATTACTTATGGTTTTTAAATATTCTGACATGATCTCAGCATAGAAATATGGCCCTTTAAAAATATATATGAAAATTGACGAAATATATTAAAAATAAATTGCAACTAACCCGAAAATACAATCAACAGTGTGCTACTAGGGTATTATATTTAAAAATAAAAATAATATCAGAATATACTACCTTAACTTAAATTCGTCTCCGAATAAAAATTGGCGCAACTAGCGGACGAGGATCTTCTTATTAGTCTTCCTAAATATATATATATTGCTATTTTATACGTGTATATATTATCCTGTAATTTTATATATTAATATATTTATATATTATACCACTGTATTACATATTAACATACTACCCTGCTTCATTATATATTAACTTACAAACACCGCGCCCCCAGTATATTCAGTCAATTTTTGGACTGAAAATAAAGGGTTACAACTTGTTTTTGATTCAATGAACTGATTTAGTTTTCAGCATTATTTTATAGTTCTCTACTTTATAATCACGCAGACATGTAGAGCATGGAACGTTAGCTGCTACCTTTGGAACAAGAGCAGTTTACCTAAAACAAGCTATTTCTCTAATATAGTCTATAAATCACCAAGGAAAACACATATAAAAACAAGAGCTTCCAACAGAATTTGTAAAAGTTAGAGGATGAATTATTAAAGGCACATTGTCGTGTGTAGTAGTAATCTGGAAAAATCGTAAGTGAACAATGAAAAGGAAGTTGTTTAATAGAAAATGATGATGCCATATATTTGAAAATGATTTATATTTCTGTTGACATGGCTTAAGGAAAAACATTTATAGTTAAACATATTCCGAAAAAACACCCGGAGGATCATATAAAAAATAAATATTTATATTATTGTTTCCAGAGCGTTCTCTCAGGATTAAATTTTCAAACTTAATTTCGAACGAGGAAAACATGGAGCACAAATTCTTTGATTCGCATTCCACTTTCAGCGAACTAATGATATCATGGAATTTGATGTATAGCACCAAAATATTTCAGACATACTTCCTCGTATTGTAAAAACCATTCTCCATTTGAAGATGGTATGTTCGAAATTTCAGCTTCTTTCATATATGGTATAAATATATCAGAGATTCCATTTATGGATTAAAGGTGCAGTGTAATTAAATATTTGTTTTATACAGTTATTAGTACGCTCAGTTTTCATACTTTTTCAAAGCAATTCACAAAATTTATATTTAGAAGTCTAGAAAATTACAAATTTCGAATTAATTTTCAGTTCTACTTTCCTCAAGATTTTTAAGAAACTCTATTTCCCTTATTAAATACACTCGCATACAAAAATAGTTGAAATTATTCATATTAATTAATTATTTTTTATATTTATATTTGTTTAATTATTGTCAACTTTCATGTTCATTTTAGAAATTTTCCTAAGTTTATATAAGATTACTTATCAAGTTGAATTTTGTATGTATTGGTTTATTTAATTTTAATATTTTTGCAGTAGTATAAATTTTAAAAATCCTTCACCATACATTTTTAATCGTGTTTGATTGTTTAAATGTGATTGGAACGTGTCTTACTCTTTTTGAAATCTAATAAATTACTTATTGTAAGACTGAATTAATAAATATTAAAATATTCAGGACTGTCAATGTTGGGTTAAAATATTTATGAATATTCTTAGATTTTAATCCCTTGGCTATGGCACACGTCGAAGTAGAAAATTTGTTATTCGCTTAAGCACAAATCTAATTTAAATGATAAATATTTATTCGCTAAAAAAAATTAAATGAAATTTTGTAAAGAATTATAATTTATTTTTCAACCATTTCAAGTTTAGAAATAAATGCAAAACAATTTTTATGGTGCAGTTAGATAAAATCATTAACACGATAATACTGCTGATAGCTATTTCGATAGCGTTAACCAGCTACCGTCGTCAGAGCGAATGGCGGCTTCTGTTTATGTCCGTGCTGTTGGTCGGTGTTGCCATCACGTCGGTTGGAAACTTGATTGGGCGGAGGAGTAAAGCGTATTTGTGGAGACGTCTTCAGCCGTGAGACCCAAAAGGTTTTTCCAAGTGGATGATATAGAGTTACTAAGGAGTTGATCATTAACTGCAACATTGATGTTTGCTAGAATGTGAAATGCCTCAAAGAAACTGAGATCAAGTGTTGAGTTGACTTTTTTATTAATACGTGCATTGGAGAATAGAAACTGATGTCCGAATTCCCATGAATGTTTTGCCAGAGCCGATTTATGAAATTCTTGCTTTCTGACATAAGCTTCGTGTTCATTTAGTCTGAGGCGCAGTGCTATTCGTGTTTGACCGATATAAATTTGGCCACACTGGCACGGAATGGAATATATGCCGCAGCTGTCAGAATCCGGGATGTTATCCTTAAGATGAGAAAAGCCTATTTTGTTGATCGGAGTGAAGGTAACGCGAAAGTTGAATTTGTGCAGGACAGCAGCGATCCTAGTAGAAATTTTCGGAACATAAGGAATGCAGACAATGTCCCTAGGAGCTGAAGAATCACTGGAGAGAGAAGAGGCCGGTTTAGGTTTAGTGAGTTCTTTAAAAATATGATCAATAATTGTTGGATTGTAGCCACGGTATGAGGCAATTTTTCGAATGTAGCTGATTTTCTTAGTCAATGCGTCACTTGTAGAAGAGAATTTGATGACATGAAACACCAACCAATAAAACGAGCTCATTTTCTGGCTTTGTGGATGAGCCGATAGAGCGTGAGGAAGAAGGCTAACGGAATTAAGTTTTCGGTAGACACTGGTTTGGACGCTAGTAGGTGTTCTATGAACTAAAACGTCGAGGAAAGGCAGTGTACAGTCCTTTTCTTCTTCGAAAGTAAATTGGATGTTAAGATCAATGGTGTTTAGGAGGTTGATGATCTGTGAAGGATTCATATTGCTAGAAATTAGAGTGAAAGTATCATCCACATATCTTATCCAGAATTTGAATGGGATGAGCGACAGTATTTTATCTTCTATATAGTGCATGAATATATCACACAGGATTGGAGAAAGTGGATTTCCCATTGCAAGACCACTGGTTTGTTTGTATAAGTTATTTTCAAACAAGAAACAAGTTTGGTTGATACATAGTTTGGTAAGGAGAATCAGTTCGTTAATTTCATGATCTGTATAATGGAACTCCTTCAATCTCCGAGTAAGTGAATCAAGTGAGCTTTGGATGGGTACGTTTGTAAATAAACTCTTCACATCAAATGAGACTATTTTGAAGGAATTAGGATCGAGTAGCTTTAATTTTTCAATGAAATTGGAAGAGTTTTTAACTGCAAAAATATTATTTGTTAGTAGAGGTGAAAATTTCCGGACAAGATATTTGGACAGTGGATGGGTGGCTGTACCAATATTTGAAACAATTGGTCGGAATGGCATTCCCGGTTTATGGACCTTTGGCAGGGCATAAAGTCGGGCAACATTAGCAACTGACGGTACAATTAACTTTTTAATCTTCTCATCTATGAAGAAACAGTCCCGAACCGTTTTCTTGACATTGGAAAGGTGAGCAGTGGAAGGGTTTTTCTTTACTATTGCATATGGGCCATCCTGGATAAGTTGGTTCACCCCATCCGAATATTGCTTCTTATCTATTACGACGACTTGACCACCTTTATCAGCCCTAGTTATAATGAGGTCTTCGTTCGTGAGTAGATTTTTCACTTCCCGAGCATCAGCAGAAGAAATATT
>QLNU02015270.1:50795518-50829779 GCA_006491805.2 Dysdera silvatica | reverse complement strand
TCAGATAAGTTGTTTTGACCTTCTGATTTATAGCTCAATATAGAGCTCTTTCGAGCTATCATCCTAAGATGTCGTGCATCGTATACACACATATATATATATATATATATATACATACACGTGTGTGTGTATGTGTGAAGAAAAGTGCAACGCCCCAAGCTGTAACTGAATCAGCGACGTCATAAACACCATACCGACTAGGCTACTGAGATATAGTAGACGATGTCTTATCTTCATATTCATGTCTTGGTTTTAGCTATTATTTATATAATGCGTATGTACAAACGAAGAATTGTATCTAAAATAGAAAAGGTATAATTTGTATTCACCATCCATATAAGAGCAGTATGAACAGAAAGGGAAGTATTATAATAAGGGTTTCTTCAGATTTAACTCGTATAATTGCTATTACAGCTATATAACTTAATACCGATTTCCCATTCTCTCTCTCTCTTTGGAAACACATAATATAATTAAATTCCAATCAGGCCATTGAATGCATATCGCTTAAATATATCTGCTTTTCATGCCACTTATTGTAAACAATGCAAGGAATTAATTGTAGATTTTTTTTCTCTAATTTGTCTACATTCCTGCATCAAAAGGGTGATGGCTGTTGTTACTTCTATACACGATTTTATACGTCATCATAAGAGCGACGCTAAAGAAAAGAGAATAATTATATATCATTGTTTTCGTTTTGCAAAGCGTTTACCTAAAGCAAAACGCAGATTTTACACTTTGATCCGAATGCTGGGAAAGTAATTTCGGAAGGCAAAAAGAAATGAGTAAAATAAAAAAATAAAATAAAAAGAAATCAGCAGAGCGGAATTAAATTCAGCTCCGTCAGAAAAGAGTGAATTGAGATCCTAATTCGGTTTCGGAGCGGTTAAATGCGACGAAGTTCTGTAAAAAATGTTTTAGCTTCCCTTTCCCACTTTACAGATTTCTTCTATTCTCCGACTCGACTTCGTACCTTTCTCTCGCGTTTGGGTTCCTCCAAAGAGAAAAGAAATGGTCGAAAAATCCTCTATTTTCAGACAGATTCGGAAGCTGGATCCTTTCACTTCCTCTTGGGAATATTTTTCTGCCTAATACTATTTTCCGAGCTTTAAAAGGGTTTAACTTACTAACTCTCTACCTGATTCTTTTGCCTTCCAATTTTTTAATTTATTTACACAGAAAGCATTAGTTTTAATGGTTAAACGGTTATTAGTTTTAACGATAATTAGTTTTAAAGGTGAAAACAAATGAAACAATTTAGTTTCTAGGAGCTTTGGAAAACTAAAGTTGATTTATTATTGAAATAAATAATTTGGTTTGTTAGAATACCCTACAGTGTAGGGGGGACAGGACTATTAAATCTTAAAAAAAATCTTTTAATTTACATGTTTTATTAATTCAACATTTCTGAACATTTTAATGACAAAATTATAAACATTCATCTAATAGTACAAAACCTATTGCGAAAATAGTGTATGCGTATCGTCTTTTGAACTTCAAATGCGTTTATTTCCATTCAACGTTATTGGAGATTATCAGTAAGAAAATAAAAAAAGCTCTCCAACGATTTCTATAAAATTAGGTGAATTTGTTTAGAACATCATTTGTAGCTAAATAAAGTAAAATTATGTTATTTCACTGCCTATTTATTATTTTTAATGTAAATGTATTTACGCAATATTCGTTCGATTTTCATTTTTTATATTTTTATTTCTTCCAAAAATCAACCGTTAAACTTTTGATCAAGCTGCTAATTCATTTTAAAGAACAGCTTCTATGCTTACCTTTAAGGCATGAATTATGTTTCTCAGTGAATTTTTTATGAAGTTATCTTACATGTGGTTACTGAACATAGGAATGAATTTGAGAAAACATAGTATTTAGAAAAAAATAATTAAAAATAATAGATAGAATCTCAGAAAATGAATTTTAAATACAGTACTAGTTTCATAGAATTTCAGTCACCTAAAAGTCCTGTCACCCTTTAAGGAAAAGTAACGCGGGATTTAATAGCAAGAAAACTCTTTTTTTTTCTTCACAACGTGTATCATCAATTTCAATTATTGACAAAATGCTTTTTCGAAGTTGCACTAATAATAAATACATGGTTAACACAGAAAAACCTTCGGGGCCGTATTTTTAATTCAGGAAAATATTTATTTTTTAATAACCTTCTGATATCCACGTATATAACTGAAGCTAAACATTTTTGAAAAGGAGTAAAATGCATTTTTTCCCGTACCCCTGTAATCCAGTATTTATTAGGTTCTGGTGCAAACAAGTCGCCTCCCGGTTTGATTCTACCTTGGACGGTGCTCTGCTTCTTTTTTGCAAAAAGCCCTCCCTTGAACTACATACGTGGGTCTCCAAAGATCTTTCTAAAGCAAAAACATTGAGTGGAACCTCGTTAAGACGAACATGCTTAAGACGAATTACTTTTAATACGAACCGTTTTCTGAAGTTACCTCGGATTGCACAGCATACTATCTTTAACGGATGAGACAAATTACCGTTAATGAGAAACTGATTTTTTGTTCCCTTTGGTGTTCGTCTTAACGAGGTTCGACTGTAGTGTAAACGATCAGTTCCATTGTCTATAATTTTACTTCTTGGAGTAAATAAGTTGGTCCACTTAGACACTGAAAAGAGTGAAGCCTCATTCAAATTGATTTTTGAATTCGACTCCCCAACTACGGAAAGAAGAGTGCGGTGGTAGCACGTTCGCATCTAAAGTGCCGTTAATCCAAGTATGGTTACTAACCGTACCAGAAATAAATAGTCCTGGAGTTGGTTCCCTAGGCCTCAAGAATTTCGGATTGCTCGGGAGAATATAAGTCCACTGCTGAACGGTATCGTCGTAAGAACGCAATAGTTCATCGTATCAATAATTCGTGTTCAATTTCCAATAGTGTAGTAGAATACATTTCCGTTTTCTGCCCTCCGTAGACAGGGGTTTAGTTAACTTTGCATAGAGGTTCAAATTCCCCCGAAGACTGCAAGTCTTGGCGGAGCAGGACATTTGCTGTCCTTACATTTCAAAAATATAAGCGAATTATTATACGGTAAGACAGAACCAAAATCACCCAAAACACAGTAAAACGAAATACCTTAACAGAGTTAAACGAAAACAGCACAGTTAAACGAAATCCAAATTAAAGATCAAAAATGCTAGGAAACTATGAGAATTTTAGATAAGTAAGCCTAATACGTAACAAAATAAGTAAAGCCAGCTGATCACGAGTAGCCCTTAGTTTATTTGATGCTTAACACTGGCCATAATTTCAAAATAAGATTTAAAGCTTGTTTGCTTATATTAAAATACTAAAATATGTTTAATTCTAATTACGTGGTGTTTTAAAATAATTGGTTTCCTATGTGCTTGGAGAAATTTGAAATTCTCCCTTGGGGAAAAGCTAAATTTTTGATCAAACTTTAAAAATTAGAAAAAATTTTCTGACCTCTGTCTTGAAAAGCTAAATTTTGCGTAAATATGAAGAAGTATTCTCCGAAATTGTAGTTCAATCCAAATTTTTTTTGCAAATTATTATTGGCATTTTTTTGTCTAATGTGAATGGAAACACTGAATGGAAATTGATTAAACATAAATCAATACCTGTTTTGAATATAATATACTAGCTTGTTTTTATTATTTTAATCTCAAATGATATCACGTTATGCTTTATTAACAAGAAAATACCGATTAATATAATTGTTGGGGCTCAAAATATTAAAAAAGTGTTATATGTAACCATTTATCGTCAACGTAAGATGCTCTTACCTTTCCAAGACATGACGAAATGAATTTAAGAGGCAAATAAATGGTTCTCAACCATATTGTGCTTTTACAAGGGTTAAAATTGAAAATATTAAACAATATATAGGGTGTCCCATAAAAAACTCAACTGTTGAAATGCCCGCCATTTCTGTTCTAGTAAGTTGGCAGCACTGAACGTTATACGATTTTCATCTGTTGTCTTTGTGGTTAGTAGACACGGAGCGCCGAGTAGCGCATGATTGTCATCTGTTTTCTGTACAGGTAGGAATGGAGCTCTTCACGACGGAACGGCGTGTTGTCATAGTAAAAACTTATCACAAATGTAGTGAATGTTGCGCAGAGACTGTTCGCAAACTTCTTGGAATGTTTGGTCAACGTAATGCAACGAATAAGTCGACTGTGATGATACTGATTGCTAAATTTGTGAAAACCGGTTCGGTTGTGGACAATAAATCCTCCGGGCGTACTCGCGTTAGTCTTTCTGCGATTTCATAATTAATCACAGGTGGCATACACTACAAAAATATGTAAATATGTAATATGTAAACTACTTAATTTCATCAATAATTTGTATGTTATCATGCACTTCGAAGTTGAGTTCTTTATGGGACACCCTATATAAATAGTTTGTCCATAGTTAAGGATATTTACTGGTCCTTCGATATGTAAGATTTATGTTGATGCTTTATGAACGATATGGGAACTGGATTATATTTTAAGTAAGGTGCCAGTCTGTTGCTTGGCAATGAATTATATATCATAGTAATTTACCTCTCAACATGTTCGGACGTTATGCACAATTATTTGGAGAATGGCAGTAAAAGATTAAAGTAGTGAAATACGTACTCTTGTAGACAGCTTTCAATGCAAACTTGTAAAGGCTGCAGGAAATTTACAGACTTGTTTCCGAGCATTGCGAGGGAGAAATATGCCGTGTTGAGTAGCGTGAAATAGCCCTGTAACAAGCGAGAAGGCGCATTTGCAGCTCGCTAAGCATATCCAACTGGCTTAACATATTGTAGATATATAGGTTTAAATATGTGTCTGGAAGTTGTGGGTATTACGTTGATCTACTGTTAAGCTCATGCGTTATTTGTCAGTCTTCCCACAATAATGGGAAGCTCCTTCGAGATTTTCTACGTGGGATTTTACATTTTCCACCCATTTGGAATCCTACTTTTTCCACAAACGCAGAGCAATTTAAGTAAGATCGTGACTTAATATTCACCCCACTATGATAGTTAAAGACAATGAGTAACAACCAAAGCAAACCAGTTTTTGATCTTATCCTGAAATTTGATCAGTTTTAGAATCAAATAAACTAAGCGCTACACGTACGCAACTGGTTTACTTATTTTGTTATGTACCAAGCTTACATATCCAAAATCCTCATACTCCCAGAATTTGTGACTAATTTCGATTTTATTTAACTTCGTTAATTGATTTCGTTCAACTGTTGTAGGTGATTTCGTGTAACTGTGTCAAGGGATTTCTGCGTAACAGTGTTAAGTGATTTCGTTTAACAGTGTTTCAAGTAATTTTCGCTTGTGTTTTTACTCGCTTATGAACAACCAATCTCATAAGCGTTTCAGGACCTGTCGTCTTCGGAGGAATTTGAACTCTGTGAAAAGTGAACTAAACCCTGATTTATGGAGGCAGAAAACGGAAATGTATTCTACAACACTATTGGAAATTGAACACGGATTATTGGTACGATGAACTATAGTGTTCTTACGGCGATACCGTTAAGCAGTGGACTTACATGCTCCCGAGCAATCCGAAATTCTTGAGGCCTAGGGAACCAATTCCGGGACTATTTATTTTTGGCACCGTTAGAAACCAAACTTGGATTAGCGGCACATTAGATGCGAACGTGTTACCACTGCTCTCTTCTTGCCGCAGTTGGGAAGTCGCATTAAAAAATCAATTTGAATGAGGTTTCACTGTTTTCTGTGCCTCAGTAGACCGACTTCGCTATTCCAGGAAGTAAAATTACGGATAATAAAACTGTATGTTTATACTACAGTCGAACATCGTTTAAATGAACGCCAAGGGGGATAAAAATCTGTTCTTATTAATGGTAATTCGTCTTATCCGGAGAGGATAGTATGCTATGCAATCTGGTGGATTTCAAAAACCGGTTAGTATTAAAAGTAATTCATCTTAAGTGTGTTCGTCTTAACGAGTTTCCATTATATTTTGTTATTTTAGAAAGATCTTTAGATACACACGTATGTAGTGCAAACTAGAGCTTTTTATAGAGGAGAAGAAGAAGAAGCGCATTGCCCGAGATAGAATCAAACCGTCGGCGACCTGTTTGTTCCAGAGCGTAATAGATACTAGGTTATAGTTCGTTCACGAAAGTACATCGGTGGTACCGTTAGAATTCACGGAAGCTGACGTCACAAATGGCCTAGCCGATTACAGCAGAGGGGAGGACGTCATTTCAGAACTGTTTTTTAGTGAACGTTTGTCTGCGCCAAAAACCAGTTCTGAAATGACGTCCTCCCCTCTGCTGTAATCGGCTAGGCCGTTTGTGATGTCAACTCCCGTTATTTCTAACGGTACCATCGGACTACTTTTCGTGAACGAATTATACCGGTGTATGGGAAAAATTGCTTTTCCCTCCTTTACAAAAAACTCTAGCTTGAGTTATATACGTGGGTAACAGAACGTTATTCTAAAGTAAATGTTCTTCTGAGTTAAAAATACAGCTCCGAAGACGTTTATGTGCTAAACATATATTTAGTAATTGTGCAACTTCGAAAAATCATTTTGTCAATAAATGAAATTGATGACAGATGTTGTGAAGAAAGAGATATGAAAAAGTTTTCTTGCTATTAAATGTCGCATTAATTTTTCTCAAACTACACGATGCTCCAGCTACCTAAATTATTTATTTGAATAATAAATCAACTTGAGTTTTTCAAAGAAGCTCCTAGTACCTAAATTGTTTCATTTGTTTTCGAGTTTCAGAGTCAAAACTACCGCTTTCTGTGTAAATAAATTCAAAAATTGGAAGGCAAAGGAATCAGGGAGAGAGTTAGTAAGTTAAACTCTTTTGAAGCTCGGAAAATAACATCAGGCAGAAAAATATTCCCACGAGGAAATGAAAGGATCCGACCTTTGGATCTATCTAAAAATAGGGGAATTTTCGACCATTTCTTTTCCCTCTGCAGGAACCCAAACGCGAGAGAAAGGTACGAAATCGAGTGGAGAATAGAAGGAACCTGTAAAGTGGGAAAGAAAAGCTGAAACTTTTTTTTTATAGGGTTTCGTCGCATTTAACCGCTTCGAAACCGAATTAGGATCTCAATTCACCCTTTTCCGACGGAACTAAATTTAATTCCGCTCCACTGACTTCTTAGAATTTTTTTATTTTACTCATTTCTTCTTGCCTTCCGAAATTGCTTTCCCCGTATTTGGATCAAAGTGTCAAAACTGCATTTTGCTTTCGGTAAACGCTTCGCAAAACGAAAAGAACGAGATACAATTATTCTTTTTTTCTGTGGTGCCGCCCTTATTATAACGCATAAAGGCGTGTGTAAAAGTAACAACAGCCTTCGCCATGTTAATACAGAAATGTGGGGAAATCAAAAAAATCTACAATTAATTTCTTGCATTATTTATAACAAATGGCAGGATAATCCAATATATTTATTTCATATGCATGGAATGGCCTTATTGAAGGATAATTATATTAGGTGTTTCCCTTTCTCCTAAAGAGAATGGGCAACCGGTATTAAATTGTACAGCTATAATAGTAATTGTAGCAGTTAACACTACAGAAACCCATATTGGGATCAAACAACAATATCAATCAACGTTTATTGGCGTAGTGATACCAACGCCGATGGTATGGCGTGATCCATATTAAGATACTTCGCTTTTTGTTCTTATTGCTCTTTCCTGGATGGTTAATAAAAATTATATATTCTGTATTTTAGATACTATTATTCTTTATATGTATTTACGTATTATATAAATTATAGGTAAAACCAAAAAACATGAATATGAAGATAAGACCTGACCTATCGGATCTCGGTAACCTTGTCGGTGTGGTTCTCATGACGTCGCTGATTGAGTTCCAGCTTGGGGCGTTACACTTTTCTTCTTTATATACTTACACAATCCATCAAATCTTAGCATGGTGGCTCAAATTAGCTCTAGTTTGAGCTATAAATCGCGTTGTTAAAACATCTTATCTCATGTTCCATACTTTTGGTCATATTTCAATTAGAGTTTATATAAATATTTGTCATGTTAAACCATTTCTTAACGCACCGGTATTGGGGGTTTGCTTCGTGTGAATTGCGCTTCTGGATATCTTTTAGTTTTCCCATATTACCCATTAATTTGCACACATATAAAGAAACGTGGAGAACCCATAAGCACGTATATTTATAGAGAAGCGTAGCAAAATTGGATGCAGATATATACTCAATTCATAATCTACACACTTCTACGAGGATCAGAAACTTTTGTCTATTACGAAATCTAATTGTTAATTTTTAACTTTTCTGAAATTTCTATTTTTAATCCCAAATATTGCTTTTCTCAGCAAATTAACACGATACTGACAATGTACAAATTGACGTGATCATAGGCGTATGCGGGAAGTTCATAAGTGAGTTGTAGGTTTGAAATGAAATGTCACAGATCTACAACTCCATATAATTATATATATGAATACAAAATTTAATCGCAATGGACGTTACAACCCCCCATCAACCACCCTTGGTATTCTAGTGTACTTTATAGTATTTAAGAAGAGCATAGAGGTCGAATTGAGAAAATGTTCTTTGAATATTGAAACGAATGCTGTTGTTCATATACGAAAAAACATTTACTTCGATGGACCGTCGTTTGTAGTGGGATCACGCAGCCTTATCTTTCTTATTTGTCACAAGTTCGAACGAGAATATTCTCTTCTTGATAGCTTCCTTTTTTCCCTTGTTACTTTAAAATTTTCACGAATGATTACATTTCTAGAAGGTTCTGACCTATTCTGAGAAATAAGTTTTGCTCATTATTAAGTGTGCATAATGCTTTCTCGCATACATATTAAATATAGGTGCCACATATATGTGAATTTTGTTACATAAGTTGAACGTTGAACGTGATTCTCAGCTCATATATAATGAAGAGAGTTTGTGAGTCATGAATTAGAACGGACGGTTAATTTTCGGTTGTGCATTTCTAAACCCTTCATCAGAGCCGTTTAAACCATTAGGATAGAGTGGATGACCACCTGGGGCGGCAAAATGGCGTAAAAAATTAATTTTAAATCAAACAAAGAAAAAATTGAGCAAATGAGGAGAAAAAATGAAAAAGAGGAAAAATTAAAACATCAAATTGTTTTCAAAATCGTAGGGAAAATTATTTAATGGCTCTTTACTTTGACGAATGTAAAAATGTTTTATGTGTTTCATTGTTTAATTTTGCACACAAATTCTTTTATATCTAATATATTTAAGCCTTCTAGCTCTAATAACTCAACGTTAATACTCATTTCATATCTCAGTTTTCAAAAATATAAAATACTGAAATTAAACGATTATAGCCTGTAGCAATTGTTTTATTATTCACAATACCCTAATGTTAGAAAATAACTAATGTAAGTTTAAAATATAAATATAATTAACGGGTTTAATGATTAAAAGCATAATAGAACATTTACATTGTTCTACCGCTGGATGTTGGTTGTGGTAGAGAGGGAGATCTAGTCGAAAGAGTAATGGTAGTAAAATGGTGGGGCAGCGTTTTCCAATTTTCGACTAGGGCGGCAAAACGCTTAGAAACAGTTCTGCCTTTTATATGTAATAAAAACGTGTATATTCTTTGCTTGAATATTCGTCTTCCGTGACAACACAATTAGTGAATAATTATTCGAAAACACGAAAGAACTAGAAGCACATTTATATACTGTAAGGATGTAAATTCGAATACGTGTGGTGCATACAATATGTAATGATAATCACATTCGATTCAAAGGACCTGCCGCGTGAAAAAATGGAGAGGATCCATAGGGCGATATTAAGTGCGGATACACTAAAGAGACGCAGCGGGCGGACCTCTATCCACAACCCCACAGTCAAATATTAGATTTATATAATTTTGCTTACCCAATCCTAATAATAGCATTAATAATAATAGCATTTTGTTTTCAGAATAGGTCTAAATTGGGTTTCAGGCTCTGCATTCTCAAAAATATTTGGTAGAGCCGCCCCTGACAGCATAATATATGTTTTAGTATTTATTGCTATTCAAATTGCAACGTGTCCGCTAAAAAATTACTAGTGATTTAACTGTATTATGTCGAATCATTTATTTTTAAATAAATTAAACGTTAGGAAAGTTTTGTGAAAACTAAAGGCCGACTAAACTAAATTTTCGCAAAAATTATAATTATCGAGCAACTAAATATTATGGAAGATGAATTTAACAAAAGTATTTTCAAAGTCAAACCTATTAACTATTAGATCGTGGTTCTTGATCTCACTAGAACCCAATTATTAATTGTGAGATTGGATTTAATATTTTAGTGATAAAATAAAAGTCCAATGGTTATTGAAGTCGATTTTAATATTTCATTATTTCTGTATAGTTAGATCAAGTATTTTGACTTTTTCCGTACACAACTACCAGCTAAACATGTCCGTTTCGTCGTAAAACCACCTGTAAAATATTAAGTGTATATTCTTACAATTAAGCCCTAACAGGTAACATACTTCAGCCGTTCCTTCCGATTTAATACCTACGTATATTTTATATATAAAATTTCTTTGACATAAAAGTGCTCCAGATGGCAGCCATTTGGGTATTCTGTAGAGAATAGAACAAATTAGTTTATAAATTTTGCGGAATTCCTCAACGTTAACAAACAAACGGCTTCGTAATTGACGATTAATGTCGAAGTTCCCCGTGAAATATTTTAAACTCTTCGTAAACCCTTGAAAGTGGTAAAATTTGGAGCTCACTTGCACATTCCGAACGCTTCTCCACACGTAGTCTGTTTGTTCATGTTTTCCCTGCGAAAGAATGTCAAAGGTCAGACGGAGCCAAAACCTTCTTGAAATAGAATACTTCTTATTCATTAATTCATAAAAACGACGTTTAATCTCTTTTAAAGTATGACAAGGTTTCTACGTCCCTCTTCCGAAGATATACAGTAACTCAACTCCTTAAAACAAACAGAATTCAAAATCCTAAAACATCTACCTTTTTTCTCGTCAACATCACCGCATTTTGGAAGAGAATCTCGTAACAAGATACGGCTTTATATTCGCTTCCACTTCTAACCCACAACCTGAAAGAATTTAATACATATCTTCACATACATCGCTATATTACTTTTATACTGATCAAGTTACTTATCGTTAAATATTGTATATCAGGTTGAATACAATTATTATAATTATTCTTATTATTATAGACTTGCCGCTTTTCAATGAATCCGCACCACTGACGCCAAAGTAGCCAAATATCAGTGGACAGTAAAACGGCATGTTATTACGATACCGCTTGGAACTGAATCCAGGTTAATGGAAAGGTGAGCGTATTCGTTATCACTGTGATACGTAGGTTAGTAGACCTGCATTTTCCCGAGGAATAAGAACCTTCTGGTGCCCCGAAAACCACACCCTGATCAAAGACGACATGGTGTTACGTTACCTCTGGGAATTCAATCCGGGTCAATGGGAAGGTAAACGTATTCATTATCACTGTAATACGTAGGTCAGTCGACCTGCATTTTGCGGAGGAATATGAATTTTTTAATGACTAAGGAACCACACACTACTTTAAGACGGCATGGTGTTACCTTACCTCTGGGAAATTCAATTCTGGTTAATGGGAAGGTAAACGTATTCGTTATCACTGTTACACGTAGGTCAGTGGACCTGCATTTTCTGGAAGAAACCGAACCTTTCAGAGCCTAAGGATCCACACCCTGAACTTCAGCGAGAAGTTGGTCGGAACGCTTTTTTTAGGCACCTTTGGTGGTCGAACTTTAATAAATGGCACAGTGAAGGAACGCGTTGCCATTGGACCACCGCAACACCACGCCTGATATATGTAAAGAATGACGTAATTATTTCACTGAAAAATTATGTTAAACGTAAATCGAATGTTTAAATTTTTTATCATATACGAAGCTGTTATTTAGTTGCTTCAGTTTTTATCAATTTTTACCGTTTATTTTACTTTTGCTCTATTATTTGGTTGATATTTTACTTATTTATATATAATTTTATAAAAGTTATGATCGAAGGTTCTTCTTTCCACGGAAGGAGTATTTTGGAAACTTATTCCAATCACTTTTGATTACAAATTCGAAATATCCAGGCCATATTTCTTCGTTTATCGCCTTCGAGGAAACATAGTTATGATACCATGAACCATACTTATGATACGATGAAACATACTTGTGATACAATGAAACATACTTATGATGCGATGAAACATACTTATGATACGATGAAATATACTTAAATTAAGTATTAACAAAGAACCAAGTGAATATACCCCAGACAAAATGGTGCTTATAACGCTATTTGACGTTTTTCTCAGAGAGAGATTTTCTACTGGTACAGTTTTTAATAACCCATTACTTTTTATGGCAAAATGCTAGTCTTCCAAAATTGGTCAAAATGTGCATTCATCTACTAGAAACGGTTGGTTGTGATTGGCTATATTTTATGGCGCAAAAACAACAAACGTCGTTCTGCGCCAAACAAGGTAAGGTCGTGCATATGGTTAAACAAAACTAGTAATATTTGTTTATGAGAAAGGACCTAAGCTGTCAAATGCAATTAAATACTATTCTAGTTAATGAACAGCCCCTGCGACGATGAGATTAAAATTTGTTGTTGATCTTTGTGGCCGTTCTGTTAATTTGTATTAAAACTATGAAGGTTAAATTTATCATGCTCGCTGCCAATACTGTCATACAGTTGTATTACTCTGCGAATAGCTTTGATGGTATGACGTCGATGAATTGTGTCTGATCAGATGCATAATCAGTTACATCACAAGACTCCACTGAACAAGAAAAGCAGAGTGATGTACAGTTAGATGCACGGTGATGACTTTTCAGATCAATGCTTTATTCAACATCTGTGAGTTGTGATCAGCAATTAATTAACTGCGGCCATATAATTAACTGGAAGTGCTTTGACCATCTACAGCTAATTAATTAGTTTCATCCTAATAGGACGGACGTTTCCAATAAAGACATCCTGACTTCATGTTCAGCGGGAGGTCCGCCAGAGTTACGTCGTTAATATTAGCACAAGGTCCATTAAATAAGTTGTGCCTGTTATCCAAAACCTTATTAACCTCAATAGCAGAGCCTTTTAATGCGTAAACAATTAGCTAATTTGAACAATAGACAAAAATGAAATGTCCCTTTCGGAAAAAATGTCGGAAAAGAAATGTCCGTTTCGGAAAAACTAATTAACGGGTGTGATAGGTCGTTTTTAGCAAGCGAAAGCGAGAACAACAAACAGCAAAGGCTGAAATTGAAAGTCACCTTTTTTAATTATAACCTTATTAAAAAACTGTCTGTGAACAAAAGGAAAAATTATCAAATTCAAAATTAAAATTGTGCTCATTCTTAAGGAACGTGAACGTTTTAAATAATTATTATGACATATATAAGAAAAAAAAACGTTTATTTTAACGGCAAGTAGATTTTTTCAAAACTGGCTTATTTTATTACTGTAAAATAAGCGTAAAGAAAAAATGTGTGTGTGTCCTAGTTTCTGTTAAAACGTATATTTGTATTTATACATTTCTTTGGTCTTTGTGTTTATTTATGAAAAAAAACAATTAATAAGTAATTCATGGATAATTACAGTGTTTTCCAAAATAATCGCTGCCAAATAATTTAACTAACAACTTTAGTTTATGACATTTTATTTTCATAAGGGTTCCCTTTTTTCAAACTGATTTTTAATATATTAATTTCGATTATTTAACGAATTAATACACTGCCTTCTGAAAACTAAACATGTGTCACTAAATTCAGAATAACTTAAAAGAGTTCTGATCTGATTAATTATAAATTTTATAGGGAGATAACCAATACAGTAATAGTTATTCGCGAGCATAATACTAAAATTAAATAAGAGATAACTTATATATTTAGTGTTT
The DNA here is from genome assembly GCA_006491805.2 of Dysdera silvatica. Lineage (NCBI taxonomy): Eukaryota > Metazoa > Arthropoda > Arachnida > Araneae > Dysderidae > Dysdera > Dysdera silvatica. Next base: position 50,815,846 of record QLNU02015270.1, on the reverse strand, counting down.
TTTTGCACTTCGTTTACTTCAAGCATTGGGGATTTGGAAAAAAGTTTTGTGTGCTATACAAACATATCGGAGAAACTTCAATATTTTATGTGGCCTCCCTTGAATTTGATGCAGACTTGCATCGGCTTTCCATCCCTTCGGTCTGTCGAATCAGTGCACCAGAAGGCAATAACTGCCATTGCAGGAGACGGGCAGTTTTTAATTCTTACTTTTATATTATGCTCTTACCTTCGTCAGCTGTTTGGATAGTGACTTCTTCGTTTAAAGTAAATTTCAATTTAAAATAGAGAAGATAAATATTATTCAACAAATATAAATTATTAAAACAAACGGCTATTTCAAGACACGGAATTTTTCAAATAAGCTCAGTTTTGGTTCAGAAAATTTCGAATGTTATTTAAAAGATAAGATTTTAAATTGTTGATTCCAAGGAAAGGAGAATGATATTTGAAAAAATCTTGAATAAAGTCTCTGTTCAAATATAGCCCCGCTTTATGGCAATCCGTATTAAACGAAATTGTCTGTTGCATAGTTTTCTGAGTAGGCGTTTGTACTATGTATGCTTTTGGCAAAAGCGTTCATATTTGTTTTCAGTGTACTCCAGATTCAGAAATAGAACAGACTGGGAAATAGATCTGTCCCTTGGGGAAATGATTTAACGCCGCACACCATAATGCAGAACTTCGATTGTGAGCCCGAACTTTTTATTCCTCGATAAACTGTGAAATCAAGGTTGTCAGCTTGTTGAGCGTAATGTAAATTTCTCTGTGTTTTTCACTATATTGCGCATGTTTGCGTGATGAAAGATAGGCCTTCGTTTTCCGGTGGATTGATGATGACAATAAATATTTTGTACGGGAATATGTATTAAATTCGAGTGAATAATTTTATGAAATATTTTATATTGCACATACATAAAAATAATTTTTTAAGAGACGAATGGTGTACAATAATGCTAAATTTTCCTTTGCATAACATTGCTATTCAAACCTCTACCCCCAAACAGAAAGCAGGTTCTGTATTTAAAGGTTTTAGTTGCTTACTTTTTTCTTAATTTTCCTTCTTTCAATCGATTTTAAAGTAAATTTAGTTCCACTACCCTCATTTGTCTGGCACAACTTAAAAGCTTGTCTCATATATATCAAAATTGTCTGGTAAAATTTGTGACCCTTCTCAGTGCCAGCACAAGCAACACGAAAGTGTTTGTTAATTGACTACAAATAATAGAATACCTGATCGACAAACGGTAATGTTTACAAAGTCCACAGAGAAGAGAAACGTAGGAAATCCATGAATATTGATACATTTGAAACCACTATTTTAACACACAAGGTATGCGAGATAATCCATTATCTGCTATTTTAATTAATAATTATAATACTTCATTATAAATTAATATAATCTATTATCTACTACTTGTATCAGTGTTGTGAGGACTCTAAAACAGGGAAGCAAAAAAGCAATAACAAAAAAAAGGTATCCACATATTATAGAATCTTTAGAATATAGATATATGTAGTATGCTAAACTTTAGACCAAACGTATCACATTAAAAAAATTATAAGTGGACATGAAGCTTATATAAATATTCATAAATAAGTACTTCCTCATAGATAGCAACTGAAATTATAAATTATGAGATATCCATTCGAGAGGCGTAACCAGTCTTTGTTTAAATAGAAGTGTAATTGCTTTTGTGAGGTAGACAAATGTATTATGTGCAATAATTTTCGAAACCCACGTATAAGTAGCTCAGTTAATACGTACCAGGTATAAGTAGCTCAGTTGATACGTTCCACGTATAAGTAGCTCAATAGGTTTTTGCTTTAGGAGAAAAAATAATAATGTATTTTATTACAAATAGGACCTGTTATCTTATTCTACTGAAGAAAGTAAAACGGAGTCTCTGAATGTAACCCGAGCAACCAATTCCAAATAGCGTGTAATTGTTTTTTCAGGATATAATAGAGAAACGGCTAAAATGTAATTGTCTTTTTTATTATTATAGAAACGGTATTCTTATTGCTTAGTTAGCGATACTTCCGTTTTGCTGTCTCAGTGAAGATGAATTGTGTAATTTGGAAAAAAAGCGAAAGCAAAAAAAATGTTCAGATTATTTCACAATTTCAATTTAACCAGAAATATATAAAATGGTAAATAGTGTACGTCGAATTCAAACTTCTGCGATAAAGTTTTTTGCATTTGGAGCAAGAATAATATGTACAATTAACCAGTTTTATTTCAAAATTTAGTTTACATATCTTAACGAGCAATGGTTTTCATGCGTCATGTATAGTTAATTTTAAACAGCATAATAAATTTTACAACTGCGGTCAAAATATACATGTTCGTGTTGTAGACAACGCACATTACTGCACGTGCCATACTGTTAGTTCAGAGAGAGAGAGAGCAAATGCTGATTAAACTTTTTTTTCTAAATTCTGCAGTATTACTGAAATTACTCTTTGTAATATGTCTCTTTAACGTTATTAATCTACCAAACAATGGTGACTTTGAAAGGTCTTTTTATTTTAAAATTAAAAAAAAACTATAGAAACAAAGTATCCAATTCTTAAATAACCATGGCATAAACAAAATGTTATAATTTTCGTTTCTATACTGACAAAGAATTTGAATGTACTGTTGTGCTTCGTTGTTTACAGGTCTCTTATTATCAGTTAAAGATATCCCGAAAAATTTATATTCCTGATAGTTTTCCTGTAATCCGCGAAAGGGGATTTAAATAATATCGACCTGGAATCTTGCAAGAACTGATCAACGACAGACTACCGTTATTCCTAATTGGATTCAAATAATATCGAAACAATTATCATGCTAATGAGATACAAAAGTTATAACAAGATAGATTAAATCCAAAATCAAGTAGAATACCATGGAGTAGAAATATCCAGGACTTATATGTATGGTAGAATGCTGAACAGATCTGGTGAGAAATGTGTAGTACTTAAATCGGAATTGGGAGAAATTATACCGCAGGGTTATGCAACCTGTAGCACGTAGGCCCAGTTTCACTGTCACATGGAGTAATTTAAAAAAATAAACCCGAAGGTCATTTAAAGAAACGTATTTTATTTGCTTTTAAATAAATCCATTTATGTTTTTTAAAGAGAAATGTCATTAGATATTTGTGGGAGAAATGTACAAGATCGTAAATTTTCATTCAAGCTGATTGAATTTTTGAACCTTGAATGATCTCTAATTTTATTTCTGTCCAAATTTTCAATTTCTCCCCATTCCAATCATTTCGTTGTCACTGACGTTGCTTCGTAATAAGATTAGTATTATGATTAATTAATATTGCCAAAATATCTTGTATAAAAAGCAAAAAAAAATGATATTCGTTGTTCCCAAGCCCTTTAAACTAAAAAATATGGTTTCATAAAGCAAAAAGTTGGCGTTGTTTGCGTTTGCATTGTTAAACGGTAATAAATCGTACGTCAAATGTGCAAAGATATTTTCAAGAAAACGCCTTGTTTGGAGCTGAATAATCCATACTGTCCTTGCGCCATAAATATTCTGTCAATTAAACATTTCAAAGAAAAATCATTCTCCCAGGTCATACCAAAAGATGTATTTAAATTGTATCAATAAGTGGATGATAACAAACAGTCATAATTTGATGACTGGCACATGGCACAATTTGAATAGCACGTAGTACAATTTGAGTGGTTTTGATGACACGTGTAACAAATCTGCAGTATCATTTTAGCACAGTACTATAAGAAGGCTGAAAAACCCCGTTATAAAAGAATAAAAAATCTTCATTTCCAGCAAAGGCGTTTAGGATAAAAAATATACATTTATAAATCAATCTTATTTCATACAATATCAATTTGTGAATCAAATTTCTAACTGCAGTTTTGCATAAATAAATCATGAATTTATTTCCACTAAATCATGAAAGGTAATGCCTTTATTCGTTTACCATTTCCAGTAAGCCAAAGATAGCTTTGGAGTTGAAATTTTATACCAAAATATTTCAGGCGTCGGTTTCTTTACTTCCAAGTCGTTTTCCGAATTTCCATTTCCAGATTGGAAATATCGAAGTTTGGATACTGCAGAATACAGCAAAGATATATCGAATATTCCCATGTACTGATTAAGGATTCCGCGAAATTCATGATTTGTTTCGCGTGATAATTGCTAAAATTGATACTCTATTCTCAGAATAATATTTAGTAAGAATATATCTTGGTGAAGCATTAGAAATCTTGATTCGATCACCATTTTAGCTTTCAGTTTCTCCATCACTAAAGTCAATTTCCAAGGTGTTCTTACTAGAAAAATGTAGGACTAAATTTAAGGAAATTTACAAGTGAAAATATCCGTTTCTACAATTTTCCATATCGTTTGCTTAAATTTTTATGTAAAATATATTTATATATAACGAAATATAACAATACATTTAAAATTAATAGTATTATTATTTGTTTTCCACATTTTCTTGTGTTATTCTTTAAATATGGATATCATCATTCTCTAAAATTGTTCTGCGCCATGAATCTTTTCCATTAAGAATTTCAAAAATAATTAATATTGAGAATTTGATAGTGGTAATAAGGCTTTGTGAGGATAAGTATGCATAATTATTTTAACTTATATAAAAAAATATCATGTCCATTTATATATATTGAAAAAAAAATTATGTTTTTCAAAAATCAAAAATGATAAAAATTTATTCAAATACGTGCGACATAAAAATCCTATGACCAGTTTGTTTACGCACATTATGTTAATAAAGTATAAAATTTTCATGAAAATGTGATAAAATCTCACCCACGTGGAGCATTTTCCATGGTAAGTTAGAATAGTTAAATGCGTTTTGAGAAAAAAAATGCAAAAACTAGTGAACTTTACCGTACTTGGTGTTAACATTACTTTCGCTTAGCCGTGAGAAGGATGATAATAACATACAGCTTCATGTATGGAGAAAATGAGAGTTGTTCCTGTCTGCTATGACCTAGCGGTTAAGGCATTCCGAGTTCAAAGGAGGAACACTAGCTAGACACTAGATCGGGGACGGTATTTCTTTTTCTCCCATACCTAAAACGCTCTCTAGCTTGAACTCCAGCGTGGATGTCGAAACTTATTAAATATATAATAATAAATTTCATTTAATTATTATTTTTAATTACGTCATGTTCTGCAAGCTTTAAAAATGGAGGGATTTCAATTTTTTTGCCAAACAGTAAAGACAAGTCGATTCAATTTTTAAAAAATTTAAAAAAAGCGATATTTTTCGAACAAATCCAAAATTTCCAATTGTAGGTCAAATTAGTATTAAAAGAAGTGAAAGACATCATAGAAAGGTTTTTCTGGAATATTGAAATTCACCAGAACACACTAATGTCATGTACAATATCTAAGATATATGCACATATATTCCATATATAATATCCAATGTGCCTATATTTTCCTTAACTGAGAGATATTTATGTTTCATGCAATATATCTGAGATATCTGTACACATATTTCATACACTATATCTGAGATATCTGTACACATATTTCATATACTATATCTGAGATATCTGTAAACATATTTCATACACTATATCTGAAATACTTGTATATATACACACACTTTACCTAAAATATCCCTGTTTCATATACTATAAGTCATATATCTACATTTCATGGATTTTTGATGGATTTTCATGGACATTTCTACAGATGGTAAAATAGATTCACTATTACTTCAACTAGAATTATCAAATATAACCCTTAATCAAATTAAATAAGATAATCAGTGAAAACATCATCGCAACAAACAACCAATTAGAGAGGAAATTAATTGAATTATCAACAGAGCTAAGAGACCGTATTAATAATAGTAATAATGACTTTAACAAGTTTGATGGGGAGATTGACCAAATTTACGTAAATCAACAGAATATTGAACGAAGTCTTCACAAAACAGAGATCTATGTGATTATATAATAATAGAGGGGCTGTCTTGCACAGAAAATGAAAACCATATGAACGTAATTTTAAAACGAACTAAATATAAAACTAACAAACGAAGACATTGACATATCGCATAGACACCAAACCAATGAACAAGGAAAGAGTAAACTACTAGCTCGCTTTATGAAAATAGGAAAAAAAGAGATGAATTTAGGAGCCAAAGAAAAAACATCAAACTTAGATCGGGTATGGGGTCAATGCAACTAAAAAACAACATTTATATAAACAAACATCTAACCCAAAAAAATGCAAACATATTCAGAGAAGCATGAATATTTCAAAAACCAAATAATTAGAAATTCGTATGGTCGTCTAAAAGAAGAATAAAAATAAGATAAAACGAAAACTCAGAGATTTATGAAATAAATAACATCGAAAACTGAAGCAACTTGTGATCCGTTTCCTCATATAGTAACAACTAAAACGAAATTAATTCACCACTAATCAATAACCAATCTCTAATTAGCAAACTTTAAATAAAAGCTGCTAGAAATCGGAAAAAATTATCTCATAAGAAAATTAAATTATCTTTAATTTCCAATAAATCAATTTCTACCTCCTTAATTTACATGAATGCAAATATTTTAACCAGCAAAATTAATCAAGTCAAAAAATTAATAAACCATAATAACGAACCAGAAATGATTTCAATAGTTGAAACGTGGAAAACAAGTGATTCAGCAATTCATTTTTCAAATTATAAGGACTACTCCATTTATAAAGAAATAGACAACAGAGGAGAAGGAATCTTAATATATGTGAAAGACTATATAAATGTATATTGGATTATTTTAATATTGACATTAAAAAAACTAAAAACGACTCAACAAAACTATAAAACTTATTAGACTCATATGACTTAATTAACAAAGTAATTGGATCAACTAGAACAACATTGTCAAGTTCAACTGCAACTGATCCAATTTTCACAAATGTAATTAATAGTTCAACGTCATTACTGGGTGATATAATAAGCGGTCATCGAGTAATCCTATTAAAAATAAAAACCAATATTCAACGTTCAAAAAGAATAAAAAAATAGAAATTTTATTCATAACAATATTGAAAAATTTCACGAAGCTTTATTAAATATTAATTGGCCTGACTTCTTAAATTCCGATAATTCTCAACAAACAAAATATGAAAAATTTTCAAAAAAATTAAAAGAATTATATAATAAATGTTTTCCTGAAAAACTTTTAATATTAAATAAAAGGGAGAACTCTGAATGGTTTAATGAAGAACTTAAGAATAAAACAAAAAGGAAAAATAATACATGTAAAAGATTTATGAATGAAAGAACAAAAAAAGATGGGATGATTTCACTAAATTCGGAAATAAATTAAATATTACAATAAGTAATTATTACTTCTGGAAAACTATCACAAAATCCAACATTAAAATGGAACCTAATTAATCAATTATTGAGTAAATATTGATAAATAAAAAAATTTGTAATATAACCAAATTAACTATAAATAACAACAAAACTGATAATTTAAAATTTAAAAATAAATGTATTTAATAAATATTACAGAAACATTGAAAAGAACTAACTATAAGTTAATCATTAAATGATAATTGTAGAACTTATATAAATACTACTTACTTCAGAAACATTTACTTACATCGAGATCAGAAAATGAATAGAAAAATAACTAATAAAATAAATTACCAAAACGTCCCAAGTATTGTAGCTAGCTTATCTCCAAAGTGCAATAAAATTAAACACAAACGAATTAAACAACCCTATCGATATCAATATCAATAAACGTATATTTTCAACAGGCAATTTTTCCAAACGAATTGAAAATAGCTATAATTGAATCAATTTTTAAAAAGGGTAACAAATTCATTAAGAAAAATCATAGACCAATAGCTATTATGTCAGTATTCTCTAAACTAACTGAAAACTTAATGTACACAATGGATTAATCGACTTTTTTAACAAACACAATATAATCCATCAAAATCGATATGGATTTCAAAAAAAACAAACGACGGAGGAAATTCTTTTAAGAGCCGTTAATATCATACAAAACTGCCTAGAAGAAAAAAAACTTACTAATGGATTCTTTGTTGATTCGAGCAAGGCCTTTGACTTAATCAATAGACACATATTAAAAGCAAAATTATATAATTATGTTATTAGAGGACCACTGTTCAACCTCATTGGTAATTACCTTACAAACAGATATCAACTAGTCAAAATAAATGTTAGTTAATCTAAATTACTAATAAACAAATTAAGAGTTCCTTAAGGAACTACCTTAAATCCTTTATTTTTCCTTTTGGCAATTAATGATTTAATAAATTTATATAAGAGTCTTTTATTCTTTTCCGACAATATTATCTGGCTAAAAAGAAAGAAATAAAACTGAACAAATCAACAGTATAAAAGAGAAATTTCCTTTATTTGAAAGGTGGTTCAACGACAACAAATTAATAATAAATATTATAAATACTAACAAAACGAAAAATATAATCTTTCACACAAAAAATAAAACAAATTCAAAACAATCAAATGAACTTAAATTCAATAATATTATAATTGACAAAGTTTATTCTATTAAATTTCTTGAAGTAACAATCCAAGAACAATTAAGCTAGAACCAACAAATACTCGAAATTGAAAAAAAATTACAATATTCAACGGAATTTTATCAAAGCTTAACTCATCCTTACCACTTAAAATTAAAAACAAAAATTTCTATTTTACATTGATTTACAGCTTTATAAATTACGATAATATCGTTTAGGGAAATTTGTCAATAACTAACTTAAAAAAAATTAACAAACTTCTGAATATAACGTTTCAAAAATTATGTTTTAAAACAGGAAAATCAAAAGACGAAATAATGCATGAAAATAAAATATTAAATGTAAATAACACTCATAACTTTAAAGTTGATATATATATATATATACGAAATAATTAACGAGAACTAACACTTAAACTCCATATTAATCAATAAAAACAATCATACTAATAATACAAGAAATAAAAATGAACTTAAACAAATTAAAAATAAGAACAAGTATAGTGAAAAATAACATGAACTATTATGGCATAGATTTATGGAGCAATATTTCAACGCTAATTAAACATCTTAAACCTAAAAACAAATTAAAAAGTAAATTAAAAGAATACTTTCTGGAGAACCAAAGAAATTAAATGCGCCTCGGTTGCAAGAATTTTAATATTTATTTTGTCTTATACCCTTTGTTACGTTTTTAATGTGTTATACACGAATAAATTTGATAATTATTTGATAATAATTAGATTTTACGTATTATATCTAAGATGTGTCCTTTTTGTAGAGTGCAATGCTACTCCATATATTGAACTCATTTATCGCTATGGTGCTTAGAGTTCCTCATATGTTATGTGCAACTTATATACCATATTTGTTCCTGCCTTAGCAGAAGAAAATAACGCTTTTTGTAATTATGAATTACCAGAGAGATGAAAGGATCAGTAAATGAATTACTTAATTCCGCCGTGAGTAAAACGGCAATACAAGGGAAATCAAACCAATAGCCGAACTTCGTCAGCAATTTTTTTTACAATATAATTAGGAGTATTGTTCCAGTGAGTAACTATCTTACGGCGTGCCGTGGATATCAGAATAGTATGTTTTAAAACTGATAACACAGGCCGACTCGATTATTACTGACTTATAGTTGGGAGTTGGTTTAAGGTATTTTGATGTGCTTAAATCAAAAATCAAATTAATATATATTAATATGATTATTATATGATTATGGTATGATTATGATATTAATTTTGTATATCATGTCAAGCTTTTTTTCTAAAATACTTTGAATGTCCAAAAATGGACAATTTTATATTCAGAATTGTATGATAGAGAAGTTTTAAAATGGTAAAAATTACTATCTAATACATATATAGCAAAACGAATCTGGACTGTTTAAACAATTTCTTCTGCCAGACATAATGCCAAGTTCAACAATCTCATGGTTATGTGCTCCAATATTAAAATGCCTGGTCGTAGTCTAATTATATCAATCACAAAATACAATTTTTAATACAATTTTCCTAACATAAGGATTGTCCGAATGGACGGCTGTAGCTGCAGGCTTCCATAAAATTCTACGAAGGAATCAACGTAAAAATCCACTGAGCCGTGGCGACTATTATTTCTGGAGTAGTGCTAATTTATTACTATAAATAATTCGGTACATAGATGATAATCATAGATAAGAACACTAATGTTCAGTGAATATTATTGCCACGCTATCACCAAATTTAGAGGGTTAATAACGGTGCATAATTTATATCGCAACTAGAATATTAATTAGGCATATAACTCAGCCTCTCACAGGCTTGACCGACCTGCCCCTGTCTGCTACTTCTACACCCTTCATTTCCCGCGTTTTTATTCTTATTGACCAATCAAAAAACGTTATGCTTTTGGCGGGCTTAATAAATCCAATGGGATTTATTCTTTATTATTTCAACCGTTACTTATAGCACGGCATGTTGCTCTTCCTCGCCGTTTAAGGTCAACGCACAATGGCGACATCTTCCATACCTTTCTTTTAATAATAAAGGTGGCCGTATAAGGATATTGCAGTGTATTATTAATTTTCTCAGATTTTTATCAGCAAATCCTGCATGAAATGTGGAATCAAAACTTTGATTCATACAACATTATGGCAATAAACACGGAATGCGATAGTTCGAAAACGTGAAGCGATACAAAAAAATAGAATCATATTTCAAATCAGCATACCAAAATCAGTTAAAAAAACAAGTGTCACATGTAAGTCAGCAGACATTTTATTCTTTTTTGTCGGTCTGTATAAGAGATGAATGTGTGTATGTAAATATCTCTCATATCAATTATATATATTTTATATATTATGATACATCTGATGTATATTAAATACGTCTGATATAAATTGATAGCTAAACCTCTAATAGAGGCCTAGTGAGGCTCTAATAGAGGCCCTCTAATTAAAAGATTAGTTTAAATATACTCATATTAATATATATTTATTGATTTGATAAGCTATATCAAATTTTTATATGCTTACAGGGCATGACAAACTACAAAACTGTGAAAGTCGCTAGTGTGCATTGTTTTCACAAGCATAGAAATATTAGCGAATTTGTAATCTGTAAAAATAATATCAGATCCGGTTTATCTGGTGACATAAAAAAGAGTTGAAACGATGTTACCACATTTACTTAGTTTGATGTCCACTTAAATTCAATTACAAATCGCATTTATTTTTCCCATTATATCTTTACAGGTAAATAATATTTAGCGATAAAATACAATTAAATCTCTTATTCGCGGACACTTGTCGGACAGAAAAATTTGTCCTTAAAAGAGAAGGTCTTACTGAAGTAGCGGAAATATTTGATTCCAATCATTTGAATCCTTTATTTCGACAACTGTCCATTTTTGAGCACATACAAGGCAAGTTTAAGATGGCAAATATCAGCATTTGTTGAATATAACAAGAAAAATTTACAACAAAACCTTAACTATTAAAATGTATTTACATTGGAAAAAATTGATCAATAGCTGTTTGGTAGGTTTTACTCACCAGTTCTTTTCTTTCTAAATGCTTTTTTAATTAAGAGATAGACTAAATACACAGCTGTTCCTCATTATGCTTGCTTGAAAAATACTTTTAAACTAGCTTACACGACCTGTGTGGTAATCGAGTAAAAAGTAATAATAAATGTGAACCGTGATAGTTGGTGACGATAGGTTTTCATTAATTTCGCGCAGTCACTATATGATTTATTATTATTAAAGTTTTTATTAAATATTAGTCGTTTGATTCAACGATTCAGAGTTAATTGCCAAGGGAAGGAATTTTCTTAAGGAACTATCCTGTTTATCCTTAATTTCCTGTTGTGAGAAATGCCTGTAGTGAAGGCCAAACTTCAAACGCATTATGTTCTGTCGTTACAGTAGTTCTATCCTAATGGAATGAATCACGCAATAGTGCCAGAGGCCGTATCTGAAGACGACCGTTAAGCGGAGTGTTTAAAATAAATTATTGTATATCAGTTTCTAAGGAGGAGTATTTGTCTGACCACAAAAACCGGATAACCGCCTCTGAGGAGTGTCCGTTAAGAGGGGTTTCACTGTATGTGTAATAGTAAAAATAATAAAAATAATGTAACTCAATAATTCACTGCATGCGTAATAGTAAAAATAATAAAAATAATGCAAATAATCCCCACCCCCTAATATAAGCTCTGGTTATAAAAAGACACGAGTAGATCTGGTAGGCTCCGTCTTCATATTCAGATAGTATCTCCGACACGAAAAGTCTCTTTTCCAAATATAAAAATATTTTATTGTTAAAATGGTCTTAAATTAACAAATACAAAAAAAGGGCAAACATATGAACTTATTTAACTTTTCTAAAAAGCAAATTTCTTGTTTTTCTGATTTAAAAAACGAAAAATTATTTCCTAGTGTTTTTTGTGCAAAAATTATTATAAATATACGTATAGTAATGTAATGTCTAGTGTACGATGTTTAGTAATTTTTAAACTTTATTTCAAGAGAGATTCCCTCTGGCAAGTTTAAGCATTTGAAGATGAAACGCAAATCAAAGTTGTACATCCAAGTCTTTACCAAACCAATTCTTCCTTTGCGTAGGGTATGTTAAACTATTCATAGCGAAATTCAGAGATGAACAAGAGAAATTTATTTAGAAGGGCTATATGAATAAGCAGAATATTGTACAGAATGCAAAATTCTAAGCATTACATCGATGATGAAAATGGTAATAAGGCTAAATAAAAATAAATAAATAAATAAATAAAAGTCTGAACATATTTTTCATGAAAATATTTATATCTGATTAGAGGACACCGAATAGCAAAATCTGGAATAGAAAAAAAAACGGTTCGGCAGTTACTTTATTTGATTGGGGAATATTTATGCGAAATTTAATTATGAAGCTAGTTGACGTTGAAACGCTAATTTAAAAATAAACATTGCCGATATTTATTTCGATAGCACGCAGGCAATCATTATCAACGCATAGTGGCTTTAAGGATAGTGATTGTATGGGTGCATTCGAAATAGCTATCACTTACGTTTATTTTTCAAAATAATGTTTCAAGATCAATTAACTTCCCTGTAGCGATAGATTCTGTGTAAATATTTCCTTAGTTAGATTCTGCTGTTTGTATCATCTTCATAATTATTATCCTTTATTAAATGTTAAAATATTTCAATTCGAATTTTTTTCCGAGATATTCAAAATTTTGCTTAATTGATTGCCTGTATTTTCGCGTTCTATGGCGGAAGGACAAACAGAAGCATGCTGTGCCAAGAGCTACAGATTTCCGAGGAGTCTGAAACTCACTGGTGTAGGAAACCAAACCTCAGGCTATGAATGCGTAGAAGAAAAACAGAAAATTCCGGTTAATATCCTTAGATAAAACCGGAATTATTTACATTGAAGCTAAGAGTCTTAGAACTGTATCATCGCAATGCTGCCTTCTTTTCATTAACTCACTTTGATGGGTTGGGTTTAATTTTAATGTCGCACACAACAGCAGTAGCATGCTGCGCCAAACGATGTGAATAGGTTTTTATAAAAAAGGTTCATTTAAAAGAAATTCGTTTTTGAAGAGAAGCTTTTGGTTTTTGTAAAAAATTATTCATTTTGCAAAAAGTAGCCGTTTATATGCAAAAGATGCAACTCATTTAGAAACGATTATATGATAGGCTTATCACGACTCTGCGGTTTGTAGCTTGCCTTCCCGATACCCAGAATATTAAGCTTCAGAAATCAGCCATTCACGATCCATTTCCGTACACTTGTTAGCAGTGGCGTAGGCAGAAAGTTCATAAAGGGGGTTATAGGCTTAATGGAAGGGGTTACAGAGCTACAACTCATATATTCCTATGTTAAATATACAAAATTTCATTGCGAAGGGGTGGGTTACAACCCCCAAAACCGCCCTCTGGCTACGCCTATGTCTTTCAGCAAATTAGAAGGCGCCTTATTTAATATGTCAGCATATGCGTTGAGATAAAATATTTTCAATGTTTGAAAAGAGCGATTTTATTCGTTAAGTTGTAGGCGTGGTCTCCTATTTCCCCTAAAGTACGCTACAGGCATAATTTAATTATGAATTTCTTGCTCAATACGATATCTTCTCACCTATGATGGGGCGTGGGGTAAAAATTTACCCTACGTTTCGTGTACCGCAACATTGTTCTGCACTTTAACTATTATTATTACGTTAGAATAAAAATACAAATTACCAGCAAACAATTTATATTCAAAGGTTAAATACTGATACTATTGGAAAACGGTCGCCCTGTCAGCGATTGTCCTTTGTATTTAAAGGTATTTATCATGTGTGTTGTGTGTTTTGTAATTCAAATTTTTCATTATCTATAGAAACTTCACTCTGTATATAAATAATTTATATAAGCAGAAGTAATCACAAGGCGGCTACAACAAAAACTTTAAAAGAATTTGAATTATTCGTGTACACCTTCTTTTCGTTCTTAGAAAGTTCCCCATTGGTCACGGTACATATAGGACAGAACAGCCAAATAGTGCAGCGCTCTATTGTTCAGAGATTAAGTCATTTTGATGGCAACCCAAATATTCGCAATTTCAAATCTAGTATGAGGTTAAGGCAATTTTTTCTATCTACCTCAAACACAGATTCTTGTGTGAACTGTGTAATAGTGGAATGCCGAAAACATAATAGCGCTTAATAGAAAACGTATAAATTTAACGGACTAACGGGGGATTTCTGGGTAATTTTTCCAAATTTGGAGTCGATTCGCAAATTTCAGTGCGTGTGCTTTCGCCTTAAGTATTGAGATTCTAGGAGCACCAAAGCCATGAGCTTTTTGACGCGCTCACGTTTTATAAGTTAAACTAGAAACATTTTTATTTGAGCTTGATTGGCGACGTAACACAATGCAGTATAAATGGATTTAAGAAGAACAACGTTTTAGGTGTAAGAGAAAAAATTTTAACACATTATTCGACGTACGTTTCGGACGGGCAATGGCCGTCCCTCGTCAGGAATTCGAGTGATCTAAAATTAAACAGAAATGAAGCGTTGCTGTATCAGAACTGAAGTGTTGCCGTGTTTACATGTGTATTTGCGCAATGCTAGCGCCATATGTTGGTGACAAAAGGAATCTAGTAAAAATTGAAGAGAGATTTGATGTTTGGAGGACCGAAATTAAGTTTTTCCACGCCTGGCCGAAACTCGGAGTCGTCTTGTGATCATTAACGATATTTGTGAAGTTGAGATTTATAAATAAAGCTTCAAAAAAATCCAATTCGCCTGTCGATCTCGATTGCTGGATGAATGACGCGTCTTGGAAATCGAATTTGTGAACTCCCAGCAATGAACTGCGATGGAGAATTTATTAAAATCAGCCTTGATATACAACGCTGTTGTTCTTTAATTCTGTTCAGCAAAACTCGTTATTTATTTTCTCACCGTTTGGGTAAGTCATTGTTCTATTTTTTCCCCGCGTGTTTAGGTTTGAAGAGGTTACCTGTTCTTCCACCTCCACCCCACCCAAGTCGGTTGTTTTACGTTACTGCCAATATGTTGAACGCTGGTTGCAATCGCTTTTTGAAACTCCGTAACAGAAAAGGATAAATTTCTTACTTCGCTGCAAACATAATAGACTGGTTCCACACTTTATAACACGTGCTTTGGTCTGTAATTTACCACTTTCGCGAAGAATTGAAGCAACCTTAAACAAGTACTGCTGCGCGATATTACGAGCCGGCATTCGCAATAGGCGTAGCATTTTATCGAACATTAAAAGTGAGCTTTACACACTTCACCTAAGTCTTGCAAAAAACCTTTATGATCTCCATATAATTGATTTTCGCTCTTGGGATCGCGCATGGAGGATTTCCGAGCAACACAAATTCTCTCTCCAGAACAAGTTTTAGAAGATAAATGTGCACATATCACATCCAAAACCGTGTCTTGGTGGCCATGTCGTCAATCTCTCCGACTATACACTTGCCAGCGTTTAGCAGCAAGCATTTTCGTATAACTTTTGTTTGGCGCAATGTTGCCTTCCTTCTATTCCTTAATTAATTTCGCCTATTGAAAGATCCTTCAAATTCAGCAAAATTTCTTCGGCTCAAAAAGACTCGCTTCTCCAGTTAATCAGCCATTCTGTTCAGTCTAATCTTTCTTTAAGAGCACTTCCGAATTTACCCAAGACGGTTAATGTTGTGTTGAAGGATCTATTCAATAACGAAGATCTTTGATTAACGAAAGGGGACAAGGGTGGACAAAGAGTGCTAACAAAAAACCAATATTCAGAAGGCTGTGCCAAAATCCTCGAATCGATGCCATACAAGCCTCTGCCAAAAGACCCTATTGAGAAACAAAGGACTGTGTATAACAAATTGATCCAAGCTTTGTGGCTACTTTATAACCAACAGAAGAAATACCTCACCGCTTCACATGCCTCTCGCGCTAGATTCTATGCTTTCCCAAAAGTCCACAAACCGGATGTACTGTTCAGACCAATAGTTTCTACAGTGGCACCGCCTCTCATAAACTTGCTAAAATTCTTGTTACTATTTTCTCATCATTGACCGTCACAAATTATTTTACATGCAAAAATTCTATTGAGTTTTTAAACAACTTCGAAATTTTATAGGAGAAAATTAATTGCACCATGGCTTCCTTCGATGTTAAATGCATGTTTACGAATATTCCGGTCATGAGTGCCCTCGAATGCCTCGAACGTTGGTTAACCGAATTCCACTATACAGAGCCCGAAATAACGGAATTGTTAACCTTAGCGTCTATCTATTTGTATTAACTCAACACAGTTTGTATTTATGGGGCAGCATTACCAACAAACGGAGGGTCTGGCAATGAGTGAACCGTTATCACCCATTTTGTTTGACATTTACATGCACAATTTTGAAGTTAAACTTTTTAAAAATATCACTTTTACATTGTGGACCTGGTACATGGACGATGTATTCAACATTTAGGAGGGTCCACCGGACCAAATTTTGTTGATTCTTCCTACTGTCAACTCGATTGACAAAAACATAGAGTCCACACTCGATATTGTAAAGAACACCGCCCTACCTTTCGTTGATGTTTTGGTTAAGAAAGCAGGGCGCCATTTTATCACGTCGATGTACAGAAAACCATTTTCAGTATTACTCCCTCCTCATGCCAAATCTTGTCATCCTCTTAAACAAAAAAGTGGCGACTTTCTGTACTTATGTTAACCGCGTCTTAAAAATTTGTTCATCTTCCTCCACACTTTCTGAAGAACTTAATTTTTTAAAATCGGTCGCAATCGACAGACGTTATAGCCCCAATGTCATCAATTTGGCCGTCTAAATTAACCAAACCGTCGCCAGAAATCACGCTTTCTAAACACGTGGAGTTGTTAGGACGTTGTCTGGTACCGTCGTACTTCACGTTTTTTCCAAAAATTAGCTGCTCCATTGCAAAAATTCTTAGACATACAAACTTTAAGATTATTTTCTCCCCTTTCAGTAAAATGAATAATAATAAGTTTTATTTAATTTTCAGTTATACAGTACAAATCATATACATTATAGTATTTCTTCTTTCAATATGTGGAAACAATTTGACCATATAAGGAAGGAATTATTTCATTTAATAATTCAAAATATGTTATTTGCTCAACATACATAGTTTTATCATAATTTTGGCTCATATATTCTTTAAAGACATTCTCAATATATCTTTCTCTATCTATTATTTTTTCAGATATTTCAATAAAAATTTTTTTGAAGCAATTTGCCATTTCCCCCTTTACCGTTATAATTCTATTATCATCTTTTATTAATTTTATTTCTTTATTTTTATTATCTCTACACAATAATTTATTTATAAACTTTCAATTATTTTTATTATCAAGCTTTATGTCAAGCTTTCATCACAAATATCGTTTTTTTGTGCCAAACATTGACTTAGTTATACAGCTTCTTAATTTTTTGAATATTCTAAATAAATATTTTTTTTGTTCTTTTAATCTTTTTTAAAAATTATTCTTTTATTGATATCGTTTTTGATTCTGTTGTTTATCCAGCCCTTATTATTTATTTTATCTATAATATAGTTCCAATTAAATTTTTTTTCATATAATTCTTTAACTTTTCTTAAAAATATATCTTATTGGTTATTATGATTTCATTCTATGTTCCAATCAATTGATTTCAAATCTTTCTTAAATTTATTAATATTTCTTTTACTTAGGTTTTAATTCTCATTTTATTATCTTTTTTTTTACAAATTTTTCATGTATCCATACTACAATAGCCCTATGATTGATTATTTGATAATCTAAGACACAAGATTTATATATTCCCTAATATTTGTAAAACACACATCAATTATTGTAGATGAATTTGTAGTTATTCACTCGTGGAATCTTTTATTACATTTTTTAGTCCCATTATTTTCATTGTATGTAGTAAATTGTTTTTTATACTTGATTCTTTGTCAATATATTTAAATCTCCAATTAATAAAATGTTTCCATTTTGCAATTTCTCCCATTTCTCGTATAACCAATTAGTTAAACTATTTACATTACTACCAGGTTTTCTGTATATGACTCTTGTTCTTAGTTTCCCTCTTTTTACTCTTATTATTTCCCAATCCTCAGTTAATTGACTAATTTCGTTCAAATTTTGAAAAATTGAAAAATTTTTCAAAATTTTCAGGTTTGTCATTAATGTAAATGGGTACTCCACCTCCTCTTTTTTTTTCGCATTACATGATACTCATACCAACCTGGAAACTCCATATGATCATGTTCTTTTGACCAAGTTTCTGTAATTGCTAATAAATCTATTTTGTAATATTTGTTATCCATTAGTAACTCTATTTCATCCACTTTGTTATTTATACTCCTGGCATTGATGTGTAATATTCTTAGTAAATCTTTATCATTTAGGCACTCAATATTCCCACTATTATAAATGTTACTTATATTATTTACTCCATCCTTATTAAAGCATTGTTTACATATATTACATATTTTATACATATTACATTTCTGACACTTATTGCATTTTTTACACTTATTAAATATTTTACACTTATTAAATTATTTACACATATTACATTTTTATACATATTACATTTTTAATACATATTACATTTTTTAGATATAACACATTTTACATATATATTGCTTGCATTATTTGATTCATCATTATCATTATTACATTTATTACACTTTGTATTTTCTAACATCTGTATAATAGCATCATCAATATCATCACTCCAATTATCTATATCACTTATACTGTCTACAGATTGACTATTTGTGTTCACATTATTATATTCTGTGCGTATCTCATAATTTATCAGACCTTTAGTTAAACCATCATCAATTAACTCGCCTTTCATTTCATGAATATCTATAATTTTGCAAGAAGTATCAAATCCAATATTTTTATTTACATTAAATTAATTTTCCGTTGTGCTCACATTATTTTGATTGCTATTAATTGAATTACACAAATTATTTACATAATTTTCCATACTTCTTTGTGTCTCGTTAATTTTATCTATTCTACGGTTAATGTCATTATCATGGGAATATTCATTAACAGTATTTAACATCAAATCGAAATTTTTAACACTGTTATTATCAAAATTACTATCACGTTCATTATCAATATTATTAACATCATTTAACAACATTACATAATTGCTTTTATTATTTGACTCCCAGTCGATACAATCAACAATGTTTTTATCACCGATATTTTTAAATCACAAATTAGTAATACCATCAGTATCAACCCCAAAACCACTCTCAATAATAGTCCCATTATTTCCAGTTATAAATTGTCATTGTAGTTTGTCGATGTCAGAGTAGTTATTAATTACGATAACGTCACTGTTATCATTTTTTCTTATTTTGCCATTTGTTGTCCAGAGATATTTCCAATCGTATTCCTTTTTCTTTCTCCATACTTCTGTAAATAATCTTCTCCTGAAGGGGCAAAGATGTTCATTAATATAAATAATGTTACCATTTTCATCAGTTTCATTTTCAATAATTTCATGTGCTCCTATTTTAATTCTTTTCTTTTTTAACATCAATTCATTTTTTGTTTTTCTGTTTAAAAATCTCACTACAATTTCATTATTTTTGTTCAGTCCCATGCCTGTTCTGCAGGCTGTCTCTATTTGATCTAAATTTATATTCATATCCAATTTTTTACATAACTTTAATACCAGATCTTCACAGTTTTCCTTGTCCGTATATGTAAGTTCAGTAATTTCCACATTGTTCTTCCTATTGTATTGTTCAAT
>QLNU02015270.1:50754125-50784507 GCA_006491805.2 Dysdera silvatica | reverse complement strand
TATTTATAAATTGTACTTTTATGGCTTGCAAACTATGCAATGTATCATGATGTCTTCGCACAAATGTTTCTGTTTAGTTTGAATACTAGAGACGGGTCGTTCGTCACCGAACGGGTCTTTTTTTTTAAATACAGTAGAGAATCGATTATCCGAATACCAATCAACCGAAACATTGGTTAACTGAAAGCATTCCAGTCGTCAAATTCAAATTTGCGCGTCATATAGTTTCGATAGCCGCGGGAGTTTGAAAAAAAAATCAGCAAGTGTATACCGAAATTAACTTGAAGGATGTTGTGTACATGGCAGCAGAAGCTTGGGCTACTGTCAAGGATACTACACTAACAAAGGCTTGGAATTAGCTCTTTCCATCGGATGAGTCTATCACTGCATCTGACGAACCACTGAACAGCCAATTTGTATCAGAATTGGCTGGGCTGATTAAAGAATCTTCAGGATTTGAAGAATGCGACCAGGAAAACATTGTAGGCTGGCTCAAATATGATGGCGATTAACCTGGCTATCAAGTGCTGACGGACGATGTCACTGTCAGTGTCAGCGACGACAAAGACCCTTGTGACGACGAATAAGAGCCTAGCGACAACGACCGGGCTGAAAAATGACCATCTAGTGTGGAAGCTTTTAACTGCATTGAGACGGCTATGAAGTGGTTAGAACAACAAGAAAAACGTTATGCTGTCCAATTGCTGTCTTTAAAAGGTATGCGAGATTTAGCGGAAAAAAATTAGTCTTAGCTCTGCAGCAAAATAAAATTTTGGACTTCTTTAATGACCTACTTTATGTAAGGTATGCATTTGTAAGACATGTGATACAAAATATATAAAAGTTTTGTATTTAATATCACTATTTCTTTGTTTCATATTGCGTCTGCGTCTATGGCAGTGGAACAATTTTTTTTCATAAATGATCGGTTATCCGAAAAATCAATTATCCGAACACTCCTAATCCCCAGCTGTTTCGGATAACCGATCCTCTACTGTATTCACAAAAATTACCCGTTCGTTAGGTTCTCTTTTTTTGTGAACTACCGTTCTTCATCATAGTTCGTTCGTGATCATCGTTCGCAGTTCGAAACCTAGTTTCTCGTTCGAAGTCAACACCAAGCAGTCAAGGATCTATCGGGGTAGGGTCCGGAGCCCCCCCGTTCTTTTTCTAAGCTGCTATTTGAGATACGACTATGATATTCCATATTCAGGGAGTGTATGCGAGGGCACTTGAAATGTTGCATGTCAGGGCCGTATCGGAGGGTCCCGGATCCCCATACTTTTTCTAGGATGCTATTTGAGCTACGACTACGATATTCGATATTCAGAGAGTGTATTCGAGGGATCTTGAAATGTTTCATGTCAGGGCTACATGGGGAGTATTAGAGCCTCCATCCTTTTCCTAAGCGGCTATTGGATCCACGAGTATGCTATTCCGAGATATTACGAGTTTGGTATCCAGAGAGCGTACGCAAGGTCACTTGAAATATCACATATCAGGGGCGTATCAAGATTGGAGATCAAGAGCCTATTTGGAACAATTGTAATTGTCTTATATGATCATGGTTACTCTGAGTGAAGTCACGATTACAAAAGCTTTAAATTTTAGATTACGATTACACGCCCTCCGGCCCCTCCACGATACGGCTTTGACATGGGACATTTCAAGCGCCCTCGCATACACTCTCTGAATATCGCATATCATACTCGTAGCTCCAATAGCAGCCTAGAAAAAGGGTGAAGACGCTGTGAGCCCCAATACCGCCCTGATATGCAACATTTCAAGTGCCCTCGCGTACAATATCTTAATACGAAGTATCGTAGTCGTAGTCTCAAAAAAAATCGACACAAAACTTCTATATTATTGCGGGTAAGAATTAAGCTTTAAGTTTTACTTAAAACGTATTTGTGTTTAATACAATTTATTAGAGTTTACTTGTTTGTTTAAAAAGAGGGAGATTTGTAAAAACTCACTAACAAGTGATTATACTACTACATAAATTAATTACATTGGATTCCGTCAGAAGTGCGTTTTGTTTTTAAATATACAACCTTACGGAAAAAATTGACAAAAATCGAAAGAATTTATTTCCAGAAGAAGCTATTTCCCAGAAGAAAATAAATTGTAAGCACAAATTTAGTATTCAATGTTTTTGTTTTAATATAATTTTCTTGCCTATTATGAGGTTGCTATCAAGTTCTGAGAGCTATAAAATTTACCAAAGTAAGTAAGCCATTTTACGGAAAAATTCATCAACTCAAACAAAGTTTTGTTCAACCCAATGCTATATAGACATAACGAATTTAAAAAAAAAAATAAAAATATTCATTATACATTGTAGGCGCTTAAAGCGATTTCAATTGAGTCAAGTTTCGAAAAGCGGACTGTATTATATTTTACTTAAATTGTAAGTACCTTGAATTTGTTGAAGTTTTTCATAATCTGTAAATCGACGGAAAAAATAGAAACCAGATTGAGTATCCAATATCGAACCAACACACTAAATTCGAAGTAGCATTTGTAAATAAAAATGGGGTTTAATTTGCACGAATAAAAGTCACAATAACGAAGTATTCATAGAAAATCACGATTTTTGATTTAATGAAGTAGACAAACCTCGAATAACGGTTCAGGTTAATGAATTAAAGTAACAAGATATAGAGATTTACGCCATCAACGGCCGCGCCTTGGTTCTTCACAAAACGAGCCAAAACTAAAATATTTATAAAAATATAGGAAAAACAAAACCCAACGTAAAATGGAAATGTGCAAATTGTGGCGCTATCTATGATTTTGATAATATACTAAAATCAGTTCAAAACTGAACACATGTGTATTTATTGTGAGTAACTAGTTCAAAAGAAAGGGTCTTAAATAAAGGATCTCAAATATAAACTGTTCTTCGAAGACCTGCTCACAAAAATAAACTGCTTTGTCATCCCTATTAAATGCAAACAAATGTTGAGAACCGAACGAAAGGGAGTTTCAGTTAATTTCCACATGTGATCATTCGTTACCCCTCCCCACCCCCACCCTAAAAACAGGGAGAAAGAAATTGTACACATTTTTTGCATTCCTAAACTTTTGTATGGCCGCCATTCAGTCTGAGGCGAGTGCTCAAGCTCTAAATTTTCTTGCTAAATTCTCCATTAACAATCCATGAATAAACCGCACTTGCAATCCTGGTCCCTAGAAAAGAACAGGACAAAACTATTTTATGTGAATCAATTTACCAGTCAATCAATTTACCAAAGTAATACGCATGTGGACAAAATTTTAACTCATGATGTTTAGACACAACACTGCGTTTACAAGCGAAAGTGATACTTACAGAAACCTGTACACTCCAGATGCCCTCAAGGCTGCAGTAAAAATTGAACTGACCAATGTAAGTTCGAATTCTTGCATGGCACCACAGATGGTTCCCCAACATAATTTCTTTTGAGTTTCCATAGACTTCATATAGTAGAGTCTCACACTTTCTTCTTTCGCGAGCTACGCTATTAACAGCCGTATGAAGTAAGAAAAAATTTTCATCCCGCCTATTTCGCCTCAAAGCGTTTCATGTGTTTGTGTTCCCCCGTTCTATCTGTACCATGGGCGCCCATGTGAGTATTTCTAGGGGTGGGCTGAGAAAAATTACCATCTCCTTCTCAAGGCTTTCAGATATTTTAGTGAATGCACAAGATACTTAACTGTTATAAAAATAATTGATACTGCTTGACAATTAGTAATGAGCTAAAAAGTACCTTATTTTAAAATGCGACTGCAAAACTTTTGAAAGCAGTACATAGCAGAATCAGGCAAATTAAATGTTTTAACGGTTGGGCGGAGCTCGAGCCTCCCTCTGCCCCCCATATAACCATGATCAGAACAACCAATCAAAGCCCTGATAACACTTAAATGGATACACGAAATAGAAACGAAGTATACAGTAGTGGACAAAATTGTGGAAACCTTTTGAAAAAAGTTTATTTTAGAGGTTTGATGGCTAATAACACCACTTTTTTTTGTACCAATACTATAAAATTATATATCATTAGAAAGGTAATTTAATAAAGATTGTAATGCAATAACATTTGTTCAATTATCTGTATTCTATCAAAAGTTATAGCCAAATAACCAGAAAAAAGAAGCACAGCTTGCTTACATTTATATGAAGTAGCTTTCCTTCATTTGAATGTGGCCAATGAGCATGAGTGTTTACAGAGCCAATCAGGTGTCATCTTGTTTTGGCAATGAGCCAATCATGTTTTCTCTTGTTTTGGCAATGAGCCAACAGGTTACAGGACATTTATCAGTGTGTTCTGTAATTGCTATCAAGTTGGTTGTTTTTTTTTTGTGCTCTTTGATTTAGTGTGCTTGTAAAACGTAATAAAATTAAAGAAATGGCGCAAAGAGTTGACTGGTCACCTAGGAAGCGATGTAAAATAGTAATATTAAGTGAACAAGGCTACAGTTATGAAGAAATTAGAAGAAATATTGGGGGAAACTTAACTAAAGGTGGCATTTCTAAATTTTTGAAGAAGTATAAGGAGACTCAGTCATTACAAAACCAGACTGGTAAAGGCAGAAAAAGGTGCACAACAGCAAGTGATGATAGAAGAATTAAAAGACAGTGCCTAGGTGACAGGAAAAAATCATCTCTGTGTATACAAGGTGAAATGGCGCAATGCAATGTGAAGTTAAGTGCAAGGACTGTTCGGCGCAGACTGCATGAATGTGGTCTAAATGCAAGAATTCCACGAAAAAAGCCATTTTTGTCTGTCAAACAGAGGTTGAAAAGATTAAACTGGGCTAAAACCCATGTTAACTGGACAACGGAACAATGGGACAGTGTAATTTGGAGTGATGAGACCAAAATCTCACTGTTTGGTAGTGATGGCGTAAAATACGTATGGAGAAGAATTGGAGAAGATTTCCATCCTGAGTGCATTACACCTACCGTGAAACACCCAGTTAGTGTTATGATTTGGGGTTGTATAACATCAAGAGGTGTGGGCAGAATTTGCGTGATCAATGGGAATATAAATGCCCAAAGATACATAAATGAAATACTTGAGCCCAAGCTGCAGCCTTCTGCATGTGATCTTTTCCAAGATAATGAAGCATTTATATTTCAACAGGATTCAGCTCCATGTCATGTTGCTCGTGTGTGCAAAAAATGGTTTCAAGATCATCATATTCAACTGCTGGAATGGCCTGGAAATAGCCCAGACCTTAACCCCATCGAAAATCTATGGAGCCGGCTAAAGAAGCTTGTTAGTCGGAAGCAACCCAGCAATAAAACACAATTAACAGAAGCAATAATTCAATCTTGGTTTCATATTATAACAGCTGCAGAACTAAAGAACTTGGTTCACTCCATGGGAAAGCGTTGTAAGGCCGTAATTAAGGCTAAAGGTTACCCAACTAAGTATTAACTGGTATGGTGAACATTTTTGTATATCTCATTTTTTCTATGTATATCACCTTTCTTCTTTATGAATGCTGTTCTATTAAAATACGATTCATAAATGTTATTGCATTACAATCTTGATTAAATTACCTTTCCAATGATATATAATTTTATAGTATTGGTACAAAAAAAAGTGGTGTTATTAGCCATCAAACCTCTAAAATAATCTTTTTTCAAAGGGTTTCCACAATTTTGTCCACTACTGTAACAAGCGTCTAAAAGGGTGTATTTTGCAAAACGTATGCTTTGCGGAAGTTATGAATTAAATTTAATGTGAAAAAACTAGACATTCTTGGATTTTTGAATGTGAATATTTTGCATTTTATCATTCAATGTTTCAGTTTGCTTGCAGTTATATAAGTGTTGAAAAAATCCAGTAATTCATCCAGTTGAAAATCATATTTATTAATACTTTAAATGTTTAGGTAATTCAATAATAGACGCCAATAAATAAATTAATTCACTGGAACACATAGCTAACGAAATTTAGTACGCCGTTTTGGCGGAGCCTCCGAGAATGACGTGTGCATACTTCGATGGTAAACGGAAGACTGATTTGATTTTAGAATTCGGAAAACAATTACACACATTGTTGGCAAAATATAAAAAGTAAAATTATAATTGAATCGGTTATTTTGAAAAGGGGTCAATTCAAAAAGAAAACAATAAGACGTAAGCCCTTTTCAAAATGACCGATTTAATTATACAATGTTTGAAAAATATGAAATAAAAGTAACAGATTTGGCATGGTGCCAATTTTAGAAATTGAACTTTTTAAGTTTATTTTCTTGCGTTTCTAAGTGGCAACAGTTAAGAAAGCCTGCGAAGTGAACATTTATATTGTGGGAGCCCTCACGCTATATATGTTATTTAGAAAATAACTATAATCTAGTTTTAATTTGGTTAAAGAAATTCTGAATATTTAAAACGTGAAAACAGCTTTAAGTTATATGAATAGGTGAAAACTATAAATGTAAAAGTAATATTTTTTTTTCTGAACTGCGAATTACGTGAAAAATTAAGATCTTAAAAAGCTATCTATCGGTTTTATAAGGCTACTTTAAAGTGTCAAGTTCACTTATTAACGTTTTCACCCCTTCATATAATCTAAAATGTTTACTAACCCGTAATAATTATTAGCATTAACGCAACTAGCCTCGAAGTGTAAGAGGCTAATTGCGGGTTTTTTTTTGGGGGGGGGGACGAGACTATAGCTCCTACCTCAGTGGTCAGCACATAGTATTACTTAAGTATTACACTGAGTCAGATATTCCTATATCCTAGCCCCTGTAGTTACATCAATGATTGTAAGATAAACAGATGGTGAAAGCGCCACAGCGAGATATTTAGAAGGGGGGCTCAAAATTAGATTGCGCATGGGGCCTCAAGTGCTAAAACCGCCACTGTGTTTGATGCATATACATTTCAATGTGAATGTCAGAACTTGTATATATCGCAATCTCAGTCGAAAAGGTTCAAATCTCCGTTTCGATCTCTGTTTCAAAAATCTGCCTCCGTAATGTTATCTGTTGACCAATTAGCAACTGTATTAACTGTGAAAAGGGTAAAGATTCTTACAAACCTTACATACGAAGAAAGAGCGCCTTTTTCTTGTCCGCTGGCAGAAATATGTTAAATCACTCCGGTTCAAATGGAGTGTCTGCGGTTCAAATTCGAGCAGGAACGGTATCTCCTTTTTTCTATACAAAAAGCTCTAGTTTGAGATCAAATTTGGGCGTCAAAAGAGTTATACAAAAAACTTAAATGTTGTTAATATTTATAAAGTGTTAATTTGCGACAAACTGCGACAAACCAGATTAATTCATTACTGTCTTTTTTTTTAAATATTTTTTACAGGAAAAATTTTACTTCTATGATATTTTGAAATTTTCATGGATATATCTCCTATGTTATAGGGCAGTCAAGATCTGTCTACGATTCTATCATACCTATTTATCTTGAATATTTTTTTACACAGGTCATCTTTCCTATTTTCTGATTTCATCTACAAACCTTGTAGGCAAAATATTTCTGCAGCTTAGACATATACTTCCAATACAATTGGGAATCCCCATTGTCAAGCCTTTATCTATTCTTCTTGTTAATTCCTTATTACGGTTTATGTATACAATGGTTTTTTAATAATATTTATTTTAACCATCTTAGTCGATGTCACAACAAAGTTACAGACGCTAAAACTATTAAAATATTTAATAATTAATATGCGAACAAAAGCACAGGTAAAAATTAAATATTCTCTGTGTTCACGGATTCGTTTTTTCAGACATAACCTACAATCAAAGACAACATTGTATACTGTTTATAGCACACTACATACCAAGGTTATTTTCCAGAACATCGCTATGTTAAACCTGTAACGTAATTTCTTAATTGGTATCTAAAAATATACGTAACTTATTAATTTAGTGTTGATACCTCTACATCATAAATATGAAAGTTTTTGGCCACATTTGTAAAAACGAATCAAACAGGGTGAATAAATAATGATGCAATACAATTACTAACACTTGAGACAATACGCAAAACGCATTTTAATATAAAACAATATATTGGATTCTTTTCCAAACTCTACGCTGAATATCTGAGGTCTGTTTATCATTTCGTATCTTATATCTGATTAAATGGAAGCGGTGTTTTACTCCTAACATTTACTCTCGAAAGATATGTATTTGTTCTATACAATTCATCTTCAACTATCACTTGAAAATACTAATATCCCTAAGAAACCGCAGACCACGCGTATGTATTCCTCTCTCTCTTATGATAAGCAAAACAATAGCCAATTACCCATTTTAATAGGGTCTTTTTATATCCCCAGAAAAGTAATTCCACTCTGCTGCTTGGAACCAGCTGCGAGGCCTAGGTTCAGCGATTCGACTGTAATTGCTTTAGTAAAATGGAACAACCACTTCTTCTTCATATTATATTTATTTACTTAGAAATAGCAATTATACTTCTGTCTCAATAAAAGCAGTAGGCTGTCTGTGGTAATTCAATTACTCACAACGCAATTCTTAAATTCAGCTTCTGCATTTAAAAGAATATTCATTTATGAATATTTATATAATAGGAATAAAAACAACAATCAGAAGGGAGGAAATTGTCATGTAAACGTGTATACCTCTGTAAAATGTCAAAAAAAAATTGTTGTTCTTTAACATTCGTGGTTAATTGATAACCACCTTTGTTGTTATTCTGCTGACTTTTGGTAAAGTCACTGGTATTCGACTTTATAATATACAGGGTGTTCCAAAAGGTTGTGTATAAACTTTAGGGACAGGTTTGCGAGACATATGTGAATCAATTGTACATAGGAAGTAGGGGTCGCAAACGCGACAGCGATATGGAAAACGAAGTCGGAAAATGTTGTATTTTCAGTGTCTTATTTTAGGATCAGTAGTTTTAATTATCTTATTTTTGTTTATATGTGCCAATACTTTATAAGTTTGCTTTATTATGCATAATAATAATAAAGTCAACATTACGGTGAAAATCTTACGTCTACAAGTAACCTCAAAACTGGGAAATGAGCTATTAGTCACACATTTTGCATTCTCTTACCTTCGTTTTATATTCAATTCGCTTTTACCCTCATTTTTTCCATATATAACAAAAGATGCACAAAATCCTTGATATTTTTCCTTTCCTTTCTTTATTACCATGGAGACAGTATAAATTAAAATTATTCACAATGAAACAAACTTGTTCAGTATTGTCCCTCATAAGCAGAAATATTGTAATTGAAGCTACTAATCATAAGTAAGGTGCTTAAAATATATTACACTTTGCAATGTCGTATTTCATGTCTCTGTTACACCGTGAGGTCGCATTTGCGACCCTCACTTCCTGGGTAACATTGATTCGTAATTGCCTGGCGCGCCTGCCTTTAAGGTTTGTCTACAATCTTTTGGGGGAACCCTTTATATGTGGATCAACGATTTCAAGTTTGACAGCAAAAAAGATAAGAGTTGTCATGACTAGCATTTTCCGGAAAATTAAGGGTTAGAATGTAAATTACAGGATAAAGCTAGGTAACTAACTTTGAAAAATTAGACGAAGTTTCTGCTTATCACTAATTGCTTGAATGGAAATATTATACAAATATGTTATCATTTTACTATAATCTCGTCTTAAATTCATTCAGTTCGTCTATATGCACAAATGAATGGCTATAAACAGAAAACATTTAATTTTAATTATTTAATCGGGTTGAACCTGGTAGAGTATAAACTACAAAATACAGTAAAACTTTCATATGCCGAACTTCCGTATATTCAATATTTCTGTACATCAAATTTTTTTTCTGAATTTCTGTGGCCACGTGACAGAAAAGCCGCTTCTGTACATCGAAATAAATTCTACATTGAAGTTTTCAAAATACACAAATTTTGAGTTTTAGTTAAACGTTTTGAACCGTAACGGTTTTTAATTTAGTGAAAACTTCCCTGCCGGTGAATTCACTACCTCAATAACTCTGGCTACTTTTATGGTGAATCACAATTATCGCAATTTTTTATGCAGCAACAAGACATTAAAATATTTATCATGTGAAATATAAATTCATGTGAATATATATATATATACAGTACACAATTATTTTTAAGGTAGGCTCAACATATTTTTCCTCATCACTTTTTTTTAAAGAAAAATATATGTGTATGGAAATAATCTGTACATAATGTGATTCGCATTTACTTATTTATAAAGGAAAATACACTGACAAGGAATGTATCTCTTAATATAGTATACAATACATGTGGTAAAAAATCGTTTTAATATGTCAAAGTTTCTGCACGTAGAACTATTTTATGCAACTTCGATATAATATTCAGATTTTACTGTCTGTCTGTGTGTCTGTGTGTCTGCCTGCCAGTTCATAGCATGTATGTGTATGTATGTATGCGTGCGTGCGTATGTATGTATGTATATATGTATGTATATGTATGTATGTATGTATGTATGTATGTATGTATGTATGTATGTATGTATGTATGTATGTATGTATGTATGTGTGTATGTGTATGTATGTATGTATGTATGTATGTATGTATGTATGTATGTATGTATGTATGTATGTATGTATGTATGTATGTATGTATGTATGTATGTATGCATGCATGTATGCATGAAATAAAAATGCATTTATATGCGAACGCCGACTCAGGCATACATATTTTCCCATGCCTTCAATAAAAAGATTCCAGTGTACTTCAAAATGTATCTATTTTTTACCATATATGAATACACATATATTTAGGCTGTTTGAAACTGTTTTAAAAACATAAATATTTGAATTTAGTTGAGTGTTTACATTCTCTACTAAGATTCTTTTTGTCATTTGTAAAGAAGCATTTTTCAAACGAAATACTTTTGTTCAAGAATTCTTCCAAACATCATTAATATCTTCGTTTCCCTTTTAGTGGCTTTGACAAAAAATTCAGAATGTTATAAACTCAGAATGTTATAAACTTCAGAATGTTATTACTTAAAATAGTATCTTGAAGTTATTTTGGACAGTAACGAGCTTATTTTGAAAATGCCGTATAAAATTATGATTTGTTTTTTTGTACTTATTTCTATTTGTTTAATACCATAATATTTTCAGTTCCAGAGAGATATTTACATTAACTAACAGGGTCCTATTCCAAAAAAGCTAATTAAAATATGAGTATTTCTTACGCAAAACGATGTTCAATAGCACCCACATTAGCTAATTATAAAATTTATATTATTCATATTAGCAAGTGCAGCGTATAATTTAGACGAAATCAGTTATCGTAAAATATTCTTCAAATTTCAAATAAGTAACATCTTAGTTTTTATGGGCTCTGGAATGATATAGTTATAACAATTTTAACTGTTGTGCAACGAACCTGTTCTTGACACTCAATGGTACTAAACAAACATTTCATATCTGCTAACTGCTCATTGTAGATGTGAGGACTGGTTCCGTCGGCTTTAACAGGTTCAGAGTCCTTGGGTTATTGTAAGTTTCAAAGCAGTAAACCCTTTGCTTGCCTAAGCAGTGCACCCTTGGTTTTCTTTACGTTGTTAAAACTTAAATCATCAAACTTGTTTTGTACGTACTACTGTAGGAGCACAGGTTAAAATGTAAAATTTATACTCTTCCCACTGTACATTAAACCCTAACGTTGAGGTCCAATTCCGTTATTTTAAAATGGATTTATATATGCAAAAGATGAAATAAAACGTATGGCCCATTTTGAGGAAAAATTTAAGATAATCTTCAAATCTCTCTCTTTTCCTCCCAACGTCCTATTTCTCTGCCATTACTGGCAGCTGGCAGCCAAAATAATTTTATGATTTGCAAAGCAGTCTCGCATTAGACAGCGCACTTTCAAGCGAAGTAAAGAAGTATATCAGAAAGAAGGGCCATTATATGTCGAGTTTCTTACACACTTTTATAGGTGGTGCATTATCTCTCTGTTTTATGGCACGACATTTCAGAATTCGCAAAATGTTCAAATTTAGTTCTTGTAAACAATGGAGACGCTTGCTAGATGGCTTGCGGCATATTTTGTATGTTTGTGAAAGGACTTAGGAAGTGAGATCTCATTACTGGCTCCAGCAAATCGGAAAAGACTATTTCTTTTGTAAAACAAACAAATATGAACGTTAACGCTAGAATCATGCGGGGAAATGTGGTCCTAAAATATCCTTTTATTAGCTTAGATATTCAATGATGTGTCACACTTTCTTTAAGAATATTTAAAAGGTCCTCAGGCTTATTTAGTTTGCATTTCTGTTTCGATGTTTTTATCAAAACGATAAGAAATTTATCTTCTTTATGAAAAATGTAATTTACATATTTAAGTGAAATATTAAACCTTGAATATATATTAAAATATAAAGTGTGTTCTAGAAAGATTTTTATTTTTATATAAGTTTATAAAATAAAAAAGTGGGTTAGTGACCTGCAGCTTTCGGTGAAAGAAATAATATCTTAAAAAGTTTCTTATCGATTCATTTTCAACCAAATTCAACATATGCCCCATTAATTGCATGGAGAATGTGAAATTGATAAGTGATTTGCAATTAGGCTTTATTCAATTTTTTCGTGGAAAAATGTACAGTACAAAAATTAGCCCTTGTTTGAAAACAAATTTTGTTTCAAAAAGCTTTTGTCCTAAAAATTTTGGTGTCATTATTTCTTTTTCCATTGGCCTTTCAGGAGTTTCTTTTTTTTTATGAATTTTAATATTAATAAATATTTTCGTGGGGCACTCTCTACATTAAGGGACATAAATCATCCCCGATTTTTTTATACATTTCCGTGAACTATTTGACCAAAACATATGTATTAATCTTTTTTTCTTTTCAGATAATCCTAGGCATTATTGCAATGCTAGATAGAACATATTGGACTGGCCTGAACTTTGTAAGATGCGTAAATCATTAGGTAAATAATTAATTTGCATTCCATAAACCTTCTTTTTTGTTTAGTAATTTTCTTTATTCTTGTGACGCAATTCACGAATTGATGCGTACTATTTACATATGTAAATATTTTCAATACGTATGATTCTTGTCTTTTTTGATGATTTGTCGTATCACTGAC
The DNA here is from genome assembly GCA_006491805.2 of Dysdera silvatica. Classification (NCBI taxonomy): domain Eukaryota; kingdom Metazoa; phylum Arthropoda; class Arachnida; order Araneae; family Dysderidae; genus Dysdera; species Dysdera silvatica. The sequence goes on along the minus strand of QLNU02015270.1, from coordinate 50,771,446 downwards.
CAGCAGTGTGATATATATATATATATATATATATATATATATATATATCATCATCATCATATTCAACCATTATCTATCCACTGCTGGATGAAGGTCTCTCCAAATGCTTTCCACACAAGTCTATCCTGAGCAATTCGCTTCCAAGTCACCCCAACCTGTTTTCTTATCTCATCACGTTCTTATCCCATCCACACATCTAATTTGAGGACGTTTTCTAGATTTCCGGTGGTCTCTTGGGATCCAGTTGAGAATTTCTGTTGTCAATCGTTGATCAGTTTTTCTTGCAATATGCCCAGCCCATCTCTATTTCAGCCTTTACACTTTAACAATGATGTCATCTACTCTAGTTTGCTCTCTCTCTCTCTCCCAAGTGTTTCTTTTTCGATTACTCTTAGTTATTCCAAGGTTTTTCGAACATCCAGAATCCTTAAAGAGTTAAGATTTTGGAGCTATTTCTTCGACTTTTTTTCTACGTTTAATCCACTGTTTCCCTCATACAGCTTTCTGTAGAATTCTTCAACTCTTCTAAGTATTTCTTCCCTATTTCTTGTTACAGTGCCATCCTCTCCTTTTAATGCAATGATGTGTTTCTTCCCAATAGACAAACTCCCTTTAACAACCCTAAGGCTCTTGTTGCTTTCAATGGCCTTCCTTACTAACTCACAATTGAATTTTCTTATATCTTCTTTCATGTTTTTGCGCAAAGTTTTGCAAAGTTCTACATACTCGATCTTGCGACTGGTATTTTGATTGTCCACCTTCATAAGTCTTCGCCTTTTCATGAGTTGTTTCGTCTTCTCAGATAATTTGCTATTCTGCTTTTTACATATTACACCACCAATTTCCCCAGCAGTTTCAATTATTGTCTTAACAATGTTTTCATTTGCTTCTGAGATGTCAACTTCTTCAATAAGTCCTTCCAGTGCAGAAAAGCGATTTTTTAATTCCAACTTGAATGCCTCAGTATTTTCTTTTAATTTCTTTAAATCCACCCTCTTACATACTTGTTTCCTAATGAGCTTCTGCCTTTCTAGTTTAGTATTTAAGTGCATTTTACATCTCACCATTCGATGATCACTTCCAGTATTAAATCTGTTCAGTATGCTGCAATCTTCAATAATTGATTTCTTGTTTGCCAGTATATAGTCAATTTCGTTTATTCCTTTCCCCATATCCGTATTTACCAACCGATGTCTCTCCTTGTTGACCAATTCTTGCATTAAAATCCCCCATGATGAGCTTGATGTGTTGTTTCCCCTTATGTGTAGCTTTTTGAGTTCTTCATGGAATTCCTCAACTTCCTCGTCGGTATGACTTGATGTTGGTGCATATGCCTGTACTATCTGAAGTTGGTATCGCTGGGTTAATTTTGAACAACGAGCCTCGCTGCTCAATCTGACATGCTTTCAACTTCAAAAAGGTAATGTTTAATTCTTTTGTGGATTAAGGAGCCAACACCACTTGTTCTTCCAGTTTCCGTTCCTCGGTACTAAAACAAATGTCCGTCTTTAAGTTCCACCAGCTCTTATCGTTTTCTTCTGACTTCATGGAGTCCCATTATATATATGTAATTATATAATTATACATTATATATATGTAATTATTAATTATATTATATAATGTCACATTTTTTTTCTTTTCAAATTCTTCTTTTAATTCCTGAAATTTTGCCTCAGAAGCAAGAGGTCGTCCATTATACGTAGCCAAGGTCAATAACAAACGGCAGCCTGGGCCATTCCAGTGATTCTTAGCACCCCCTGCTTTCATGCCACGCTGACCGCTGCCTTGATCAGGAGCACTCCAGCACCTGGAGACTAGGGGCCATGGTTTTTGGTGTATTAGCATATTGGAGGAATTAGCCATAATTTCACCACGCTGGCTAGACGGGTTGGTGAATTAGCCCTCCCCTTCCGCCTTTCCGTCCGTGCAGCAAATATTAATTTGCTTCATAAATAGACCTGCCGCACCACTTGAAGGCTGAGTAGGACACTAGGTGACTGGCCCGGCTGTTTCCACACATCGTCACATGCGTTCAGCGTGTGGGTCTCCTTCCAGTTAGATACCAGCAACCCTTTTGCAGGCCATATATATATATATATATATATATATATCTTTATCAAATTCAAATTTATTTTCCAGGCATCTAATATATACAGAATATGGAAAAGTATAATAAATTCATTAGCAATAACCGAAGACAATATAATAAATAATAATACGATACACAAATAAGAAATATTAGCGATAATAAATCTTAAAGTAATAACTGTTAAGAACATATAAATGCCGGGAATGGATGGGAAAAAAAAGGCAATTAAAGACCTGATAAATTCCCACCACCATCGGAAACGTCAAATCATCGATTGTATTGACAAGTTATGATATTATTTTACATTATTTTATGATTTTAATTATAATTATTATAATTCATAAAATATCCTCGTAAATTAATAAATCAATTCTATTATGATTCATAAAAGCATTTGAATTAGAATATCACAATTCTAGTATGCTTTATAAGTTTTTATTGCTAAGGTGTTTCGACAGAAATCATGTGTTCAAAATTTTGAACGTACAATGATCATGGATATTAAAATAGACAATATTCTTTAAATGTAGATAAGAAAATATGCACAGCAAGGGTTGTTACAATATCGGTTTACTTAAAAAATATGTGGCAGGTAGTCTTACAGGGTGCCCATTGATCGCCAGTTTATGCTAAATGCGGGACTCTGTTCACCAGTCAATGTTACTCTTTTCTCTTTATTGTCATCCAGGAACTTGATGGTTTGGCCCTTTCAGTCGCAGTATGCAACTTGCTGCTTTAACTTGCTCTGTACGTTAAAACATATGTCATTCTTTAAGTGATAGTACTGTACCGTATACCATTCAGGTTTAAGGAACCTCCTTCTATTTATGACTTGTTTTCTGAGTTACAATAGTTGTTTGTGGTTGTTTTTGTGGCAGATGATTATTTTGGTCCCTACATTAAGAAATTAATTTGCTATTTTGCTATAAGCAAAGTAAAGCCCCTACTGCATGTTCATATGAGAAATGTGAAAGATATGTTTTAACTTATACGCGGTCCAAGACACTCCGGGCTAAACGGAGGGACCCTGGTTCGAATCCAGGATGGGGAAAGCGTCTCTTTTTCTCCAAAATTACATAAGCTCTAGTTTGAGCTGTAATTAATACGTGGGTGGCAAAAATTATAGTATAATAAATTTCCCCCACGAAAACTCACAAAATTCTCGCCCCGGAGGCTTTCTTGTGTTGACCATATTTGGCAATTGTGTTATCCCTGCGGAGGGTAATAATACCTTAACATCTTTACATACGGAGAAAGAGAGCGTTGTTTCCTGTCCTCATTCGTCTAGCGGTCCAAGACACTCCGGGCTAAACGGAGGGACCCTGGTTCGAATCCAGGATGGGGAAAGCGTCTCTTTTTCTCCAAAATTACATAAGCTCTAGTTTGAGCTAATTAATACGTGGGTGGCAAAAATTATTGTATAATACGTTTTAACTTATAAATCGCTAGCATTTGAAAATAACTGTGGGTATCTCTAAGATAATATCAACCACTCTCATAAATAATATTAAAATTTATATTCTAGTAGGAAATATTTTAAACTAATTCTTTTGTAAATATTGTATCGTAAGAAAATATAAAATATCGGCTTTAAAAGACAATCGAATTTCTATTTCCGAAAACGAAAAATAGAAGCATTTGAAATTGCGTCGCTTGAGTTCAAAATTTTTACTTAAAATTTCAGAATATTTGTAACATATGTTGTAAGGAAATATACTTTTCCGTTGTTTTGCAGATGGATTGAAAATTTTGTTTTGTGAAATTCTAGAAGATCTGCGACTTTATATTTAATAAATGCTTCTTCAAAATATTTGCTGGACTTTAAAAACCTACGTAGGAATTCGTTTGAAAAATGCGTCGACAAGACATATCCTCTATACAGTAGATAGCTAAAAATTCTCGTTACGCAACTTATTTTCAGGGAGAGACTAAATTTACCAAATTAAACAAAATACAAATATTTTGCTAAAAACACCGCTTTTATTCTAATTTATTTTGAAACTAATTCTAAGAGCTTTTGATTTCATTTAATGGTTTACGATTTGGTTGTGAGTCGACATTGTCCTTCACTAATTTTAATCCAATCTTTAAATAGATCAATTGTTTTTACAGATTTCTTCTTCTCTTAGTAAAATGATATTTGCTGATAGAGACTTTATCTCCATGTTTATGACAACCGCATTCTCACATGTATATATTACCCTCAAAGAGCGAAAATGCTTAATGTGCAGAAATAATGACCACAGCGCATTATGGCTTTCGAGAAACAGCCACGATACAAAATTTCGAGCTGTGGCTGCTTTTATAAGACCACACCACGTTCGGGCATAATAAAAATTGCAATAACACGAAATTCGTGTGTGGTTGATAAAAATAAACGGCCACAACGCGCTCCGACCATACAAACATGCCAAAGCGTATTGCGCTTGTTTTTTCATCAGCCATTACCTAATGTGAAATAACTTTTAGCAAATTTTAAGAAAAGGTAACGGCAAATAATCATCTTATAAGCTGCTAATTTACTGATTAAAATACGCATAACACATGTCTACTGAAGAATAATGGAAAGGCTTATAAATTTTTGCAGGAGCTGTCAGAATTACACCTGGTATTTTTTGAACGAGATTTTCACTTTTTGCCAATGCGGTACCTTTTACAATTACAATTTACAAACACTTGCTCACTTTCAAAACCTATCACTGAAATTTACTAAAGAGATAATGAACTTAAGGGTGCATCATTTGCATCGTGGCTGAGAAACAACCACAACGCGGTTTGGTATGTTTATAATGCTAGAATGCGTTGGGGTAATTTTCTTTATTAGCCAAACGCGGGTTTCGCGTTATGGCAACTTTTAATATCTGTAAATACGTTGTGGCCTTTTAAAAGCAGCCACAACGTGAAACGTTGTGTTGTCGATATTTATCGAAGGCCAGAACGCGTTTTGGAATTTTTTTTATCACACTGAGTATGTTCGCTCTTTGGATCAAACGTATACATTTAATGAGAATCCATTGAGGATTGTAAGTAGATTTATAAAAATGAGTAGATTTAATCAACCAGTTATACATTTAATGCAGTTCGCGGTATAGGACAAAAATCGTTAGTCAAATGTTTAAGAAATAGTTAAAGTCAAATAGATAATTTCTCGTTGCTTATGCTGAAGCAAATTCGAGACCACAGACAGACTGGAAAATAACGTTTTATTTTCCTCTACAAATTTAAGTATACCGATGCGGTTGCATACAGCAATAGGTATTATGTTAAAGATTAGAAACAGCGTCGTGTTACAGCTGATACTGTCAACCTATGTAAGAAACTAATTTTACTTTTCTTCTAAATTATTTATTTATTCTGAAAATTTATAGCTTCCCAAATGTCCATTTTCCATGACTGACCTCTCAAGGATATTAGGCTTAGTTTTATTTCCAGTACATTTAGTTGCATATAAACGTCTTGCACTTTGGACGTTATTGGTTTAGTGGGGTCTTGTGGCGCAAATGCAGATCAGATAACCCTACACCCGGGTCTACAGTTTTTTGAAGGACTTGAGTTCCTGTCCCTTAGGGAGAATAGGTGTGCCATATCGGTCAGTGAGCCAACCAATGAACGATTTTGCCCAACTACCATAACTAAGTGGACTTCCTTGATGAGATGGATCTCAGAATACGGGTGATTATAAAAATGCCAGGGCCTCGATGTCAGCGGCCGCCAAATGCGTATTTTTTGACATGTAGGTAAATACTTTGATTCCAGAGCTGTCCCCAAAGGATACGCGCTGCGTGCGCCGCATACTATCAAGGAATTTTGAGAAATAAAGAGTATGTGTCGTGTACTCTGAACGCTTCAAGAAAGTTTTTGTATTTGCTGGTTTTTGGGCAACTTTCAACAAAGTTCAGCCTTTTTTTTTTCTTTGCTAGTCATTTACAAACTTGAATGGAAACAAATGAGGAAGGAAAAACCCCTGAACCCCCAAACCTCAAAATAATATCCTGCATACATCAGGAGAGAAATGAAAAACTTATGAAGGTGACAACAACCACCTTGGGCTTGGATATACGGTAGACGATCAATTAAACGCCAGTCAGCGCGGCGCGGGGACGTCACCAAATCCAGTAACTCAGAAATTTTAATACTCTTTAATTAAAACAGCACCGCTTAATGTCAATAATTTTCTTCAGGACAGCCCTGGTTGATTATACACAATCGTATAGATTCATGATTTGGACTTGAACTACTGTTTCCCAGTTTGGAGGTCGCGTTTAGATATAAGTCCCATTCCATCGGATCTTCTACGGGATTTTCTGGTTTAGGGATAAATAAAAAGTTATATTATTTCGTAATCTAACAAAATCGTGGGTGAGCATTATTGAAAAGGGGAAGAAATAATTTTTTTTTCCAATTATTCCCGCAGTAGAATCCATTTTCTTCCCAAAATGGCATATTTTGGATAATTTGCTTATTTTTTAATAAAACTCTGCTTAAGAATACCCCACGCAGTCTGAATAGTTTTATTAGTTTCAGCTTTCGCCAATTAATCAGACGATATAAATGACTTCAAAAAGGTGGGGAGGAAAACGAAATGAATGGATCGGTAATTTAAATCCTTTTAAAGCTTTGGAAATAACATGATCGAAAAATATTCTTGAGCGAACAGAAAAGAATACAATCTTAGGATTTATCCGAAAAATAAAGGTCTTTTTGCTCATTTCTTCTTCATTTGCCGAGTCGCAAAAAGCAGAAAGAAAGCACAAAGTCAAATCAAGGAATACAACAAACCTGGAGAGTGGGAAAAGAACTAAAATTTTTTGTCGGATTCCATTGAATTTAATCGCTTCGAAACCGAATTAGATCTCAATTTGGTCTTTTCTGAAGAAGGTAAATTTAATTCCCCTTTGCTCATTGCATGAGAGTTTCTTTCAGTTTATTTTTCCTTGTGTTCAAAAATCACTTCCTTTTCATCTGGATTTCGGTATCAAAAGTGGTTTTTTATTTCCGCAAACGTCGTTTGAAAAGGAAAGAACAATCAATCACCCAACCAATCAAAGGGAGGGATAAGGTAAAAGTATCTGCAATTCTCCTACTCTACAAGGAGTTAGTTATCACTAACATGACGTTGTTAAGTTGTTAAGTTGACGGAGTAAGTTATCACTAACATGACGTTATCCAAAGTAACACACAAGAACGCACAGCTATTCGCTAACTAGACATGGACCGGTGCTTAAAATTATAAGGTAATCTTCAAAGTTCTTTATAATACAGTAGAACCTCATCAGCGCGACCACACATGGGGATAAAATTTTGTTCATGTTAAAAGTAGTTCGCTTTATCCGGAAAAGATGAAGTCGAATTATTCAAATTTGGCAGGAATTAAAAAAAAAACGCATATAATGTTAAAAGTAATTCGTATTAAGCATGTTCGCATTAACGAAGGTAGACTATATATATGTATATACCGTATTACTGTGGAAACATAACAAATATTCTGGATAAACGGAGATTTCACCCGTGTTATCCGACATACCACAAAATTCCGGATGAACTTACAAATCCCATCATGCTGAACAGATTCTTCTGTGATATTTTCAGGAAAATTTTGTAGAAAACAAGGAAAGCATGGACAATCTATCAAACGGGTTTTGCAATATTATTTAAAATTTAAATATTATTTATTGGATATGGTTTCACATTTAGACCTATTAATAGAATTAAGTTCTATTGAACATCTAGGTAAAATGGTTCTTAAATTCAGGTAAAACCGATAAGGTAATTATTGGCGCCAATTTCTGGTTTGGCAAAAGGGTGTAGACCTAGCATGGGCCATAGGTAAAAAAAATTGTCATTTTATTTATTTCTTCCTATATTATGATCACTCCTTTCTTAATTTATTCTTGTAACCATGAGGTCCTTACTTAGTGTAGATATTTTTAGCTTTGACGCATAATGTCTTCGCTTTCAATTTTTATATTTTGAATACACAATTTCAATGTGTAAGGCGAGTTTTCATTTAAAATATTCACTAGTGTATAAATAAAATGCAAGTTATCACAGTTAAAGAAAGTTTCTAGAATGCAAATAGCTGTCTAGGTAGCCAGATGATAGCTAAACAGCTGTTAGCATTTCAGAAACCCTTTAAACTACGATAATTTGTGTTATATTTTATACATCATTTTTACATAGTGTGTCGCAAAAAATTAAACGTTCCCTAATGAGTTACTATTAAATGCGCATTTGCGGTCTGGTAGCAGAAAGCGAAAAATGGTATCGTTCTTAATTTATCTGGCATCTCGGTTATGAACAGTTTTTCAAATTCTAAAATATGGTGTTCCTCAAATTGCCCAGCAAAATCTATATATGAGAATGCGATAATATTTGACATAGGAGGACGTATTTTTAAATTTAATTAAATTTAAGCAAATATATAAACCTACAAGACACGCGAACAATAATCTTCTAAATAGAATAAAGAATATTGCTGTGAGGAATCTGCATATCCAATGAAAATAACCATAGGCCGAATTACCATCTTATAATTTCTTGCACCAACAGTTTATAACATAAATTTCTGGTTTCTGTCTGATCAGTGATTTTCAATGTACAAATTTCATTCCAATATTTATGTTTTATTTGAATGTCCTGAGATTATATAAACGTAAGTTATTTCACCTGGCAATATTATATTTTTTCAGTAGTTTCTTGAATTTTGTTGATATTTGTAAGCTATTTTTTCAGAAAGAGACCAACATTTTATTGCATTCCAAATAAATTTTGATTCTGAGTTTGTGTTGAATTGCGAGTTTCACAGAAAGATTTTTTCACTTTTTAAATATTGATTTTCAAATATATATTTTATACGAAAAAGTTATTCAAAATTAATTTAGTATGAAACTTAAAGTAAAGGAAATATATCTGGATGAAGTAAACATAAACTCAGGAAAAATTAAGTGTTGTTTATAGACAAGTACTATATAAAAACCCTCAATAAAAAATATAAAATATATCAACGAACATTTAGAGTGCTTTAAGAAACGGATTTAATGCAAAGGATAGAACACTACGGGATAGTAAGAAATTCGGAAAGAACAACGGGGAAAATGAAGATTTTTACAAAAGCCCTACCCACTTCTAGATACTGAAGCAGAAGAAACAGGAAGATGAAGAAAATAATAGATTATGACGATCATTTTTAAAAGAAAAGAGTATAAATGGTGAGTGTAAGGTATGAAAGAAAACTAATATGTTGAATTGTTTACTAATCAAATTGATATCGTTAAGTTTTTTAAGCAAGTTAAGAAGAATATATCAGAAGTAATAAGAAAGAAGTAAAGGCTTCTACCGGACTAAGCACAGAAGCATTATCCATGCGAATATAAATTGTAGTCCATGATGATCGCCAACCTTTGAATCGGAGAAGGCATTTGTTGATGATGAAGGAAGAATATATCATTAGGTTGAAGTCTGACTCTTGTTTCCTATGAATTATAGTAGAAGCAATGTTTTGCTTATAATAGCTAGAAAAAAGAAAGTTAATATGCATTCACGCTGGATACGAACTTGCGACCTATATGTTATTGTATCAGTGTCTTGACTGGCGGGACATCAACAATTCTCTCAATTGTTTAAGGACAGTCCTTGGGTTAACAATTATATACTAAAAACGAGAACCGAATCACTGTCACGAAGTGGTACGACCATGAAAGCAATGTGGCATAAAATAAGAGGTTACTTGTTTAAGTCAAGACCGAGTTCGGAGATATTTATATTTGTCTAATAGGAGCCAAAAATACGTTAAAGTGTGATCTGTGAAAATGTTCAGAGCTCAAATTAATCGTTATAAATTACTTACCTCGCTAATTGTTTTCTACAGAATTATAGAAAATAAATTGAATGGTAAATAAACGAATCACAATCAATGCCTTAATTTCTTCGTTAATATGCTTACGAATGGTGGTGTATTTATAAATTAATTGCTGAATAATACATTACACATAATCAAGGAAGAAGACTAGTAGCTGATTAACGCATCCAAAAATTTCGAAAAGCTGAATAGCATGGTTACTCGTTGTTGCCAAAATCAAAACTTTTGATTTTGTGGATTCTGTGATGGTTATTCTTGAACTTAAATGACTTTTTGTTAAATTTTTACATGTTTTCCACTGCTGATACCTGTCCATAAGGTCCTCGGGCCACATGTTTCTTTCTGGGTTTCAGAGTTGCCAGTTGGTGCGGCCAACATTCCACGAATTTTACACCATCATGAATAAATAAATGAGAACTTCGTCCTCATATCTGCGGAAAAGAGTTTTATGACAAATGCATTGAGCCTTTTGCCTATTAAACAAAGTCAGAACTATACGAGTAAGTGTGAAGACTTATGGTTAAGTGTAAAATATGGAACAAATAAAGTCAAGCTAGGGGAGCAGGTAAGGTGAGTTAGCTATGACTAATTGGAAATCGAAATGAGAATTTATGCACTTAGCTTTATTTTAAAGAAATTAAATAAAACTTTGCTATTTTAGTGGTTTTATACCTCCTGCTATATTTCTTACTCTTTTTCCTATAGAATTATTGGTATGGGCTTCAGGAAAAGGTGTTGCCACAGGGATTTAACTTTTTGTGTTGACATAATCTGTCATTGCATTAATTATTATGGGCGTTCAACTGGTTGTGAACGCCACTGTGTTTTTATTAATTTATCAATTAACACTAGTTGTATTATTAATGTTTGCACAGGATATTAATTTTAGCTATATAACAACTTGCAACATTCCGTTGAACACCACGCAGGTTAAATTTAGGAACAATTTTTATTGACATTTTCTAGGCGTAGTAATAGTAACTCCAATGTTATGGCATAGTTAGATGGCTATAAAACATTTCTTTTCTGTACGAACGTTTCACCATCTAATCATGCCATAACATCTGCCTTATTATTACTACCCCTAAAAAACGTTGTTTCTTAATTTAATTGCTACATTCCATAAAACAAAATATTTTATACATATAAACTTTCGTACTTATAATCTCAAATACTGAATAAATGCTGGATGTTTATCCACCTGTGTTGAAAATATACATATATGTATCAGAGGAAACAGGGCGATGTATAAAGCTTTTTTGACCTAGAGAAGTATTTAGAAACAGAAAAGAAAATTGGTTGTGTAAATGATTGACGTGTGAACACCATTCGGGCTTTGCAATAGCTATAGTCCTCTAAACCTTCCCAATCGTCGTACCTTTCACCTGTTCAGAATGAATGACAGCGAAGGAGTGGATGACATCACACTCCAAAGCAGTTATTTTGGAAGCGTGAGAAACTGATTAATGACTAAGGGACTGACTCACCCCTCACTTATTCAATAATGGAATACCACTGGAAACGGAAGGTACTTATTGATCCAAGCACATCAATTGCTGTACAGTAGTCGAATGGGTGGGAGATACGGTACAAAAATCCCTTCCACCTTCAGCTACCCATCTTTTGTCTTGAACATACCGTGTTTGTCTGCTATTGAAAGAGATGACTTTAAGCTGAAGGATAATTAGTGATTTTCTTTATCGCAATATTATTTTTAAAATTTTCTTGATATATATATAAGGTTAAAATCATTTCATTTGGTTCAGTTTACCCTCGCTGTCCTTGGGTTATAAAAATCCAACTAACTTTCTTTATGGCAGATAAATATGTTATTGTTTCAAAGCAGTGGATTTGAAAAATGCCATTCAGAATCATCGAAAATTTACAAGCATCAGCAACCTCCCTCGCCCCTTCATTATGAAAGTTCGCCTCTTGCAGCAGAAAAATCGTTTTCCATCCAAAACTATTTTGTATACTATTTCCAATACGTAAGACCTTTGGTGGAACTTTTGCTTTATGTAACATTTATTTTATATAAAAATTATACTATCTAACAATAAGCAGGAAAAATTATTAGATACCAGTAAGTAGGAACAAATTATTAGATACTGATAAGTAGGACAAATTTATTAAAAACCAGTAAGTAGGAAAATATTATTAGATATCAATAAGTAGTACAAAATTATTAGATACCGGTAAGTGGGAAATGATTAGAAAATAATTATTAGAAACCAATAAATTGAAAATAATTATTAGAAACCAATAAATTGAAAATAATTATTAGAAACCAATAAATTGAAAATAATTATTAGAAACCAATACATTGAAAATAATTATCAGAAACCAATAAATTGAAAATAATTATCAGAAACCAATAAATTGAAAATAATTATTAGAAACCAATAAGAAACCAATTACTAGAGAGCAAATAAGAAAATAGTTATTAGATAAAAATAATTAGAAAATAATTATTAGATAACGATAAGGGGAAGATAATTATTAGATAACGAAGTGGAAAATACTCATTGGGTAACAATAAGCGTAAAATAATAATTAGAAAACTCTATTACGTAACATTACTTCTTAGAGAAACGAATCCACTGAAGGACCGTGCTGAAAATTCCTACGAAATTAGTGTAAGTAAAATATCTTGTTAAACTAGCGCAAGTAAAATATCCTACGAAACAAGTAAAATATCTTATTAAACTAGTGTAAATAAAATATCCTATGAAACTAGTGTAAGTAAAATATCCTACCAAACTACATCATTCATGACTGCATTCAGTCGAAACCACGCAAAGTTAAATAAAAGAACTTAGACAACGTTATATATGCGTGGAAAACGAAAATTTAATCATAGGATGTACATTCCAACCAGGCTTAACTGGTCTTCATCAGGAAGTACTGAAGAATAGAAACCAGACCAGAATTTCCTGAAGAAAACCAGCTAAGCCTGGTTGAAATGTACATCATATGATTTAATTTTCCTTTTTTACGCATATATAACGTTATCTAAGAAAGTTCTTTTATACATCCTGTATATCCTACGCTCTATGCAGCAGGAATCCTATAAAATATTGGTGTGGGTTTTATTTACAATAATATACTAGATAAAAGTCATTTGATAAAAGTTAAATGACTTTTATCAAACTTTGATATAAAAGAACTAGGCTTATGTTTGAAAATACAACTCAAACGACCTAGATTTTCATAAGTAAGATTGATCTTAAATTTCACTTGCGGAGTTAAATCACAATGACCGAAGGAGTACCAGTCCGTAAAATTATCCCTTAAATGTTGTAACTCATCCAAGGAACCTAATTAAATGATATTGATAAATTGCGTAGTATTCTCATTTAAACTAATTATTTTCTGAAGCACATACTCCTTAAGCTTTTACCACCTTAATTAATTATTTGGGGAGATTAAATACCCTTAACCCCGTAAAGTTCCTTGATCATTAATCAAGGTTTTGATCACTTCTCCCTACCATTAATTACGGCCCATGCAGTGTAATTTTTCGTTAATAATGAAACAAATGGTTACATTTTTTTAAAAAGGACAAACTTTAGGCTCGGCATGGGGTATATATATATTACATGAACAACAACAACAACAAGGGAACTCCTCTTTTACTTCTAATCTGGTTTGTGCTTTCATGGGTGAATTTTAATCATTAACGTCAGGCTACGAATCCATTTACCGCAACATAGCATGTTCGAATATTATCATCAAAGGAATCTATGTTTCCCACTCCCCATCTGGCGACTAGTGGTAAGATTAATGGTGAATCAACTGCCTGACTTCGCACTTCACCTCTCCCAATCTCTGCTGAATTATCTTTCGTGAATTGACGAAGCGAAGAAATTTCTTGCCCTAGTATTAAAGTAATTTTCTGCGTCTCTCATCCAATATTAGATCCTCTTTTTTGTGCCGTAACTGTCGTATTCGTGAAAGAGGAAATTGGCGTGCACTGTGAAGAGGAGACACCAGTACTTAACAAGGAAAAAAACTGTAGAACTTATTCCGAGTTACCGAGTCGTGTTGAAATCATTAGACTACTAATCGTGGATAATCATTACCATTATGAAAATTGTTTTTTCTCAAATTACAAATGATACATTGTGGCCTCCTCTAAAAAGGACGTAAAAAGTTAATGGATAGGACCTTTAAATTATTTAAATTTCAACAATTGGACACTCGTTTAGCTTATTCTATAATTTAAAAACTACAATGTATTGTTTAATAATTTTTTTTAAACTTTTTTAACAGATACTTACACAATATATAACAAAAATGCAAGGGGCTTCTTATTAGAAAAATTTCTATAAGCCAATATCTAATACACTGGAAATATAATATTTTAATGACTATTGGGCTTTGCGCGCACTCTAACAGACAAAATTCTCATATTTGTTAATTATTTCTGTGTTATGTTTTTAACATTTTTAGTTTTAATATGAAACCCAAAACAGCAAAATACATATTTTATTAAAAAAACATTTTTTAATGAAAAATGCAAATTTCAAAAACATAATGAATTATGAAGTAGGTAACTTAACATAAATTAAAAATCAATCGTTTAAATGTAGCCACAGTACAGAGCTATATATATGTTGTTCATTTAAGTTACACAAAACATTGTATCTTACATTGTTTAGAAAATATCCTGCGCTCCAAAGTAAAACGGCAAAAAATTTACTGAGAAAAACGACTTACATTTGGAGTTTTAATTTAAAGACAGTCAAAACGCATTTTCACGATCAAGTGTTGTGAAAACTAATAGAAATCTTTTAATGTGGTTTTGTTATATATAATCCTAAAAGTTAAATTATAGGACAAAAATAAATTGATTGCTTCGAAAAATTAAGCCGGTAGCCATACGTAAGAGTATGATTCTGTCGACGACAGAGATTATTTCCAACAATAAAGGTTTAAATTTCGAACATGAATTTGCATTTCTATTGCGTTTTGAAAACTCCGTGCTCCCAGAAAAAAAAACACATACTCAGAGAAATAATGAAAAACTATTTTTGTTAGTTCCATGTCACTTTTTTCACTAATATCATTATTTCGTTTATATATTACAATGCAAAACCCAACAAGACATATTATTTATAACATTGGGTTGTCCGGCAAATTCGTGCCGATTTTTGGTATTGGCGTAAGGACAGGTCTGAATATATCAGAACGATTAAAAACAAATGGCATGCGTAAACATCGTAAAAGAAGGTACTTCAGGCATATTTGGCAAAAAAATTGTTTACGATACGTTAATTTTTGTTTGTTTTATACGCCTTTGAATATGGAAGGAAACAAAGTGCATTTTAGGCATCTAATGCTTTTCTTTTACCGGAAAGGCAAAAAAAGGCGGGGATTTAAAAATGGATTATTTATAATAATATTGAGCGAAAAAGATCTTGGGGGACAAGAGGAATGAACCACCTTTAGCCACCCCAAAAGCCGGTCTTCATCCAAAGAAGGTCATGCTCTGTGTCTGGAGGGATTGGAAAGGTACCCTCTATTATGAGCTTTTACCAAACAACGAGACGATAAATTCAGAGAAATATTGTTCTCAATTAGACGAATTAAAGACAGCAATTGAACAAAAAGTCCAGAAATAACGAATCGGAAAGGTGCCGTGTTTCATAGGGACAATGCGCGGCCCCATGTGTCTTGGATAACTCGACAAAAGTTGTTGGAGCTCGGTTGGGATGTTCTACCCCATCCACCATACCTCTCGCCCTCTGATTACCACCTATTTCGGTCATTACAAAATTCCCTTGATGGAAAAAACTTCAACTCTTTGGTCCAGATAAAAAATCACGTAGAAAAGTTTTTCGCTGAAAGATTACCTGAGAGATTCTGGAAGAAAGGAATTTTCAAGTTGCCTGAAAGATGGAGAAAGGTTGTAGAACAGAATGGCACCTATATAATTTAATAAATGTATACTAAAATGTAAATCTTCTGCGTTTCAATTTTCCTTCAAAATCGGTACGAACTTTCCGGACAACCCCATACTTTAGACGCGAAAATAACTCCAATATTCAGGGTTACAACCTTCTTTACAAAAATCTAGATAATGTACAAAATTTACAATAATTTCTAGTTTCGGAATTTTCGAATTTGCTGAATTTTAAACAATCATTCTTTCAATTTGTTCAGATATTTTTAACTTAGTAAAACTAATCAGCATCAATGTCTTTTTCTGGATGTAAAAGTGATAGACACGCACAGATTTGTTAAAAGAATTCACCCTATCATCGACTCATGTGAGGAAAATTGGACTATAAATTTAGCATTAGTTTAGATTAGAGATTTCAATGTTTCCAAAGAGTTTTAAGAGTAACTGTTATCTCGTCATTCATCAGAATTTTCAAGATTTTTAATTCTGATCAATTTTGCTATTCGTCAGTTCAATTTTACATTTCAAGGAGTTCCTCGTTTGCTTAATTACAATTTATTTTCAGATTCGTTGCTAATTGTATTCGTTGCTATTCGTTGCATAACTGTATAAATAAATGTGACGTTCAACAATACTGGAATTTTGTAAGATGTATACAAAATTAAAACGTTAAATGATTGCTGATAGTTTGTAGTTTCGTACCGAGGACTAGCGTTAATTTAGAGAGCTTCAGTATTATACTAATTACACGGTTTTACAAACAACACAAAATACTAATCTTTACTTTACAAACCTTATTTTACAAACAACACGATTTATTTTAATTTACACGATTGACTTTACTTTATAAATGACATGATCATACTAATTACATGCTTTTACAATCTGTACGTTGGTTCTGAAAAAAATCACACATAACTAATGTGAATTTCTATTTAAGAACTTCCATTTTTCGAACATATTTACTATCTGCGCGGGTTTGTAATTTATTTCAAAGTTAGAAAATCTAAAATTCACTCTATTTAAAAAATTACATAAAAAAGGAAAATAACGCGAGATTTCTACATAATAATATACTTAACATAATAATATAATTCAACTTTAGAGCGAGTGGCCGTAAGTCCGTGTACATTATCAATTAGAGAGAGTTCTATTGAAACTATATTCCGGCATTTTAGAAAAAATATATATACACATTTCCTACTTTTACATAAAAGTATTAAATTAACGATAACATAAAAAAACAATGTAATGATAAGCTATTCCTGAAGAAGGACAGGTGCAGACGCGTCCAAAACCTCGGATGAAATATTTGACATTCCACCGGTTTTGAACCTTTTGTATTTTAGTTTCTTTCCTGGAATTCTATATTTTTATTAAAATTGTAAATTTCATTCCCTGTTGCTGTTTAAACTACTGAAAGAGACAACACAAGTAAGAAAATAATAATTATGGAAATTGTACCCATT
>QLNU02015270.1:50732953-50754025 GCA_006491805.2 Dysdera silvatica | reverse complement strand
GATTCATGCTAGCCATCCAAGACCAAGTGATCGCAACAAGGAACAATCAGAAATTCATCCAGAGAAAAGACATAGAAAGCGACAAATGCAGACACTGTCATGCGGCATCGGAGACAATCCAACACGTGATGGCAGGATGCAAGATCCTTGCGCAGTCAGACTACAAACATAGACACGATCAAGTAGCGAAAATAGTCCACCAGAAATTGGCAGCGAATGCTGGCTTTCTGACAGAAAAATGCCCGTACTACAAATATGAGCCAGAGACCGTGCATGAGAACGAAACACACAAGCTTTACTGGGATAGAGCAATCATAACAGACAAGACAGTCCCACATAACCGTCCTGACATAACCCTCGTCGATAAATCGAATAAGACCACGTACTTAATCGACATAGCAGTACCCAACACCAATAACATACAGACAACCTACACAACGAAAATCACCAAGTACCAAGATCTCAGACATGAAGTACGAGATATATGGGGTATGGAAAAGATCTTCATCATCCCGTTAGTCATCTCAGCAACAGGGATAGTACCAAAAACGCTTGCGACGAATTTGGAGATACTCAACATTGACCCAAACACCTACATTGAAATACAAAAAGCCACAATCCTAAACACGTGTCACATTGTCAGGAAGTTTCTAGACATGGCACATTAAGAAGTGATGTAAAAAGAGGCTTGGGAACATGGCGCTCTGCCCGTCCTGAAAGCTCATAAGCTCTGCCGTAAGAATGGCGGAGGAAAACTTGAGAGTATATATATATGATATATATATATATATATATATATATATACTCGTATATGCATAACAATCTGAGTATCCTTCTTGGAAAATTTAAAATAACCCGTTAAGGAAGCAACTTGCGGGTTTCAACGAGGGACCTATTAAGTAGAAGTAGCCGAGAGGCACCACTGCGCCGTTACGCGCAAGTGAGATCTTTTTAACATGCGAAAACTACCAAGTACCTTACAATATACTGTATAGCGTTTTACAGTTCTGCTTTCTACTTTTTCTGTGAAGCAAAATAATATTATGCATAACTTTCACATAAGGGCGTTTTTTATAGGTGCTGAAACTATCACGTTCTTGCGATATTTGAACACGTCACATCCAAGGAAAATGCAATTTTGTGGGCACATGCCCCAAATAACGATATCTCATCAGGTTTATCATGCCCATGAGATCTAACGGCCATTGTAAACGGCACCGCTGGGATATAATAACCAAGGAGAATCTATTTGTGTGCTGTCCATTGCTTTCCTAATGAACTAAATTCACTTCTTAACTGGTGTAGGATCTTGTTTCTTTGTTCACAGGATAATAGTTAACTGTAAACCAAAGGTAGGGCTCAAACGAAAGGAATAGTTCAATACATTACATGTAAATATACTTTAAATTAAGTATTAACTTCGCTTAACGTAATCGTACATCATAGTAGAACAAATAATAAATTTCCATTTTTGAACATAAGCTTGAGACACACTATTTTTAAAGAATCTTACAATTTGCAGGTTTCTTTTGTGAAACAAATAATACGTACAAGAAATGCACCGTACCGAAGATACGTACAACAAATACACCGTAACAAAAATAGGTACAACAAATACACCGTAACAAAAATACGTACAACAAATACAACGTAAAACAAATAATATGTATTTTCGTAATTTAAGTGGTAATCTTAAGAGAATTCGATACTAAGACAATCTTTAAATTTTAATGTACATATCCTGCGTATCCAATTACAGTAAAACATCTTCCAATTCCACATTCTAATCAACGATTATTTCCGTTAAATGAGGGTATTTGCGGTATTGGAAAACCTAAATAGCTACAAGGCTACATAGCTACAAAAATACATAGCTACGAAGCTACATAGCTATATGAAGGGGCGGCTTTAGGTTGATTTTTTACCCGGGTGGCCGGGCATGGATTGCTTTTTGGCGCCCCATCCGGTGAAAATAGAAGATTTTTACAGATGCACAGTGAGCCATATACCCTATAAAAGTGACCAAAAGTTTGAAGGAATTTCTCTAAAAGTATCTCCAAAAACTTCTATGAACTTGTCTCTTTTAAAAGGAATTTTCTACTATTGTGTCAATTATGAAAATTTAAACTTGAATTCAGTTTGGCGCCCTCATACAAACGGGGTCGTGGGTGGCTTCCCGGGTCGCCCCCCGTCCCTTACGCAGACCCTGGCTACATACCTACATAGCTAAAAAGCTACATACCTACAAAACTGCATAGCTCAAAAAATATATAGCTACAAAGCTACATTGCTACAAAACTTCATATATACAAAGCTACACACATTCCGATTAACGTCTTTGTATCTTTATGTTTTCCTCTGTATCTTGATATCCTTTAATGAGGGAATTTACACTATTTTACCAAAGTTCAAATACACCGTTTACGTATTTTCATAACGCTGGACAATGTATGGAAATTTGCTTTTGATCCTAAGAATCATGAAGAAAAGCAAATAAAATGTATGGAAACTTTAACATATGTTTCTTTTTTCCCACCTACCCATACTTTACAAACTCCTTTTCTACAGAACAAGACCTTATTGAAATTTAAATTGCTATATGGATTACGCTATTACAAATAATGGCCACCTCTTCAAACATTTATCAAGAAACAAAGTCAACAAAGAAACATTTAAACTATTGTAAACCTAGCTAACTAACTAGTGTCATCAAGTGTGATAACTAGTGTCATCAAGTGGCTTTTGCAGCCAACAAAGTCAGTTCGCAACATAGTTCTGAATCTTTAACTAAGCTGAACAATTACTAAGCCACTCTAAAATAAAAAGAAATATCTAATATGAGATCAATATGGCGTTATAGACACATACCAAATTACTTTTTAAATCGCAAATAGAAGAATCTCGTGCAAAATTTTTAGGAAAATTTAACGTGTAATCAAACATTGAGTCAATAAATTTCCTTTTCTTTCTTGAAGAGAAATTGCGATACATCTGGAATAAATGTGTCTTCCTTCGCCCACCCTCCATTGCACTTACTATTGAATTGAAAACTTTAAGAAACCTTACGAATATGAACTTATTTGAAATTATATACTCGTCCTTTTTATCTAATCGAAATGAACATCTTAATCTTAACGAGTTTAAATAACAAATATCCATTAACTCATATATCAGAGTTTCTTGAAATAAGGCCTGAAGGTCATTCAAATATCCATAATATATAGTGTAGATATTCATAGAAAGTGTTCCTTCAGAACCAATATTAAACACAATGACATACTACAATCTACATATTATATTCAGAGCTCTAGAAAAGAAGCTCTAAACGAACACTAGCCTTATTTCTCTTCAATTTCTAATTTCATTAATGTCACAGAAAGATGTCAATTACATTATAACTTTTATAAAACACACCGATCAATAGACATGCATTTAAACAGTTAACTCAGGTTAAATAGACTACTACTATTTTGAAAATTCTCTCTCTCACAACTCGTGTTTTATTTTGTTCATTTTTCCATTCAGTTAAGTCTATCCCAAGGGTCTTGGTAATTAAATGTATCTACATCTCTTTATGATCTCTCTCAAGAAGTATGACTTTTTAATATGATGTGAGTATTTCCTGTTTGCTTTGAGTATGTTGTGGTGGTGTTACACAGTTCTGGAAATTGCATTCAACTTATTAATTAAATTTGAACAACTGTTTTCTTAAACCACCAAAGCCTTTGCATCTTGATTTGAAAAAAAATGTTTATACTTCAGTATATTTTCAATATGTGTTTCATCTATTCACTTGTTATCAGGTGGTATTGCAAGGTGAATCAAAAAATATGTTTTTTATTCCCGTAATATAGAGAGTATTTGGTTATTATTATTATTGTTCATATGAGTTTATTTTTTAATACAAATATCTATTAAATTAGCAGAACACATCTTGTATGTACTTTATTATTTAATAATACAATATGAGATATTTCTATTCCGAAGAAATTTCTTGAAATATAAATATTTTTTTCAATTATTTTACAAGTATATATATAACATGTATAATTATAATCTCATTTTCATACTTAATTTTATAAAATACTATATGACATATTTACAAGTAGAAAAACGGAAATAAAATAAATTGAAGTACGCTTAAAAAGGCAATCCCATTCCATGTCTCTGAATGTTAAAACGTGTAAAGCGTATCTATCCCTTACTTTATTTGAATAGTTATTTATGAAGCATAAATTTTAACAAAGCAACATTTTATTCAAAGGACCATAAACTATTATCATCGAAAAAATAATTTTATTCACCGATCGTTTAAAGAAAATATGTTTTACTGTTTGCGAAATATTTATCCTTTTACATGACTTGGATATAGCACTTAAGGAAATGTTAAATCAAACAACAATGTCAATCAATCAACGTTTATTGGCGTAGTGATACCAACGCCGATGGTATGGCGTGATTAGATGGTGAAACGTTCGAAAGAAAATAAATATTTCTGCCTTCGGTGGGACCTGAACCCACGACCTTCCACTTGCCGGGCGGAGGCTCTACCCACTGAGCTACGAAGGACAATATATAATCTCTTTACGAACGTATATATATTGTTGCCAGTTATTTCGCAGAATGGTGTAGTACATAGACTACTATTTAAACCAAATTGCAAAGAGACTGGTATTAAATTGATCGAAATGCACGTTGCAGCATATGTATTTATTTTATTTATTTTCGTAGCTCAGTGGGTACAGCCTCCGCCCGGCAAGTGGAAGGTCGTGGGTTCAGGTCCCACCAAAGGCAGAAATATTTATTTTCTTTCGAACGTTTCACCATCTAATCACGCCATACCATCGGCGTTGGTATCACTACGCCAATAAACGTTGATTGATATTGTTGTTTGATTTAATCTGCGTAGTGTTCGATTTATATAAAAGAAATGTTAAGTGTCAATAAATAATTTAATACAAAATAAATAATATAATTTAATTCAAAATAAATAATCATTTCTTCCTTTATTGTGTGATAGTAAATATGCGTCCCTTCTGTTAACAATAAAGTCTAATTGACATATAATGGACATGAAAAGAACTGTGAAGGTATTCTCTCTCTGTATATATGTATACATGAACCTCGATGTACAAATACTGGATGGTGAATTCTACGAAGTTCTATCGACACGAAAAAATGCCGATATGTTCAATTTCAGTATTAGCCTGTCCTTCCATTATAATAATTTTAAAATATCTAGAGCATTATTACAGCATCCTAAAAATGAACAAAAACTGTGTCATCAAATCTAAAACGCCCCACTTTTTGCCCTATCCGATTTACAAATAGATTAAGAAGACACAGACAAGTTCTGGGGCCTCTCCTTGGGGACTTTGGTGGAGATTGACATTATATAAATTTAATAGTTATTTTATATTTAAAAATATCCAGGTTCCATTAAAAATAAACCTGGGTATTGTAGAATGAAGTTGAAAGAAAATATCATGATTTATGAACTGAATATTTCTGGAGCCACGCTTTTTAGGCACCCTTTCTCTCCTTCCTGTCTTGGGACCATAAGGTCCTTAATTCTGCCCAGTTTCTGGGGAAGCTCATATTATACGCAAATACATTTGATGAGGCGTTTGGAAAAAACGTGGTAGTTAAATAGAAGGAACAAGCCAAATACAATGCGAACTTGGAGCATAATAATAATTCATTTAACATGTACTTTATGTTTAATTGTATATACAGTGAACAATAACAGCATGTCACCTGCAGAATAGTGCTAAATGACACCACGACGAAATGCACAGACATTAATAATAATACAGACATTAATAAAGTCATTAATAACAATAAAACACGATAGTGTTGCAATTAAATTCTATTAACGGCATTAACGAAGTTTAATTGTGACAATATTGTGTCTTAATATTTATTAGAATGACGATGTTGAAAGTCTTCTGGTATAATGGTAAAATTAGAGATGGAAGAAAATAAACTGATAGAAAAGGAGGTAGAAACGTCTTACGCGGTTACAGCAAAATATATATATATATATATTTCCTCGCGTATGTCGTAATGATTAATTTAGCACTCATTTCTGAAAATTAATAGTCTCGTTTTTTTTTTAAACTTGTCAATTTCTTTCCTTTCTCAAACAACGTTTGGTAAATGCAATTTCCAATTAAAAAAATTTTCCTTTTCAATTTGAGCAATTTGGTTGTGTTTTTCTTGCTTTTATTTGCTGAAACCGAAATTCGTACTTGCTAATTAGGTTTTCTGAATCTGACGTTGTCTGTTTTTGTCAATTGTTCGCGTTGGGTAATTGCCTAGGCTTTAAAATGTCTGGGAATGAAGAGTTTTCCTTGGAAACTGTCAAATTAATGCGCATCAGGCTGCTATATATTAAGGAAATGGTTTAGCCTGGTGCTTCGCTGACCACAAAGTAATATTGCCTTTATTGGAAACGTCCATTCTATTATAAACGAAGCTAATTAATTATTGGAAGATGCAGATAAATACTCCAGTTAGTCATAATGACCGCAGTTGATTAGTTACTGACCAAGACTCATCGATATTTAATCAACATAAACGCAGTGATCTGTTGTCTTCACCTAATATGTATATAGATATCACTGCTTTCTTTTTCAATGGAAATTGGTGATATGATTGATTATGCCCTTGAGTTCTGTTGTTGACAATATAGAAGACAATAATTAAATTGCAGTTTTAAAGATATTGTCGTCATAAAATCTAAATCTACTGTTTTTCTAAGGATTTGTTGAAACAATGCGACATTGATTTGTAAGTAAAACATAAGGACATACTAATAATAAAAAAAAATAATTTCAGAGAAAATAGTTGATTTTTAGTCTAACAAGCTTAATAGAGATTAACGGTCTTCAGTATAATAGATACTTAGTTATCCTCTTCCTTAAGTCTGCAACAAGCCCAATGTAATATAGCGACATTATATCATTGAAAACGGGCGCTGTGTTGAGTCAGTTGCACATCAGTAATAATCCTCATTTTAGTGAAATTAACCTTTTCTTATTAATGTGCATAATACGTATATTATATTAGCATCTGCATTACTGTCGATTGATGCATAGTAGTGATTCTCTAAATTGTATGTTGGGTTACCGTAGCCTATAATTTTTAAACAAGAAATGGCAAAAAGTAAACTTCTTCTAGTGTCTTTTTAATGTGAAAAATTAATATTGAGCACAAGAAAACATTACATTAAAATGAAATTTTGATAAATTCTGTATTTTTGCACTCTTACATGTTGCAAATTAAGCAGTATAACTATTAACTATGTATTTTTGTGAAACGAGTTTACAGAACATAGTGTTGCCATTCAATATTAATATAAATGATGATAATGATTATTAAAATATTATGCTTAATAAACCTCCATAACTATAATATGCATTTATAGCTCAGAGCAAAAAAATGCTGCAGAATTTTATGAGAATTTTAGAGATTGCAGCCAAGTAAAAACTTTATCAACGTTAATGAAACTTTTCGCAAAATATATAAAAAATGCGGCTCACAAAATTTTATTTGTAAACTGACTTGAAAAGTGATAAACGAAAATTTGGACTGAATGTGGAAAAAGCATAATGATGAAAACTACAATAAGTTTGGTTTTAATGATAATTTTATTATATTAATATTTTAAAATGATTATTAAATATTTTTGTTATTCATTAATTTGCGTTTTCCCTGATTACTATAACTTCCTTATTAATGGCAGTGCTCAATCGCAGATTGAGAAACACTTTATTATTTTTTTCCTCCAATTGGGTGTTTCCAAGATAAATTAAATTAACGTGTTTCTGCTCTCCTGGATTATACAGTCTGTGCTTAATCCAGTGCAAGCCTGAAAATCGTCAATTCATCCTCTTCTTTTCCTGACTGGTTCTAAGTCTCTTTCTTATGACGACCCCCCTCGAGTGATAATTGTGATAGCTTATATTTTTCTTCTTTCATTCTGGGACTGTAATATGCTAACTTCCTTCTCAGAATTATAGTTCTAATATCTCTATTTGTAGTGGATTTTTCCAGGGCTTCTTTGTCGGAGATTTTATAAGTGCATTAGATCATCCATACTGTCAAGTACCAGTACGCTTCTAGCTCTAAATACTCCTTGAAACACAGTTCACATATTTATTCCTAGTGTGTCTTGATCAAAAGATCGATCGATGGACAACAAAACGAATAAATTAATTAATTAAAGGTCCATTTTCAGGGTCACCAGCTACATACCTCCGAGAAATTTAATCGAAGGTTCTCAAATTAATGAACCTATAAAAACTTTAACATTCGTTTAATTTGAAAGTTTGTGTACAAGCTTTAGACTAGAACCCACACGAAAAGAGGAACTTGGTAAACCGATCAAGAAATAAATAGAAGAGCAATGCAAAAAATGAATCAACGTAGAATTCTTAAAATTATTGGGGGGCAAGCACATTTTATGTACGTTTATACATTACAGTATATGTAAAATCGCAATTTATTTCAGATTATTGGGGGACGGGCTCGGGCCCATATAACTCTACGCCTATGAAAAGATAACATTCAAGAAGAGGTGGATATATCAAGAGACTGAAGAAAAAATAATTCAAATGAAGATCGTTTGTGAAGACCAATGTCTTCTTTATGTTTAACGGATGAAAGAATATTTATTTTATTTAAACGTTCTGTAGCAACGGTGATATCGTGAAGTACATTTATGACAAAATTCAATATTTAAAGCAGTTGTTTAGATCACGTTCTTTCCACTCCATTCATAACGACTTATTTGGAGTAAAAATATTATTTTTATCTGAAACTGATAAAACCACTTAATTTCAATTTGCCACCTACCATCATCTCCACGGAAACAGATTTAGAAAGCGAGCTGGAAAATATGATATTTGACCCAAAATTTTCTCGAATAATTTGCTTTTTGGTACAATTAATTGGCTCGGGCTTAATGACAGATCTTAATCGTCCAAGCTGTTTCACAATTAGCGTTTTTCCTAAAGGATCTGATAAATATGGCGAATCATTATAAATTCCTGAAAACGATGTCATTTCGTTTGCATTTCTCGTCGACAAGGGTCATCAATTTCTTGTCCATTTCATTCCTCTTACATTAATATTATTTCCCTTGATCTTCTGCCACCTTCTCTCTATTAATCTCTGCTGTTTTTTCAGTATCACTGTCATGCGATTTGTTCTGAGGATTATTTATTTTATGTCATTTATTCATATTCTTCATTCCTTGTAAGAAATATTGTTCCAGAGGATAACCATTTCTCATCCTTTGTTCGAAGGTCCTGAAATTCTTTTTGAGTTTTGGTTTTGTTTGTTTTCCTTTTGTTTCAAGTGTGTATATCTGGCCACTTACAAAGATGAAATTTGTTTGTAATAATTTATTAGATGGATGTCTCTTTATCACGAAGAAGGCATTCCCTCCTTTTTTCCACAAGAATAATAAACAACTTACGCACATTCGAAAAATATATTCTTTATTATTATTATTGTTAAAAAATAGGAGATTTGTGTCAAATAATTTAAATTAGATCATTAAGTAATATATATTTAAAGAAAATGTCGAATAAATACAATTAGCTTTAGTGTCTGTACTTCTTATGAATGTAACTACGAAGTTAAGAGGTTATTCAAAACAAATTAACTAAAAGAAACGAATAGCGAAAAGAATCTTACGGTACATATTAATTAAATATTGTAGAAAGGATAAGAAATAATATATAAATATTTTTTAATATCTTATCAATTCTGTTCTTTATTGGGGTCCAAACAAAAGCTCTTTAGGCCGTAAATTTGACGCCAGAGGACAAGTTAGTCTTAAATGCTTAATAATCCTGTAATGGGCATTTTTAGAATTATGTTATTATTTTATACTTTTATTATGTTTACATTATATATATGGAATTCAATTTGAAAATCACCTATAAATGTGAGAAAAAAGAAAAGTTCTGAGGAGACCTGGACTCGAAACAGAATTTCGATTACATGCCGAATGCTCTATTAAGTGATCTATACTCTCGTTCAATTTCTCTCTCAATAGGGCTTATGCATAAACTTACACACACATAAGGGAGAACAAACACACATGTTTGCGTATGTATTTGTTACAACTTGAAATGGGTGCTTGCTGCAATCCACTTGTTCAAAGATAAATATAGTGTCTTTAATCATATATTTAGAAATACAATTCTACGTATATATCTATTTCAGCATGGAATCAATGTAAATGTTTGAGCCCCGATGGTCTCTGTACCCTACCTTTCTCTTACGCTTGTATGCGATTTTCACATTGAATTATAAACAGAGTTGCCAACTCATCTGAAATTTCCCTAGTTTGTACCGATTTTAGCACCACCTTACGGTTTTACGGTCAATACCAAGAAAACTACCGAAAAACTCATTCAAGATCTTCACGTGCTCTATCGGCCCCTCAAAAATTCATGTATTTTATGATTTTTTTGGTAGAAAAAAAAAAGACGCACTTTGCAGATGGCCAGCACCTTTCATGTTAGAATGCGAGGCTTCCGACTTGTCCCCTTGTTCCTCTGTTATTTTTTACGTATAGCTTTGTGTGTGAAAATTTCTTTGAGCTTTTGGATTAAAACAACGAACTAAAATGTAGCCGTGCTTGTGAAACAACTGAGAAAAATAATCAGTAGACAAAACGTTATCGGCAAGTATATGACGATATATGTAGTAAGGAATGGCTGTTTTACAAAGCATCGAAAGTTTTTAAATTTTTATGTGAACTCGCAGTTTTACAACGCTGTGAAAAAACTTTTTACTCCCAGCATATTATTAAAATTTCAGAAAAATTTCCTCATGAAACTTAAAAACAGCAACCATTTTGCACCAAGATTTTGTGACATATGTTTCAGAACATTTCCACCTTCTGCTTTCGTTATCTACACACGCAGAGGCTTGCAGATTAATTTAAAAGTAAATTTACCTATTAAATAAATTTAATTAATTTGCGTAATTTATAATTCTATTCCGTGAAAAACTGCTACCTGGTACCAGTTCCTAAAATTTAGAAAAAGAAGAAAAATATTTGTCTTAAAAAATGATTTTGATGTTAATTAACGAGTGATGACTTTCTTGTTCCAGCTTTAGGTACCTTGGAGCACATTGTCTATGGGCGTAATCTGGCAACGGGAAAAGGACAGCATGTGTTTTTCTAGTGTTTTTAGAACAGGAGCAAAATCATATTGTGCCCTTTACCCCCGTTTTTGGAGATTTTTTCTTCTGGTCCGATTCGAACTCACCATTTTCAGTTTATTTACTCTTGCCAAATTGACAAGGCGATTACAAGCTTTGATTACACGGTTAATATAACGGACAACGAATATAGAGGTATATGAAAATCACTCCAATAAACGGGCAGGGGGGGGGATAAAATTATTCTCAAAAGGCAGTTTTTGTTATTTAAGATATCTAAAGGCATAGGCTTAATTTGGGGGGTATGTGCCCCTCCAATTTTTTTAGAACAAGCCCATAATCATATGTTTGCACCCTCACATCTGGAGCTTTATTTTTTTTATCTTAGGTGTTTTTGCCCATAAATTAAATCCGTAAGTTATGCCTATGGTATTTTCTATGAGAAGAGTGGTCTTGTATTTGATATAGTATTGTCTATTAATCGACCGTTCCTTAGAATAAGAAATATCTGAATTATCCACATTTAAATTCTTTTTCATTATGCGTTTAGACGCTCTATATCCCTTAAGATATCTCTCGAACGATGGCAAAAATGGTGAAATAGTACTAATATCCTTTATATTTAACTACTCATGCACCTAGTTATTAACTATATCCTACTAATATTACTAATTGACAGTCACATAATATTATTGACATAACCTTGGCACAAGATCGATATAGAAATCGAATGTCATGACATTTTCACCATTATATCAGAGAACATACACACTGTCGTCTTACTTGCAATTTCGCGCTGTTTGGAATGCCATTTCCCTTTTGTGTCAGAAAAATAGATTAATAAGGAAAATATTAAAAAAAGAGTTTATAAAATTAATGGTTAATTTAAAAGCGGAATTCTAATTTCGAAATTTCAGTGCATTTTTCATCTATTTCAACCATAGTTGTGAACAAATCTTGTCAATTTATATTCGAGCAAATTATCAAATTACTAATAAAAATGTCTAAAAAAACTAATATAAGGTTCTTAAGCAAGATAAATAAATAAAAAAGGATTGAAACTTACCTTTAAAATGGTGTTTAGAAACCAATGGATCAATGAAAGGATGAATATAATGTTACTGTCAGGAGCTTAGCATTGTGTTAACAGTTGTTCCTTTTTCTTTTTGTAAGTCATGGTGGTTCTCAGAATACCGCAGATTAAGCTGTAATCGTTCTCAGAGTAAAGCAGCTTAATCTGTAATCATTCTCAGAGTAAAGCAGCTTAAGCTGTAATCGATCTCAGAGTAAAGCACCATAAGCTGTAATCGTTCTCAGAGTAGAGCAGCTTAAGCTGTAATCGTTCTCAGAGTACCGCAGTGTAATCGTTTTAGCGTAAGACTTTAGAGAAGTCAAGTCTGTTATTACAAGTGTAATTACAAGTCTGTGATTACAAGTTATTAGAGCATACAATTCTTGCGATTTTTACCTCACATTGTTACCTTTAGGGCGAGAGTTTCGTGGAGAATGATAGATAGACTTTTTTAATCCTTTTATTGAATTTATAAAAATATTATTCCAAATCATGCCAAAATAAACTATATTAAAACTAGTGAAGAAAGAGGTCATCACTTTTGCAAGCATATCACATGTTATTGTGTAATAAACTTCGTTCCCCTTTAATAAAATTGGACATTCAATAAAGTAGTTATTATTTACATTCAAAATATTCAGTTTGATAACTTTTACTACAAGAGTACTCACTTATGCTACAATCTTAATATAGCCAATAACAGGCTAGTAACTTTTCTCTGCAATTTTCGTAGACGGAGACTGAAAAGTGAATTTTTCTCGATTTACAAAGAAAAAAATCATTATACAATAATTTTTGCTACCCACGCATATATATATATATATATATATACATAGCTCAAACCAGAGCTTTTTTATTTTTGGAGAAAAAGAGACGCTTTCCCCGTCCTGGATTTGAACCAAGGTCCCAACCGTTTAGCTAGGAGTGTCTTAGATCGCTAGACGAACCAGGACAGAAAACAACGCTCTCTTTCTCCGTATATAAGGATGTAGATCCTTAAATACGGAGAAAGAGAGCGTTGTTTCCTGTCCTCGTTCGTCTAGTAGGTCAAGACACTCCGGGCTAAACGCGGGGACCATGGTTCGAATCCAGGACGGGGAAACGTCTCTTTTTCTCCAAAAATAATAAAGTTCTAGTTTGAGCTACATATACGTGGGTGGCAAAAATTATTGTATAATAAATTCCCCCACGAAAAACTCACAAAAATCTTGCCTCGAAGGCTTTTCTGTGTTGACCATTATTTGGCAATTGTGTTATCCCTGTGAAGGGTAATAATATCTTACAAAAAATATTATATCTAAAGATAATGCCACTAAGACATAAGCTGTAAATAATTCCGAATAAGATAATGATACCAATGAGGAACTACCTTTCGACCTATTCGACAAGGGAGAACCTACAGTGAGTGCCCCGCCGATTTTGATGAAAGTAGAGCCAAAATAAGGAAATACGTGCCAATGTGGCTTATTTTCGGAGATATGAATTTTTAAAGATTTTGCATACTATATATGAGCTTAAAACACAACGCCCTCTACAAGCCAATCGGTAGCCTGGGCGGTAAGTTGTCGGCTCTTCGCGCCGTGTTTTTGTGTTCGATGCCCGGGGAAATCGATCACTTGTTTTTTATATATGTATATATCATTTTTACATATTATTTATGTATTTTATTAGTAAAATTCTTTTCGTTTACAATTGATTTCCTTTCATAAACTTGCTTTTAATAAATTCACATTTACGTGGCTGGAATTCTGTTCTACTATTTATGGTGCTATAATTCTATTAATGATTTTTAATTTTTAATTGAAGAGTTGTAAGTGTACAAAAAGTTTAGGAGTTAGCTGTAAGTTTTTATGTGAATATAACTTTTATAAAATTTGCGTACTCATTGTCAACCTGTGAAGGGATAGAATTACACCAATAACGCAGTTTTGTTTTATTTAAGGATTGAAAGATTTTTTCTGAAAACTTTTAACAATTCCATTAAATAAAAAAGAAAACTGCGTTAATTCGTCTTATTTTGTCATTATTAGCCTTTGCAGTCATTCACTATTAGCATCTATTATGCCTAATATTTTTTTAAAATATATTTATCTATTGACAAACGCATTTTTAGTATGTAATATTTTATTTTATAACATATAAACATCATTTTATTTTATAACATATAAACATTTTATGTGTATCTCATTTATGTGCATTTTATTTATACAGAAACATTTTATTTTATAAAATGCAATCAATTTTATTTTAAAACTGACTGACGTGAACATATTTTTTGTGTATCACTATCGGAGGTGTCGGAATTGTATACTGGTACACAATTTTGGATGATAATTATTATAAAAATAATAAAAACATAAAAAAATCTACAACGTGAGCATTTTATAAATGAACTATACGAACCTTCTATTCTACTATAACTATTCCTTCATTTAATATCTGGAAAACAAATACCGTTTACATTCATAAACGTTCCTTTCGTTTGTTAACTTTGCAACAAACCAAGAGTACTGTAACATATTCTTAAAATTCGGCGCCGAAAGTTGATTGTGAATAAGTGAATGGATCTTCAAAGCATCTATCTGCTCGCGTGTTTAAATGACTATTTTCTTGTAAGATTTCAACACAATTTTGTAACCTTTTAATGAAATTTTTTACTTAACTGAAGAAGTACACATCACGAGGTTGACAGTATGGGGTACAATGAGGTGGAATTACTTCAACAGTAGAAGAAGAGGTGCCGTCGTCATTTGTAAAAACATTATTAAAGTGTGCTGGATCTATTTAACTACATAACAGGCTGGATGGCTACACCAAAACTTTTTCTACTTTTTAATAATCAACAATTAAAATTCGAGTAGAAATTATCACTGCCAATAAGCATACAATTAACTTAATTACATAAATATGAATTTTATTAAAGTAAGTTTATGAACAAAATCCGATTGTAAGCGAAGTATTTTTACTAATAAAAATACATAAATAAACATGTAAAAAGGATATATAAAAAGGGTGATCGATCATCCCGGGCATCGAACACAAAAACAGTTAAAGAGCTGACAACTTACCGCCCAAGTTACTGATTGGCTTGCAGAGGGCGTTGTGTTTTAAGCTCATATATCGGATGCAAAATCTTTAAAAATTCATATCTTCGAAAATAATGCGCATTGGCACGAATGCCGAGACACGTATTTCCTTATTTTGTCTCTATTATTATCAAAAAAAAATTCATCGAAACCAGCGGGGCACTCACCGTGGGTTCCCCTTGTTAGAGAAGGACATTTGGGTATACCAAGAACGTCTAAAATTCTGATATATAAATATTTTACATATACAGGCTTAATTATATTAGAGTTTCATCTAATAAGTATGCTAAAAAGATATGATATACAATGGTTCACCTAAACAGTAACAGATAAAGTCTTTAAGGTCTGAAGACTGTGATTACAATTCTGCATTTGGCAGACAACCCCCAATTCTCCTCCATTTTCCTCCCTTTGCAAAATTTTCTCTAAAATCCGAAATAATATAAATTTAATGCACTTAAATTACAATATCCGTTTTCGCAAATTTGTGTGATTTTTCAATTTTATTTCGATGGTAACCCTATTTTACTAGGATACGGAATGTAACGAGCAAAGCGACACTTCACCTGTATTTTGTATAAACGGACTCAACTATGTCTTTTCCAGTTGTTTCATTCTTTGATAAGTTAATTTAACTCTAACTTTATTTTTGTTCAGTTTATTTCTATCGATCTGTTTCCAGTTTGAGGTGAGGATCTTAGTACATATATTAGTTTAAGACCGTTTTCCTCGCCAATTGCCGCCATTCAGGAACTGATTAAAGAAACTGACAAAAAAATGGTATTTGGAAGAATTTCCTCATCATAAAAATTTAATTGTTTCTCTGAATATAAAAAAAGAAAGCAAAGCAAAAAAGTAAACTAAAAACGTTCTTATTTCTAGGATGTAATTCCTGCTCCAGGTTTTAATTATCCCTCTGTAATTGCAAACTTACTCCATTACCGCCTTGTTCAAAGTATGCACCACAAAACGGGAAACTCAATTCCCAATGGCAAATGAGTTTTTCCTATCACGTCTTAAAGTCCTGGAGAAGAAACAACCCGGATTTTTATTTGTCGGGTAAATACTTTTCTTTTCGGCCACGAAAAATTTCATTTCCTCAATATTTAAATTATCACGGAAGACGGCATTTTAACTTAGAAACCTTTGAGCATATTTTACGTAGATTACTAGTCAGCTTAAAGAAACGAAATTAAAAGTGGGAAAAAAAGCTTCAAATGATTTGTTTACTCCAAGACTTCGAAATTATGCACAAAAGAGTTAATTTGGAGGGTTTTATAATTTGAAATTGAAGAGTTGACAAATAAAGGCAGTTTTCTCTTTGCAAACATTAACAAAATTGAATAAACAATCTGTGAATAAACTTGGTAGCTTAAAAATATCGTGGTCAATCAAAAAACTATAAGGCTTGTTAATTATTTATTATAATTCTACACATTCTAATCACTTCGATGGTTATATGTTAGATATTTCAAGAAGAAAAACAAGAGTTTGGTTGTTTATATTTATGTAAATATTGATGTGAATCACTGTGAAGGAACTAATTTAGACGAAAAGAGAAACAAATTCAACGCAATTCAATTTTCATTTAATGAGCGGCTGATTTTCGGCGTCAAGATGGCCGCCATCATCAAAAATTGAACCATCTGGTTTCGAGAAAGACGGAACTTTTTGCCATCGAAACAATCGTCAACAGCTCACTAAAAATCTAACTGTGTTAGTTTTGTGTTTTTTCGTAGTCCATATTTAGGTCCAAATTTGAGCCGATTTCTTCAATCATAAATGCTAAGGAAGAAAATGAACTGACCATACACTGATGGTTGATTCGAAACAGTTATCCATAGATCGCAACTTGAGTGTGTATCCGATAAACTACTGAATACATTTAGATTACAATGGGTGCAAAGGGTGTCGGAATAAGGGAAATCTTTTATAAATGCCTTTTTGTCCTAAAAATTAGAAGAGTCATATTAATATTTTAGTAGAAAAAAATTTAGTCACAATAAGGTTGAATAAACGAAACTATTTAATGAGACCCATGTCCTTCAATGTGTGCACAGACAGGAGAAGAATTTAATGAGAGACATACTTGCCTATGCTTCATTTCCAAGTACTTCTAGTAAAGTAACGATTTTCGCTGAAGTGAGAAAATGACGCTTTTCGACAGTTAAAAAGTCCTAAGCGCGTCTAAACTAAAATATTGTTACGTTATAAGAGAAATATTATCTTGGCCGTGCTTTGTATTCCTTATGCTTTTGCTTGGTAACCTAAATATCCCTAAATTTCAATCTTCTCATACTTTAAAAATGCATCTAGCTTGAGTAGTTGCAACGTCAACTCACTCTTTAAGTCTTTATTGGACCTATGCAAGGCAACTTAAATCTAGAAATCTTTAAATTTAGTAGGAGTTGACTAGGTTCTTTCACCCACTGAACAAGGTTAATACAAATGAATTTACATTCGGATTAAATATATCCATAAACACTAGAAATTAATACTATTGGATGCGATTTACCCGTTCCCCACAAGAATTCAGGGTTGGTCTCGGATTAGTTCGAATATGAGCTTTTCTTCCTCGGATCTATATTTCTGGATTGAATTTCCAAGGCGCCAGAAGTTCGTATCTCTTGGGAAAATGCAGGTGCTGATATAACATGATGGAAGCTATACTCACGCCATAAAACAAAAATATAAGATTCGCTAAAACTTATAGGAATGAAATTGTTTGTTTGTTTGGATTTTTTATGGCGCAAGAGCATCTGGGCTATACTGCTCCAGGAATGATATTTCATGCACCCGTCAGTTGCAAACTAAGAAAACTATTTCCCTTAAAAGAAAGAAGTAAGTTAACGTTAAAACAAACAAGCGAAAGAAAATCGCCTGATTAGCGGGTTTCAATTAACATTAATTCGCAACTCTCTAATCAGCAACTCTCTAATTCGCATTTCTCTAATCCGCAACTCTCTAATTCTCAAGTAACTCGGTAGGTTTTCAACGTTAACAATAGCCACCATTATTGCATTTACGGAAGACCTTTGCCTTGTCCTTTTCATTGCGTATAGACAGGCAGACAGGAAAGCCAAAAGCAATAGCGGGTTCAATATCTATTGAAACCAATTAAAAAATCGAGATTTAGTGCACTATTTAACAAACACATTGTTTTTTTTAAACAGTGTGCTTATTTAATTTTGTGGTACTTCTTTCTTCATCGCTACAGCCCCTGAAGGATCTTTGTTTCCTTAACTTTGCCTATTCTCCTCTATGCAATACTTTTGTAAGCTATTCTCTTACTCTTATTCCATTGTATCTCCCTCCACTCCATCAAGACAACTTTTCTTAGGACGTTCCACTTACATTCTTCCTACTGGATTGGTGCCCAGAATCTTCTTATGTATTGTAAATTTTCAGATTCTTTCTACATGCCCAAACCATCCAAGTTTTATCCATATTATCATATCTGAAGCGCATTGTCTCCATAGAGCTGGTGTATTTCCCTGTCTTTCTTAATTCTTCATACGCCATTTTATTAACTGCCCAGAATATTGTCGGAATTACTTTTCTCTCCCATACTTTTAGCAATGCTTTACCTGCAGTATTCAATGCCCATACCTCAGTTTTATATAAAGCTACTAGCTTATTATTATCTTATAGATGGTAAGCTTTAAGTTTCATAAGACATTCTTGGAAATTGATGCTTTTCGTATGTAAATTAACAACTGCAGCCAATCACTTTCCTCAATTCATTCTCTATAATAATTGTCCGTTACAATGATTCCAACATATCCTGCACCCATTCAAAACTACTATTTATTTCTTCTGTTTCCAAGCCATTTATATACTAGAATCTTCTTTTATTCAGTGAACTATGTATTTGAACTTTTAAGTAATGGCCGTTAAGTCCAGTTACTTTGTGGATTTTCCAAACCCATGCAGAGCGTTTTGTCAACTCAGACGCATCCTTGTTAACTGTTTCTCAAGCAAAACCAAATACTATACGGTTACATTGAAAACCGCGCTACCAGGACATGTGTACATTTTTCTATAAAGGCTTCTAGCTCTAAATAAATATAAATAAATATAAATAAATAAAGCCTTTGAAAGGGAACCACCTTGCCTTTTAGGGCTTCTTTCATTTCAAATACATTGAAAACTTGAGCTTGAAAACTTGTTTCGAATTCGAAGTTCTTTAATGTTAACTTTACTAAATTAATAACGTTTGAGGGAACGCGCAGTTTTCTGAGGACTTGGAAAAAAATTATTTTTTTTTGGACGCTGTCTTAATAAGCTAGGTTAAAATTTCGTAATACGTGGGACAACAATTAGTGTTTTGATAATTGGATACTAATTAAATATAATTACATTTATTAACACATTTATTGCAAAAAAGCTAAAAACTTAAAGTTTTATTACTTAGTAATCAATTTTAATAAATTTATATTAGCTTCATTTTCTCTGATAGCATTTATTACAGATATACGAGTTTTTAAAAATGATAATTTGTTAATCCGGTTATTTTCTGTAATTGGATCTTCAAGAGGTAATTAAACGCACTCAGAAACAAAAAGAGAGAGAGAGAATGCTAATTACGCTAATAATACTAATAATAATTAAAGTAAATTTTTGCTGGCAAAATATTCCTTTAATCATAGCTATTTTTCCGGTATTGCCTGGT
Source organism: Dysdera silvatica (assembly GCA_006491805.2). Classification (NCBI taxonomy): domain Eukaryota; kingdom Metazoa; phylum Arthropoda; class Arachnida; order Araneae; family Dysderidae; genus Dysdera; species Dysdera silvatica. The sequence goes on along the minus strand of QLNU02015270.1, from coordinate 50,734,008 downwards.
TAATTTTGTATGCGATATATTTTGGTTTTACAGGTTTTCTTCAATTTTAATTCTGGGAAATTACGGATAATAGTTTACAAGTTTAACTAACTTGTAAACCATTTTTTAATTATTTATTATTTATATTATTTTTATTTATTAATTATTTATTATTAATTATTGCTAATTATTTTTAATTTAATTTGATTGTATAACATATAAACAGCAGTATCCCATATCAGCAAAAAATACGAGCTCTAAAATAAGAGAGAAAGAAGGAGAATTAAAATAAACGAGGCATTTTATACACTATTTATTAATTCAACGGATTATAAATTCTTTATACGAAGGACTTTCAATTTTATGGACTCGTTCGTCCTCCAAAAAAGTTTATAAATGGTAATTAACTTTATTTTAGGAAACCTTTTTCTGAACTAATTCAATTGATTATATTTACATATATACATATGCTGCAACGAAACATTCGATCAATTTAATACTGGTCCCTTCGCAGTTTGGTTTACAAAAAGTAGTTCATGTTACTACCCCGTTCTGTGAATAAAAACGGGCTTCAGTAAATAATCTTTAAATACGTTCGTAAGAGATTAAATATTGTCGTTCGTAGCTCAGATGGTAGAGCCTCCGCCCGGCAAGTGGAAGGTCGTGGGTTCAGATCATACCGAACGCAGAAAACACTTTTTTCTTTCGAATGTTTCAGCATCTAACCACGCCATAACATCAGCGCTGGTATCACTACGCCAAAAAAAAAAAAAAATTGATTAAAATTGTTGTTTAATTTAATCTGCGTAGTGTTCGATTTATATAAATAAATAAATACCGTTTGTTTATTTCATAGATCTCTTATAACGTTAATCTTGGATTTAAGAGACTTTCATAGAAGCTCTTTAAAAAATATGAAAATTTTACTATTAAAATTAAGTTCACTTTTATATGGATAAAGTTTTGTTTTGAAATTTTAGAATTCATTTTAATTTTTTTATTTTTTCATAATTTAAATTGATATTTTCTTCGTAAGATAAAAGGCGAAAGGAGAAATTAAACGAAGCATAAAGAAA
>QLNU02015270.1:50714831-50732853 GCA_006491805.2 Dysdera silvatica | reverse complement strand
ATTTAGAGGTTGCTGCCAGGATTTAAAATACTACTGCATTACTCATTACTGTAATCTCATTGCATGAATTTATGTGATAATGTTTTATTGCATCCCGATGGCACTGTAGTATCTCATCAGCTGGCAATGAAGTCACAAACATGTTGCACCAGGCCAGGGGTCTTCAACTGGCATGCCCGTGGGCCACATGTGTCTCGCTGACATGATTTTTGTTACCCTGTGACTCATGAAAAAAATGCAAACTTTCACACAAAAGTAACGTCCAGTGTTCTCTCTGAATATTAAATTTATGTATTTTATTGTGTTCGCATTTTCACATTTTATAATAAATATCTTAAAACGAACTAAAGCAGTGATTCCCAGTAGGCGTCCCGCGGGCCAGATCCGGTCCGCAAACAATAAAAACTTGCCCGACTTCAAAAGATAAAAAAACTGAAATTTTTTCCTAGGGGGGCTAATCTTTTTCTAGAGGACGGCTAAATCCCTTACCTCAATGGTATTTCATTGAATTAGAAAATTTCTAGGGGAATAAATCCCTACAGCCGCCTCAATGTCTATATAACGTGTAAGATAATTTCGTTTACATGGCTTCTGGCCCGCCGACCGAAAAAAAAAATCCAAAGTGGCCTGCGATGAAAACTAATTGAGAACCACTGAACTAAAGTAATACACAGTCTTCCCTCAATCGCGTTTTACTTTAGTTTTCCAGCATATATGGGCATTAGGCATTAGTTTTATTGATTTGCAGTGCAACAGTAACGGAGTAAAATCTGGAGATTGCATTATTGTCGAGTAAATATCAAAAACTGATTTATTATGGTTACATTGTCGTCGCCATATACTTGAAATTGTTCTTGAGGCTATTATTCTTCATTCACTTGGGGCGTCTTCAAGCCCAGAAATTTTACTTCTCAAAAAGGCGTGGCCTGCTATGAATTATAAAAAATATAAAACAGCAACATCAGATGGCAGATGTGCTTCATTTGTTACCGCTATAGCCAGTGATGTGGTAAGTTTTGCAAAGAAGCAGCTCGAAATCTTTCAACCGCGCCACAATTACAAGAGATCTTAGAACTCGTAATAATTTTTAGGAGAAATTCCTCTAAAAGGAATATCATTTAAAGCTCCTGCTGGACCATATCGATCTAGATGAATGGCAAAACTATATACTTCTTCACGATTTGGATGTTTCGGGACCAATTTAAATTAACAGTTGCCGAAAACAGGGGAATTATAGACATTTGTGTGCATTTAGTTCGAATTTATATTAAAGTCGGGTGCGAAATTACATCAGCGATATGTGTTCCACGTAATGCTTCCCAGCTATTGATGAATCTTGAATCTTGACAAATAAAATGCTCTAAATAAAGCTGTATTAAAAATTGCCTTAAAAATTTCTTACGGCATTTATAATATTTGTCCGAAAGCCTCATTTTCTTTTCTTTCTTTCTTTTTTTTTTTCATGAAAATATTTCTGACAAAACTAAAGAAAAATGGTCCAAGCTATGGAAACATAAAAAAATAGAATATCCTCAAAGAAAGCAGTTGTCGATCCAGATGTTTTGCATTTAAAGGCACTACATCGTTTTGTTTCCTCTAACACTAAAATATTTTTTTGAAGTTTCTAGATCAAATTAGAATTTTTTAAAAACAAAGGGATATGGACTGATGATGTTACGTACATCAAAGCGAAGGTTTCGTGTACAAGAGTTGTAAATGATACAGCTGAAATAGGCAATTCTTTGAGTACAATAAACTACTTACGAACGATGAAGACCAAAAGCAATATTTGCTCTAATTGTAAAAGATTTTAGGAAAAATTACCCAAACCGTAAGAAGCAAACTTTGTTGCAGTAAGTTGTTTTGAACATTTATTCGAATTTCATTACTTCTGTACAATTTTCAGGTTTGTGTTCATAACTGATGTAGTCGTTTGGTATTATAAGCCAATTGCGTAGACTATTATTAACCAAAATATATGCTAATTCCATACTTAAATACTCGTAATATACTCGTTCATACTGTACATACTCGCATACAGTGTAGGTCGTAGCGACCCATAAAGGTATTTCGATATTCATAAAAAATTCAGCAAAATATTTGATAGATGAGAGATTGAAAGATTGAACACATTTATGGGTTGGAAGCAAACACATTCAAAAAAAAAATTTTTGAGGCCATATAAGGCCCACGTTAATATATAAATAAATATATATATATAGTGCAAAATAGCAAATGCATATATAAGACGAATAATGCATATAAAAAAAATCAGAGCGAATTAGATGAATAAATTTGGATAGGATTAAGGTAAGAGAAAAGATTAATAGAAAATACAATATTCAAACATAGACATATACATACAAATATATATGCACACATATAAATGCGACAATATAAGCATACAGCCCCAGAACTGTCGTCTGGGACCTTTTCTAGGACTACATGCTTGGCGCCTTTTCTGGAAGTATGTTGCAAAATACAAGTAAATCAGATAAGCCAAATGCATTTAGCGAGATCCCAAGGCCCAAAGGCGCCAAAAAACAGAACGTACAAATCCAAATAATATTACAGTATAAACAATAATATATACAATATAGGCAAATTAAACGTAAAATCAATAAAATAGAAAATCATACGTAGATACATTTGATACATGCAAAATAGAAATATGTAGAGGTGTAAAAAAGAATATAAATATACAAACGCTTTTCGAAAATGGTTTATGCTCAAATAGTGGAAACAGAGCCGAATATTTTCAAAAAACATTTAAAGAAATCTTTTCGAAAAGCTAAGTCTGCATCCCATTGCCTTTACACCATTAATTTTTAGTGTTAATGCAGTAATGGCATGTATAGTGAATGGTACTTACGTAATAAGGAAAATTTTCTCTAAATTCTGCTTGGTTACATATTTTAACCTTAAATGATATAAAGCGTTTGTATATTTATATTCTTATATATATATATATATATAGTGATGCGTTGCACCTTTTCTATTTGTTATTTTTATTAAAAAATTTACAAAATCTAAGGAGTAGTAATAAATATTTAATAAATTTCAAAATTCCTTTTATTTAAATTAAATTATCGTTATCATCAAAACTTACTGGAATCCTGATGCTTTGCACCTATTATATATGTTATTGTTAAAAATTTAGATAAAAATTTAAAACAACAAAAAATAAAAAATTAACCAATTTGATTCATGCCTACATCTTACTATTGGAAAAGATCTTAAAATTGAGGTTGATATTTTAAATAAAAGGACATACTTTGAATCTGAAGTGATAAAATTAACTAATTTTAATTTGAATGTATGTAATTAAAAGATTAGGAATTGGGTGAAATAAAATAAAATAAGTTTTTAAAAGTGCATTTTAAAAATATCTGCAATGGCAACACTTACATAAATCGAACACTACGTAGATTAAAGCAAATAATAATATTAATGAACGTTTATTGGCGTAGTGATACCAGCGCCGATGTTATGGCGTGATTAGATGGTGAAACGTTCGAAAGAAAATAAATGTTTCTGCGTTCGGTGGGACCTGACGGTCGTGGGTTCAGGCCCCACTGAACGCAGAAACATTTCTTTTCTTTCGAACCCTTCACCATCTAGCCACGTCATAACATCGGCGCTGCCAATACGAAAATAAAAGTTTATTTTTATTGTTGTTTGATAGCAAAATTTGTTTTAATTTGTTTATCATTTCGGGGAATTTTAATGTTTTGAAACATTCTTAGAAAAATTACAATTAGAATTAGGCAAATCACAAGGTAATGTTTTCTTTTATTTCATTCTAGTTTAATATTATTTTGGTATAGAATTGTTTATATTTGTTTGAAATTCATTTGTATATTCATAATTTTTAGGAAATTTGTTCTTTCTAAATTTTGCCCCCGGTGTGTTGGGAGACAGTATTTACTTTTGTTAATACTTGGGTACTAACAGAAACACACCATGCTGGGGGTCTTCCTTCAAAAGTCCCCTCCATAATACAATTTTTATTGTATTTTTTGTTCGAAAACTGAAGGTCTTTTGTGGGTAGCTATTCATTTTTATCGTTATTGCTAATTGTATTTTTCATTATGGTTTGGATAATAGCTTTAATAGTTAAAATTAAATTAGAAATTATTAAAAACTATAAAACTATAAAAACTTCCATATAAATTGTTAATTATTCATTAATTTTTAAAATTATTTTATAACTTATTAAAATAGTGTTACTTTTCACTATTTGTTATTTTTATTTTAATATGTCTGAAATATTTTAATGAGATTGAATTTTTTAATAAATTAAAACTTTATTTATTAAGAGTTTTCTTGAATTCCAATTTATGCGATTTAATGGAAAGTAACTGAAAAAAGTGAGCGCAATAATTGCAAATGTCGTTAATTCTAATCTGTGTTTTTAATTGTCGATCATTTGAATAAATAACTGCTATCAATAAACCACTAGCTAATTAAATAAAATACAAATTAGTAACTTTTCAAGAATTCTACATTCCATAAATTAATTGAAAACGGAATTACGAAAACTCCAAAAAATAGCTAAAATTACATAAATATGAATAAATTAAAAAATTATTAATTGAAACCCAATTATGCCGAAATTTTTTTAAAAGTTACAATTGAATAATTAACTGCAAATAGCAGTTCTATTTGAAGTGAAGTATTTTTGTTAGTAAGAGAAGCAACAACATTTAATGTGGCTTGTAATATGTTGGATTAAGGCTTAAAAGGAATCCAAAAGAAAGAGTTAGAACATTACATTGGATTCATTTACTATTAGAATTTTTTCAAACCTTATTATCATCATACTCTAAAATGTTTAAATCATTAAAAAGTATCCAACCTCTTTTTTTACGTAGCGTATGTTGAAAATGTTGAAACTTTCAGAGATTTCAATTCAAACGTGTTACCAACTAAATTGGAATTATAACGTGTTCTCCATTTGCTTGGGATACTTAAGTATGTGATCAGTAGTTCATATAATTTACGCATCCATTAGCTATTTTTAAGTAAAAACATTTATGAATGCGTGTATGAATTTGCTAAATATCTTTTCGCTCAGCGTAATTACCTTTGTAAGACATATTACTTGCAATTCCTCATGTGTTTTTGTTATTCTATGAGAAATAATACTCATGGGGCAAGCCAGAGTACTTTCTATTGATTTATTGTACTTTTGAGTTATTAGAAAAAATTAAATCTTCATGAAACATATGCAGACTTCTATTATTATTGTATTTCTCAAGGTCAGAAGAAAGGTATTTAAAACGTTCAATTTGCCAAATAAGCGCTAAAAATTTAAATTTAAATCTATCGGATTAATTGAAGAGGAAAAGGGGGTTAAAAAATAGGTCCTTTCCGAAAATAAGAACTAAAGTAATGGCATTTTTTTTTCAATCGTTAGTGGGAGAATATACTCGCACGTATATGTTTTATAATCAATAAAGTGTTTTGACGAGAAAAATATTTTTTGCACACTGTATAAATGTTCGTTTTAAAACTTACTAACCGTATTTCTGCCTTATAATATCCTGTTAATGTTTCATGGTCTCTACTCTATTTTTAACTCTTTGTGTTAGTGATGCTTCATTTTCTATTTGAGTAAGGTAAAAAATAAATGACAAACAGTTTTGACCAAGGACGGATTATTGCACAGACAAGCCAGGTAAATACCTATTGCCGACTTCTCTCAAAGGGCTCGGTGCGATGAAGAGTCAACTCTACTTAAAAATTATTGCCAAGTACCATTGTAGTATTTTTATCGCGGCGCAAATTTCCGCGATTTTGTCAGCGAAGTTTAGACTTTTTTGTAGGTACTTTGTATGCAAATATGTTACCTGTAGCAACTTTAATTTCAAAGTTTAAAATTTAAATTCCAGAACGGATTTAGGGATCGATCGTTTATAGGGATCATTTCCATTGGTTGAGAGATCTTCGTTATATGCGGATCCTAATGTAATTACACAAGCTTAATTTATACTATAATGGGCTGGAAAAAATTGTCCATATGGCTCCACAGAGCCTTAATACGGCCCTGATTTTGGCACCTTCATTTTAGCTAAAACAAGACATTCTGCTTGTAAAGAAGAAGAAAAAGAGATATAACCCCCGCCGGAACCGAACTAGGGACCCTCATTATGAACCGGATGCCTTAACCTTCTCGGCAACCGGGACACAAGAACTTTAAGCACCATGATCCTTTCCTTTGTATATAAAATTTTTACGACATCATTAACCTTCTCAGCAATGCTGGATTTAGATAGGAGCCAAGTTTACCATCGAGCCTAAGGCCCACGATTATGAGGGCCCTCCTTAGGGGCCCTGTTATTATTTAATTTTAACAGTTATTTTAATATTATTTATTTACGAATGTCCGAATTTCATGATCCATAAACATGAATTATATGAATAATGATCTTCGCAGGCAAAGCCATGATTTATTGACTAAATATCGCGCATTCCAGGTGCGGATTAAGGTGTCCATTCTCGCCTTCCAGCCTAGGATCCCATGAGCTCCTTACTTTGGCCCTATGTTTACGGGTTAACACAAGTGTTAATAAGTTAAATTATAAAGCGCCATATTTTGAACTATTGGGTGTGTTTTTGTAACATTTATTTCTCATATTAATCCCAACAAAAACATGCGGAGGTGGCTAGACACATTAGCGGTCCTGTTATCAACGAGGAGTGTAAAAGTATCTTACATAAAAATGATAGCCTGTAAATCTTACTTTAATTTATTTAAGGCTTTTATTTTATCTGTATTATTGACAAAAGCTACTGAATATTTCCACGAATACATAACAAAAACGCAGTGTCTTGTATAATACCATAAGTTAGGAGTAACTTTCTAGAAAATGCTAAGCGATCACTAGCAATCATGTGATTACCACACAACAACCCAAATGACTAAATTTTAATAATTGTTACACGCAAAAATATTCTAGTAATACTAAGTCCGAATACTGATATTCAGGTGTTGCCTTTTATATCTGTGTAAGAACATAATAAATAAATAGATTTGCGCATATCTATAATAAACATAGGCGTAAATTGGGTGATTAAAAGAACTTTTTAAACAACTTTATATATGCGTATGAAACAAAATTTTAATCTTATAATGTACATTTCAACCAGGCTTCGCTGGTCTTCTTCAGGAAGTCGTAAACAAGGCGGTATTGCCACTTCTTGGGAACACTGTTACCTAGCCGGGGGGTCGTCGATGACGCTATGGATGACTTTTGACATTCATAGCTGTGCACTGCTATGGAAAAATGACCATAGCAGTGCAGAGTAACTGTTGGAAAAATGACCATAAATTTAATTTCCTAGAACCTACTATCATTTCCCTGCCAAAATCTCCTCTTGAACTTGATTTTTAGAAGCTTTCCACATAAAAGCTTTGAAATTTAACATTGTGAATGACCAAAATAGTATGCCGTTTTTTAGCCGAGCTTGGTCTACCTTACTACCAATTACGGCCACCGTTCATGCATCCAAGGCAACAGACGCCGCGGCTAGGTAACAGCGCTTCCAAGAAGTGGCAACACTGCCTTGTTTACCACATCCTGAAGAAGACCAGCAAAGCCTGGTTGAAATATACATTGTAAGATTAAAATCTCGTTGTATACGCATATATAACATTGTTTAAGAAGTTCATTTATTTAACTTTGCGTAGTTTCGACAGAGTACATTCACACGTAACTTAGGTGTTTAAATTGGAGAGTGTGGCAAACATCTGAGAATAAAAGAAGCCCAAAACTAATAGTGCGAAGATATAATTTTGTCCTTGCTTTAAAATACTGGGAAGACACATGCCCTCCCCTTGCCCCTCACAAATTACTTCTATGGTAATACATATTATTGTACTTTTTCCATACTCAATTTTTTTACCGTTTAAGAAGACTTTCATTTTTTGGTTCTTTTCCTTAAAGTATACATAAATACCTTTGTCAATCAAGTACCCGAATACGTAGAAATACACATCTAAATTTCAACATCATTTATTCCTGAATAACGAATTCATCAGATCAAGAGGAAAACGGCTATCTCGAATAAATGTACAAAACTTACGCTTTCTCCACACGATAGAAAAAATAGGATATGGGATGGTCTGTAGAATATATAAAATTAATAAAAATTGGTGAAGCAGAAAATTATTAAAGCTGAGAAATGTTGTTAAAATATAATTCAGAATGTTGTAAATGAATTATTAAAATTATTATTTTCCCCTCATTTTTATTAAGATTATCCATTGCTCGCAATCCGTTTGCTCATTTTTTCATTAATTGATTATTAATTTTCCCTCATATGTTTTATTATGAAGCCTGATGTTGCTATTAAATTTAAATCGCGTTTATTTTTATGGGAAGTATAATGAAGAGCGAGCGTATTTGTTTTATAAAATCAAATATTTAGGGAGGTATACCCGCAAAGGGAAATCTAGCAAACATAACCACAGTGAGAATTAAAAATTCAAAACTTTACGACTTTCTGCTCCGTAATTAAAGCCGAATCCGCAAATATCTCCTCCGAAATTGGGCGCTTCGCTTAAACTTCATATTTTCTGTTTGCCTTCAGGAGAGTAAACTTAATAATTCAGGGACTGCAGATTTAGGAAAAACTTTAATTAATGGGATTAAATAAACAGCAGTAAGTATCCCATTTACGACACTTTCAATGGATAAAATATTTGCTCCTAAATAGCATCTCCAGTTATGGAGAAACACATTGTTTACAGCTATCTATGTATCCCAAATCATTTCATTTGCAACCTTTATCATAGAGGAATTTTTTAACGTAGATTTAAGTCCAAGATGGGAAAGTCATAAAAACAATAGAGTAATAAATCGATAAGAATGAAGAAAATTTATATTTATTTACCTGCGGTTTTGGCTTAAAATGAAAACTTTTTTCAGTTCATGGATACAAAGAAAACAAGGAAGTGGTTGCAATTCAAGACTAAAGAGTATCCACACCCTTCCGGTTGCTGAAGCAATGCAACGCGCGTTAAGTTCCTAAAGCATTACAATATGGCTTCGCTCCAGAGCTTTTATTCATTTAAATCAATTTAGCTTTTGGTTAATGCATAATGCCATTTTAATTTATAACCAAGCAAAAAATACTAGAACAAGACAACATCTTTTCCGAGCTGTTGTTTATAAACAACCGTTTAAATTTGGGTCAACGTTCAGTATAAACCTAAACAAATTTATTTGATTTCCGAAACTCCCAATGGTAATCCGCTAGGCAAACATTTTTCAAAGTTTATAGAATATTATTATCTTTTGAAGGATTAATAAATATTGTTATCTCTGTCCATAGACCAAATATTTGTCGATTCACAAAGACGCATAGACATGTTTTTATGACTTCTATACGTAATGCAACAAATTATTCATAATCTCTCATAAAATAAGAAAATAGAAACTGTCATTTTGTTTTAAAATTATGTGAAAGGCTTCAGTTATCCAATATATTTAAAAGTTCATAAAATGATAAGATCGAGGTTTGAGGATGGTTTTATTAATCTTCACAACCACATCGACATTTAGAAGGATTGAACCGTCAGCAACCTCATATCGGCATTATTATAATTATAAATAATACCATAATTATATTAATGCAGAATATCATTTTAATTTTTAAATCTTTATTATTTTGATAAGCCTAACAGGAAGCAATTCAAGTGATAATTGGGGAGGCAGTGACACTAAATTACTAATAAATATTCTTGTAGAAACTGGATGGAATATTGTGTGGATTCCCAAGTAACTGTGGAATACCTGGAAATGAACATAGTGGTCAATTGTCAACGGAGAGAGGTACTATGCCTCAGAATGAGGAACCAATAACATTGCAGCAAAATGAAGTAGAGCCAATTAAGAAAAAAATTGAAATAATGATTAAAATTCAACACTCGGCAAAAGCTGCAGTAAAATCTTGGGAACAATTAATATTCAATTGTGTTCCACTAGAAATCCTGATAAAAGAATTCGTAGAATATATTTTAGAACAGTTAAGAGGCCATAACTATCTATCTACAAGCACATCTCAATAAGTCTGGAATTATAGTCAGTCTAATCTGTGGCAATAAAGTAGTTTTGAAAGTCGAACATCGGAAAGTCTGTAAGGCATTTCCTGATAATTCTAAGACCACCTTCCCCCTCCCCTCCCCTCTCTGTGGACTACAAACCCTTGTTTCTATTGGGAGGCAAAGAGAGAAATGGATAACTTTCCCTATTCTAGCGTTTCCCAATGAAATCCTTGCACAATTCCTCCTCCTCCTTCCGTATTCTAGCGTAGGATAAAAAATATTTGTAAGCTCATTATAAGCTTAAGATCTTAAGGTATACTGTACAATGCATTTAAGGTGGCGAAAAACTAAGAAAATACAACTTTGTCGTTTATTTTGTAATACTAATTTAAGATTTATGCATTGCAGGCTCTACTATTTAATAGACCAAGCCATCTCCCATGTACTGCAGATATTAGCCTCACGGCAATGCTTTTGCTGAAAATCTCAAAAAGACTGAAGCAAAATGTATCTGGAAGTTAGTATATGTTAAGTATCCGACATAATATATCAAAGGGGTTAGAACTGAATGAGCATTTATCGAATTTGCAATTCCACAACCAAATGCTTCCAAAGCTGAACTATGATGCTGTGAAATTTCAAGAAATACATGCAGTTGGAATTGTCCATTCGGAAAAAGTTTCAATAGGCTGTCTCTCGTTGAAAGGTATGTTTTACTTTTACAAGAAAATACTTTGATGCGGACTTTCCAGCACGAACGATTGTCTACACGTGAAACATATTCCGTTTATTTTTTTCATAATATCGCAAAATTTTGAAATTTATTTCCAACATAAAAAATCATAACCTCATAATATTCTAGCATATTATAAAAGAAGGATGATACACCATTTGAATTGAATTATATCTTTCTGAATTTAAGTACACGGTATTTGTATCAGTCTTTGAAAACTAATGTTTTGCTTGAAATTACTATGAATATGTTCTATGAATTTTAAATTCAACTACATGTAGAGATTTTACAGTATTTTAATAAACTTTTCATAAATTATAATTAAAATAACTTGTATAGTATTAATGATTAAAATATGTGCTAACGAAAATATAATATATTTGAGTATAATTTTCTAAAACAAATAAAATACATTCAAATATATTTAGGAGAGGCATATAGAGAAATATTATTTTTAAATCTGTCAAGTTTCCATGATTTGTCAAACCGTCAATTTTTAGGGGAAATAGTCGAGAGAAAATTAAATTCTAATTTTAACCCCCACATATTTCCTCTCAAACTAGCGACGTTTAACAAACATGTCACAAATTTAAATAATAATGCCTTTGCCAACGTTTACATAAGAACATCAAAAGAGTTGTTGATATGTTTGGTTCAACAATATTTTTTCCATTCTGGCCACAAAAGTATACCTTTAAGTTGCGCGTATGCCAGGCGTAATCAATTGACAAACACGTTCATTGTGGGCGATTTAAAACCACATTTTCCATAATTGAACTGATTGTAGGAAAGGTAACGATATCACAATTTTTACTATATGGATAAAGGAGCTTCAGTTACAGATAGAAAACCTGTTTGATAAAATATAATTTCCTTGATCTTCTGAATACATTTACTTTGTTTCAGATGATATAGTGGTCTTTTTTACGATAATTTCCTAAATTACAATCAAGGGCGGATACACGGGGTAGTCACAGGGGTCATGACCCCAAAACATATTTTTTCACTGTAAAAAATTCCAACTTTCATGATAAATGAAGGGTGTTATTCCAAGACCATGGCAAATTCTGTCCTTGACCCTCACCACAAAATAAAAGTCTGCGTCTGACATTAATTTCAATCTTATTACCAACTATCCAAACTGCAACAGATATATCTTAAAGAAGCTTTGTTTAGAGGTTGGAGTCTTCCGGAGCGAAGATTTCAGTATTCAGCCCAAATTTAAATATCTTTTAAGTTAGTTTTTCGCTAAGTTCATGTAAATCGTCCTTGCCTTTGCTAAATGTTGCTTTTCACATCCTAACAAATAAAATACTCTTCAGAGTAAATTGAAGACTTTATGGGCAGCCTTTATGATTGTTTTCTTTCCAAAATTTTTAAATCATTTTATTGCAACGTAAACAAACTTTTTGCTTAACTTTAACACCTACAGTAAACAGTACTTATTAAGATATGGAAAATCTAATTCACGGGTTTGAATGTTTAAATTTCATGTTGCCTGTTTTACCATATTCTTAAATAAATATATGTCATCGTCATTTTGGATTACGCTTTTATTCTTCATCATTCGAAATTTCACCACTTTCCCTTAGTTAAATTTTACTATACTTACGCTTCACAATTTTACTGTATTTTCGTACTTTTAAAATTTACTGTATTTTCGTACTTTTAAAATTTACTGTATTTTCGTACTTTTAAAATTTACTGTACTTTTGTACTTACTTTTTAAAATTTTCCGACACCAACTACATGTGTGTGGAGTTGGGATGGCATTGTGTACTGTCTACCTCGTGTGTGGATTGCGGACATCGCAAGTTTTAAAGCCGGTTTCTTCTTCAATATTTGTTTGGTTCATTATTTTCATTTGAATTCGAAAGGACGCCAAATTCTTCTTTTGTTGAATATTATCACGAGACTGAAGTGAAATTTTTCAGAAACTAACTAGCCATTTGTCGAAGAAAAGTTTTTACTCAAGAGTTTTAATTACATCATAGTCCAGTACTGATAGCTCGAAACTTTAAATAATATTTTGAATCTATTTTTGTTTCCCGATAGTTTTTGTTCTGTGCATAGAATAGTACAATATCTTGACTACCGTTTACGATTGTATATATATTTTATCCGTTCTATTATCTCTTTTAATTGAGGTTACCTCTTATTGTATTTCGCTTATTTAATACTACTAAACATGTTATTTGATGCGTTCGCCAACGGTGCCAGTCGGATTGAGAGGCAACGGGCTCGTCAGGCCTTTTCTGTTGACGTTTTTCTACTGTTTCCCTGGGCGAGCGTCGCGTGTCGAACTCGTGGAAAATAAATTATTATTATTCTTTTTTTTACCATTTTACCGTACTTTTGCACTTACTTTTGAAAATTATGTTGTACTTTTTACTTACTTTTTTACAATTTTGCTGTGCCTTTGTACTTACATAAACGTGGGAATACCCTTATGCAAATAAATACCGTGAAATATTTTAATACTGAGATATCAAAAAATTTTGCGAACGAACACTTTTATGGGTTTCCTTCATTTGATGCTAACGTGAAAAAAAGCTAAATATAAACTAAATTGCGGGTCGTCGAATATTTTTTCATATTTTCCCTTTGCTTGATAGAGTTCTTTATCTCGTCAGTTAAAAAATTAAATAACGCTTAAATTTTGTGAAAGCATTATATATATGTTACAAAGTGTGTTTTGGGACGAAATGATAGGGCGTGCGAGTGGGGAAACTCATGGTTAATATCAATTATTAAATCTTTAGCGATTATGGTACCCAACATTATTAGCAGCAATTACTGGCGTTAACGGCCTGGTGCTGGATATTATGAAGAAATGGCGTAAATTAAGCTTTTATTATTCATTTTATCTACAAAAATAATTTCACAAATCGCACAGAAATTTCCGTAACGGAAGAAACTTACGGAAGTACCCTCTTCGCAGTAGAAAATTGTTTATTAAACAAGGTTTCTACAGGAAATGGAAGCTTTTAATGTCAGAGCTTTTGGCAAGTTTGCGAACAGATATTTTCGAGGAGAGTAAACTAAATTATCCTCATATACGGTTATAGCTGCAATAACGTCAGCTCCCCAAAAAAGAAACATCATGTTATTTTCTTTAGATAGTTTAAGGTAAGTCTGTCTCTCAAAATCTTAAGTTAAAATTACAGCGAGAAGATAGGATTCATAAAAATAAAGTAAAACTAAGTGAAACATTCCGCAATGCCACAGTTGTTTTCTTTTTTATTGAGTATATTTTCTTTTAGTTTGTTGCCTTTCCGGATTGGAATTTTATTTTTGGTTTTAGAAACCATTTCGAAATTTCCGTTGATTTTATGTGTATCATTCGGAGACGGTTCTGGCTTATATGTTGCCCAACGTAAGCCCAAAATTTGCAACCCTTCGCTCCGTTGAATATTAATTATTTCAAAATATTCCATTTTATGGCGCAGGTTCTCTTTTTACTTCTAGGAATCTTCTCATTAGGCTACTGAATCATAATATAAAAATACTGAATATTATCACAAGACGGAAAGCCATGATAACAATTAAAATTTCCATACAACAAATAATATGTAACTAAACCACAAACACTTTTTCTGATGATCCAAAAATTAAATGGTCCTAATATAAAAAACATAGTTTTACATGAATTTCAACTGTCTGGAATATCCTCTGTAAAATCAAATAAGTTCATTCATTTTGATGTAGTTTCCAAAATACTAATTTCTTACTTGTTGTGTTATATTGTAGTTTTGTTGGAAAAAGTTTTTTCACTTTCTTACACACTAACTTAATGCAACACATTGTAGTAAGGAATAATTAATAAAAGTATTGAGTAAGGGATGATGATGATAATAATAAAAGGATAATGAATTTATTAAAAATTAAATAAAGTTTAAAACATTTTATGTTTTAAAAATTTGAACTGCAAATTTTTATAAAATATTTTTACACTTCGGGACCGTTAGACTACTTTGGCGCCCCCCTTGTTTTGGCGCCAAGTGCAACGACTCCGGATCCATCGCCCTTAATTTGTAACTGTATTATTGGATAGTTTCTTTTAACTGTTTTCGTAGATTTTCATAAAGCATAATTGTATTGATAATTGCCTTAAAACTTCTAATAAAATTACGCAGAAATAATTAATTTAATAAGTCACTGAACGAAATTAACCACCATCGGATAGTTATCCGATAGTTAGCTTACGTTATTAAAATTCAACCTGCGCAATCAAGAATAATTTTACAATTAAAGCTTTTGAATTATTTCGAAGAGATGAGATCTTTTTCTAAATTTAAAAATTAGTTCAGCTCATTTTCTTCATATTTTATAGAATAATGAATTGAGACGGGAAGCTCTGTGATTAATGGAGAAAAGTTCTAACAGTCTGAATAAATCGCTAAATGAATGCCAAGTACAATATATACATAATATGATTACAATACCAAATACAACTAAATAAAAAATTCTATTTAGAAAGTAAATATAAAATGAATTAATAACTTTTCTTCATGATAATCGTATTTCGCAATATTTTTCTCGCATTTGATATTCGTCGCATTTTCAAAACGTTCAATGTATGTTTTTTGCATTATAATAAGCGTAAATAATTCACCAATAGAGTAGAGCGCATATATATATATATATGAAAACACGCATCCGAACGTCAAGAAAACACATTTCTGAGCAAACGACTAACCATCTGAAGCCATAAATAAAGAAACTATCTTAAAGAAAGGTAAAAATATTATAAAGTTTACACAGAAAAGATAAATCAGAATGCGTAATACTCTGACTGAAATACAAGTTTAATCTCATTAAACGAAATTAGTAAATCTTGTCACTTTTTTTTGTAAAACTAATTTCAAATATTTTGAAACGAAGTTTTAAATTCTCAGGTGTCCTTATTCTCGTTGATATGATTTATGGTTCGCCTTCCGTTGGGTTTTAATGGATTTATTAATTTGTTCTTGCATGTTTTATTGTAAGACCAGATGGCTTCATTGAAGTTCAAACTGCGCTCATTTTTGCAACAATGAGGTATTATTTAATGAAGGGTAGGAATATTTATTTTATAAAGTTAAATATTTAGAGAGGTACTCGAAAGCGGAAGTTATGCAAACGAAGCACTTTATGAATTAAAAATTAAAAAAATTATGACATTCTGCTACCTAATTAAAACCGAAAATCTGCAAACGTCTCTTTTGAAATCCGGAGCATTCGTGTTTGTTTTCTTGACAATTAACTTAAAAATGCGATGACTGCAGAGTTTGAGGAAGCATTAATGTGTGGGTTTAAGTGAAATTCACTATCTGTCTAAATGATGCCACTTTCAAGGGACTAAATTGCAATTAAACTACACCTCCAATTATGTTTTGTGATAGCACGTTGCTTGCAGGGATCTTAAGTTATATTGAAGATCTATCCTTTTTTAATCTTCACGGGTAACAAATCTTTAAAAAGACATGTCTTATGTTATAAAATAATAAATAAATTAAAATCGATTTGTATCCATTAACCTAAGATTTTGGCTCAAAGTGAAACATTTACCACTGGATCCATGACAGTAAAAACCATAATATAGTGTTGATAATTTTTATTATCTGTTTGATGATATTACAACTAATCAATGGTTCCGAAGCTCATCAATTAATTTTATTTTTTTTGTGGGTAGAGGGTAGGCAAGCTCTGCTCCAATCAGCGTCTTTCATAAAATTATTACAAAGTTGTAAAGTAAGTTCGTGAGCACTTTTCGTACAACCGGCAGTAGTAATTGCATTTTTAACTTTTTGTGTTTAAAAACTGCTTGGTTTTGGGGGAGAGAGGAATGGCTTCAGCTAATGTCCGGCCCTGAACATTTGGTAGTTGTCACATAAAAGCTATTTGTGATATCGCTTGGGGGTCGGGGTTGGTGGGGTCATAACCCCATTGACCTTTTGTTTTCCTGTATACAATTAAATTTTGATTGTCGAAACTCTCCCCACCTCTTAGTACACCCATAACCCCTTATAAAATGTTTGCGTACGTTACTGAAACATTGTATTTTCTTTCACTTTATCCAATAGATACACTGAACATAAGACACGTTACGAGTTCCACTGGCACAAAGTCAAGATTCCTCTTTTTCTCGTACAAAAATACGTAGCCTATTAATTATTTGTGGTGGGGGCCTGGACTTCACCCTATGTTGCCCCCTCCTATACTTCGGTCTTTATAAGAAGGCTAAATTTGAATATAATATTCAATTTTTGTTGCTTTTCTCAAGCTATTACAAGATTTGGGAAGTAGGGGGAAGCGTGTAGGCACCCTTGAAGAGAGAGAAAGAGAAAGAGAAAGAGAATGTTTCTTTATTGGAGGAATTTTTAGGAGATTGGCTCATATTTACATTACAGACTGAGAAAATCAGGAAAACTCACAAGTAACACCCCCCCACACACACACATTCGGAGCTCACATGCCGAATCTAACGAATTTAATTGAGCTTAATGTAGACACATTAAAATCCTTAATGTATGAAAATTAGCAGCTATATTCCCATGGAAATCGAGAAATTAAATATTAAAAGGTTAAAATAGAGCCAATTGAAACCTTTTTGGCAACACGCGGCGGGATAGCTAGTTGGTCGAAAAATGTGAAAAAGCGAACGCGGGATGTATTCTAAAAGTTTAGAATACGTCCAGTAATACAGAGCTAGCGTTAACTTTTTAAATTTAAACGTATTAGATTTTGAAGTAGCTGTAAAGTTATTTTTTTCTCTATTTGTTAAATTGAAGTTCTATATTATTTTTGTTTTATTTCTGAAAGTCATAGCAGAAAACAATTTACTTTAATTTTTATAATCACATTGCAAGTTGCAATTCAATTCGTGCATAAGAGAAGCATTCATTTTATTTTGAATCCCGCGCGTGAATGTTTTCGCGAAATAATGTCAGCCAAACTGGTTTATTTGCTTCAGAAAATCGCATTTAAGAGTTTAGCTAGCTTACTTGACGAATGCTGCAGATTACATTTTTATTATAGTTAATTCAGTCTAATTTATTATATGCGTAATCAGTTTCTAGCAAAAATATGAAATCATTCCGTTCAGTCTATTCCGCGTTGAATAGTCATAAAACCAATAATTAAACCTTTTTTTCCGTCATAAAATGAAATACTGCCGTAATAAATCTTATACTAATTTGGCTCTACAAGTCAAAATATCTCGCCAAGTGGGCGTGTAATCTTAAAAAGAAGGTTGG
>QLNU02015270.1:50693959-50714731 GCA_006491805.2 Dysdera silvatica | reverse complement strand
GAGCACCTTTGAAAAAGATTGTGTGACTTGGCCTGTGAGATAATAATGTGCTTCGATATTCAATGGGAGCTTTCGTGTCTAATTCCAGTAGCTTGATTACCTTTCTCTCTCTTGACACTAAAGTCTTTTAGCCTTCTCTCCATCAAATTTTTCAAGTTGCTTAGGTCTCGCCTGATTATGGCTACCTTCTTTTCTAGTCTGAACTTCCACTTAGGCCTTTGGAAATGTGCTTTATTTCTTCTCTTCAGCTTAAATCCCAGTTCCGTTGTAACTGTGAGTAAAATGCAGCAGATTAGGTTGTTAATTTCCGTTAAGTTACGTGTTTCGAATGTGCTAATAATAAGGTTTACATCCTTCAGTATTTCATCCAGATTATTTCTTTTTGTATACATGTTTCAATGCTGGCTGTCTAATCCTTTCAATATTTCCTTCCAGATTCAGAAAAATCTTGTCTTTTAGCTTCTGTTGTTTTCTAGTAAGGCATGTACT
Organism: Dysdera silvatica; assembly: GCA_006491805.2. NCBI lineage: Eukaryota > Metazoa > Arthropoda > Arachnida > Araneae > Dysderidae > Dysdera > Dysdera silvatica. The sequence continues at coordinate 50,714,242 of QLNU02015270.1, read as the reverse complement.
CACCAGATCTTCGATTATAAATTCCTCCTTTAGAGGTATTACATTTTCTGTTTCCTTCGTCAACATGTTGTTTAATTCTGCTTCAATTTTTTGCTTGTTAGTGACCAAAATGACTTCTGTGGAATGGTTTTGGGCCTTTTGTTCTAGTTCTTTTAATTATGGCACCGAGAAATGATTTCAGAAGATAAATCGCCTCTGATCAGCTAGTCTCTGCTCATCAATGTTGCTTTCAGGGTGTTCTTCTTTCCAAATTTCATGCATTTGCTTGAAATGACCATGTATATTGGGTTTAGATCTGAAATAGTTGGTAACTATTCCTCTATTTTTTTTTTAATGAAAATTTCTTTCACTTTGAGCTTTTAGTTACCAAGTTATTATCAGAGGAGGATTTGTTTTCTGACTCAATTGTAGTCGTATGTCTATCATTCAGACTTGATTCTGCCCTTATGGGTGGAATTTTATGCTTTTGCAACGTATTGCTATGCATTTCTTTATTCATAGTCTCCATTTTACTGAGTTGGGTCACTTACTATATTAGTTACTTAAGATAAATTTCTTTTTCCCGGGCATAGGAGTTTCTAAACCAAGGGGAAACTGGAACTATTGAATACTTGAGAAATTTTAATTTCATGGATGACTTTTAACTAGACTGGTTTATCAAAATTCGGATTTTGTAAAAACGGCTGCTACGTCGAACTGGTTTTCTTTTCGCCGTGTTCTTCGGTAACAAGGCATAGGATACTATGTCTGGGCTTTTTCCAGGCCGGCGGCTTGTGTTTCGCGGCTTGAAGCATTATATTATTATTATTTATTTTCATGTTTTTAAGAAGTGAATTGAATATTCTTTTCGTATTGTATATTAATACAACACACAGTAGAAAAATATACTGGACATTAAGAAACTTAGAGTTTAATTTAATTTTATTAGTTACTCTTTATTCTATTCATTTTAGTATAGAATAATTTCGGACATAAGTATTTATGGAAATAAAGTTAATAAACGTTATTTTTTCATGTGGAATAAACCATTTTGAACTAGAGTTGATTAATTTCTAAAACAAAAGTAATATTTAGATTAGTCAAAATGTTTAACTATGAATTGCATAATGGCGTTGGCGAACATCTATATCTAACGCACGTTTTGTAGACTGTTATTTCTACAGGTATATGAACTTTCTGCATAAAGTCAGTTTAATTTTAAGTTAGAATTTAATTCTTTTTGGAAAAATTTTGTTAATTATATAATCACTCATGTGGGATTCCACAATAGAAATGCTGCTTGTTTGGCCTGCAAGCTTCCTTTGTTGTTGCCATTTAGAATACCAAAAAACGCCAGCATAATACTTAGAGGTTTTAAAATTGGCAACATGCCAAATCGTTTCCTTTTATATGTTTTCCAAATGTACACAACTTCACCTTCCATATCTGGCAACATATATTGTATAATTATAATTTCATTTTTCATATTTGACAATGTATATTTAATTGTTTTCCAAACTCTAAAACGAAATCAAAATTCCGCTTACCATCTAAGTATGCACACGTAATTCTCGGAGGCTGCGCCAAAAAAGCTTACTAAATTCGTTTAACGTTGTATTTAAGTATTAATCTTTCTGGTGTCTTAATTAACTGTTCTGAACATTTAATGTATAAATAAATATAATTCCAACTATATAAATTACCGCATTTCTTCAATAATTATAACTGCACTTACATATTTATTTTTATTTTGCGCTCAAAGTTTAAATATGTATGCATACACACAAGAAAACTTTTTGCACAAAGTATATCTCTTCCTTCTGAAGAAAAGAAACTAATAATTATGTTTATCTTGTTTTCAGAAAAAGATTGCAAGGGTTGGGCCCAAATAAGTTTTGTGATTCTTCAAGCATATTTCGTTTGCTATTGATGAAACCATATGCTGGAGATGGTTTTTGTTCTCTTGTTTCCCTTCACCTAGTTCTATCATAAAACAACAAGCAAAAGATCTGCCTAAAAAAGTGGGCGAACCCTGAGAAGGCAGCAAGTGTTTTTCTTTGAATGACAAGCACATAAAGACTATATTTGCTAGAATTATCGAAGAAGAAATTTTGATTTTTTTTGGAATTCTTGTAAAGTCTTCTTCGGAATCTCACATTAAATCATTGGATTTTTATGAAAAATGGCAATAATAAAATATATTTTTAAAAGAGCATGCATAAAATTACAGATTCATTAATTGTTTACCTTTCACGAAAGGTATGGAAAGAAGCTTTACTACTAATAATAATGTTTATTTGTCACAAGGGTTACATATTGCATCCAGTCTTGAATTTCAATTTAAGACAATAATATATTCAGACAATAATAATTTCAATTTAAGTATAATAAATTTCACACAGTTTAGAACAGACAATACAATTTGCATTTCCCCGTGACGGGTCCCCAGTTTAAATTATAAAATTTAACCGGTTGAGGACCCTATTAATCCGCTGGCGCACAAACTCCGTTTAATAAGTATATAATTAATTTCTTTTTAAACAATTTTATATTATTAATATTTTTAAGATTATTTGGTAATTCATTCCAAAACTTTATTCCCATGTATTCAATTCCTTTCTGTACATTTCCGTTCTAATCTTGATTGATTTCAAGAATCTACTGAGTATTTAAAACATATACCATGTAAATATTAATTTAGTGTTACATGAAATGTATTAAAATCTGAGAAAGCTAGTAAATATATTTTTTTCATTCCATTTATTTATTTTTTCAGTACACCACGTTAAAGATCAAAATTAATACAAAATTAAAAGTGTACTGAAGGGAGACCAGGAAAAAAGCCGACGAAAAGCGACTTGACAAGTCCTGAGCACCCCAAAGTCTATAAAAACAGGGACGTACAGAATAAAGATACAACATAAAACAACAAAAATTATCGTTCTTAGCGAGATCATACATTCAAACTATTTACACATACAGAAATTCAATATATGGGTAGAATTTTGGTCTGACACATCGACGTACACATCTTAAACCACTGCAAATGAGTTAATACGCGGAGCTACATAAATCATTTCCATAAGAACGACAATTAAATCTGGGATAAAGTAGAGTAAGATACAATAACCCATGAAATTATGAATATCGCAATATGTGTAACACTTATTGAATATTGGTCTTGCAACACATGTTAAAGAAAATTAATATCATAATTTGAAGACCCAATATAGGAAAAACAACTGGAGTAAAATTAAATCATACCAAACCCAAGTACGTAAACGTATTACGCTAAGCCTCTCTTTAATAGGCCCAAATCTTAAATTTCTGTAATACAGATGGGCAAACCGTTCCATGTTCGCGGGACCATGGAACAAATATGAAACATCATATAACTAGAAATAGCCCGTTGAGGAACCAATTGGTCCCCGCGACGTGATGGAAATCTCGATGGTCGTTTCTTTAAGTTAACTAAATCACAATGCATGCTATATTAAATTTTCTGACACATTAAGATTGATAATCTCATTTTAATCAAGTGACAAAATCGAAGAATGCCAAATTTCAACCGAGGGTAAGGATGGTGATTTAAAGGTGAATAGAAAAAAAAATTATTGTTTTATTGTTATAAAATAACATTAAATCTTAATGTTATTTTGTAAGGCCTTGTTTGATTTTGCAATACTTGAAAGCTATTTGACTATATTAAAAACTACGATTACATTGAAAACTGTTTATTGGACTATATTGAAATATTGTAAAAATTTCACTAAATATAAAATTCAATAATTTTCCTACTATTATACGAACTGCAACTGTTAGTATATATCAACATAAAACTGATGATAGATTTTGAGAATTTATGAGATTTGTTTGAGTTAAAATTTTAGAAAAACGTCGATTTTCAGAAAAATGTTTAGAAGAATCAGTATTTAGAAAATCAGTGTTTGTCCACATTTATGTGTGTGTGTAGACAGGTATATTACAAATTAGACCGTTTAATAAATTTGCTTCCATAAACGTGTGTGTGTATTATATTCTATTTATCACATTTTTACGTACAATAGAACGTGCAGATAATCGAGCTAGGGCACAGATATTTATTTAAATACATAAAAATTGCAGCTGGGATTCAGACCTTAATTTTGTATATTTTGAAGCAATTTAATTTTTTTACAAAATATAATTTGTCCGCACAGGACACGTAACTTCTTTCGTTAGGGTTGAAGAGTTCCTCACTCTAAAAGAGGAATAGTTTATTATGGAATTAAAAAGGCATAGCTTTATGTTTTTGCAAATATTTTTAGCAGCAACGCGAAATTTACTAAAGTTTTGCATTTCGGTTTCATTATTCGTAACAGGAGTCTTTCTGTAATAGAGTAATCCCTCGCTAATCGCGACGTTTCGTTCTACAAATTCTCCGTGAATGGCAAAATTGCGAATAGCAAAACTAAAACTTTGTGCGAAAAGGACGGTTACGCCCGTAACGATTGTCTTACATATTAAATGTTGTGTATTACTAGAAAATATTTATGAAAAATTTCAGAGAAAATAAATATGTTTCACTCACCATTATTTCTGTATCATATTTGTTATTATACAAACAAAGTAAATGTTTAGAAACCACATACAATTCGTAGTAACAACACCAAAACTTTCACTTAAAACAACTGTTTCCTTAACTCCTTAAAGACAAAATAATTTGAAACAAAATCTTAACTAGAATTTAAACCAATGAAGAAATGGGTTTTATTTTTTGTTGAACATCTCATTATGTTTTGCTCTTTTTTGCTTCTTTCCAGCTATTTACGCATTTCATTCAGCGGAATTAATACTATATATTATATATAATACGCCACCTATGTGCATATTCTGTCCGTTTATTTTTAGTACACAATACGCTAAGTATAATATAAAGGTTGAGTATAGGGACAATGCTTAGTAGTTTGTATACCTTATAGGACTTCGTTATAAAAATTTCGAATTTCCTAAATGCTGCGATCTTCTTTTTGGATTGGTGGGGTGAACGAGCCAGAAACAACTCTGGAAATAAATATAATATTTACATATTTTTGTCCTTTTGCTATTAAGAAAATAAATAAATAATTTATCTAACATTCAATTTTATATATCCACGTCGTACATTGGGGTTTGTTTTATAAAGTATTGCATTGATTTCTTGGAATTTAATTTCTTATTTGATTAAAGACATGAACAAGACATAATGAAAACAGCCACTCTTTCCAAATTTAAACGTTTAACTAAATAGTTCAAGCATATGTAAAATTTGCACCAAATTCTTTAACTTTAGAAAGTAGACCCCTTACTCACCGTTCATTAGAAAATCTGGGAAAAAAAGTTTTATTTTAAACTTCATTTAGCCACAGCTTCTAACTGCTTTAAAGAGCCTTCCGTTTTAAAGCTTAATTCGCTTGCTTAAATTTTCCTGATTAATGATATTTTATTTGGATATTTTTCATTAATAATTATTAACTCTTCTAGAAAAATTATCCTTCTAGTAAAATCTTTCTTCGGCAAAATTAAAGAAAAATGTCAAATTAAAATTTTGAAAAAAATTTAACAAGATTCGTATGAGATTCCATGCGTAATACTCAAATTACCATTTTTCCATTGAAATATCTTTTTTCTCATAGTCAAAATATTTAATTAGTGGAATTTGCCTGTGATATTAAGGGCAATATTAAATCCACATAAATTTAATTTTTTACAACAGGAAGGTACCTTGAGATGTAAATTATATTAAATTAAAACTGAAGGTTATCTTGATTAAAACAAATAGTTTTACGAATTGTATTGTATGGTTTATAAAATTTTTGCTAATGCGATTTTCATCGATCAATAAAATAAAAGTGAATTAAAATTCTAAGCAAAAATAATTCAACGTATATAAAAATTGATCAATGATGGAATGTTTCATTTTTCACTTTATGTTTCTGGCACCTAACAGTGATAAAATAACAGGGATAAAAAATTCATGAACATATTTTATTTCGCCGTCTGTTTTCTATTTAGTTACATAACATTGGCGCTTCCCTTATTTCCTGTTTTGAGCATCGCTTAGTGCCGAACAAAGGCTAGTCATATCCTTCAGGATAGCGTTTATCGAACTTTTTACCCTTACGAAACACTTGGAAAAACATTAATATTTCAGAGACCCTCTATATAAAAGTTAATGTAGAGTAGCATCTGCCTCAACTGACCGCTTTTGAGACAGCAATGGTCAACTCAGACTTGTGATCACTGTACACGACATACTTTGGTATATGCATGACAAAATATTTATCAGTACTTTCTTATGAAAGTAGTCATTTTATTCAAGTGGTCAGCTTACCAAAGTGGTCACTTTACAAGGTTCCACTTCATATCAATATACATGTTTTCTTTTGCTGTTTATAAACAGTGCGGGAGATAAATGTAGTACCACCACCGAAGTTTAGTCATTTGTCTAGGGGGCGCTGAAGTTCCGATGTGGTTATAAATAAGAGACAGAGAACATATCAGGGAATGGAACACATTAACTGTACTGGGATAGAGTAAAATCTTAGTTAATAAAACTAATAAAAGTTTAGTCATTATAGATCTAGCAACCCCTAACACAACGTACAGGCCACACAAATGATCAGATATCAAAAACTCAGAAATGAAATCAAAGACAAGTGGCATATGGAAATCATTAGTATCGTATCTGTAATCTTGACAGCCACATACGCAATACCAACCGCACTACACGCTGAGATCTGAAAATACTTTAGATTGGCCCCAATACCTACATGGAGCTACAGAAGGCTCCAGACTTAAAAGTACACGCGTATGCCAGACAGTCAGCAAGTTCGTGGAAACAACATTTGAATAACTTATATGACTTATATAAGTATATGCTATAAGTATATATAACTTATATGCTTCTCAGATTGCCTATCCCAAGGAAACTCTTTCTTTTCGCAGGCATAGCCATGGCATCCTTTTACAAACATTATTTAATGAAAACTCCGAGCTATAATTTTATCACTGTTTCATGAAAATAAACAATAATTCAGAAGATGAAAGCTAAGTAATTACTTTTAATTGTCGTGAGATATTGATTACTGTTAGTGAAGTCTGTATAAGGGGTTGTTAAGTGACGGGAAAATTAAAAATTTACAGATTTCAATAATTTGCTTGCGGAATCTCAAGAGTAATTTTTCTCAGTCTTTATGAAGCCGTGTCCCTGTAACTTTCCTTTTATAAGACGAGAACTCCGTCCCAATAAATATATCGCGAATACCTTTCCATTTTTTTTATAGTTCATATATTAAACTACCATATGTATGAATGATTAATTATATCATAACGATAAAGAGGGCTAATATATTATTTCTATTAATATACACTCCTCTGACACACGTCCTTGCTTACTGGTCACGGGCATTTATAACACATGTGTTAGTTCGTTTAGTTTAAGAACAGAGGATGCACCGTAAAATAATGTCATTAGCTACAGGCACTTTTTATGACTGGTATACCCTTTCTCTGACGCTAAAAATTTCGATGTCTGGAAATTCTCAGTCTTTCATGAATATTCATATATTTAAAAACACAAGACTTAGTCACTGGCATTGTTTTCAACACAGATGTCATTTGCGCATTCTGGGTATGTGCTTTCCAACATACTCGTGACTATTGTACTCCTTAGACTATTTACACGATAAAATATTTATTCATGAAAAATTATTAGAAAGCTAAAATGTAAATTCCAGGAGTTTCTCTGGCGGCCCTGAATAATTGATGGCGAGGCCCGGTGATTCAGAAACACTAGGGGGATATTGCGCTACCCTTTCACGGAGCACACTTTGAGAAGAACTGCTGTAGAAGAAAAACTTGTATACTTGGGCCTTCACTTCCCAAGGCTATAACGTCATTTGCGAGCACGCATGTATATAATGATGATAACAAGAAAATGAGGATAACAAGAAAAATACGACAAATAATAACATTATATGAAGGATAGTGGTTTGTTTTATAGAAGTGAAATTTAAAACAATCTGGAGGGAGCCTTGTTGGGAATGCCTTTTAAAGCTGGGTCTACTCGCTTATAATCAACGTACAGGATGATCATTTGAAAGCATCCTACCTTAATATCTTTGGTTCTAAGGTAGGTAAGATTTTGAGTAGAAGCACGTCAATTTTTATTTGACGTGGGGAAGAGCAAAATTAGTATCAACACATTCGTTTGTTTAACCCCCAACTTTGAATTTTCAAATGGCAACCTCTATCTTGTTATATATCATTTTAAACCGCGTAAAAGGCAAAATACTTCTACAAAAAAAAAAATGGTTCAAGCATTCGGGAGAATGTATTAAAAATAAAATCGTTATTTTGCGTCATTCGCGCTAATATCCCGATAGAAATAACAAATGCTGACTTTAGTATTTCTCGCTATCTCCTACTTGTATCACTATATATGACCAACATGTAAAAGAAACCTGATTTTCTACGCAGACGGCATTATAATCCGTGTATTCGTCAACCGTGATTCCGAAACACGTACTCAGTACCCTGCGTAATACTCCTGTAGTCCGGGGTTTGGTTCTGGGCGCCAAGGGTTCGGATTCCTCGGAAAACAGTAAGTCCCGGCGCAGCTTATGACCATCGTAGTCTTGAGCCGTAAAACAACTCGGCTCGTCGTATTTTATATTGTTTGGAAGAAGTATAAAAATAACGATTACGTCCTTATCTCTTTCTCACGAAAACATGAAGCAAATTCATATCTGTTTGCGCAAAAATATTGTATTTTTTATGCAGTTTAAAAAGGTATATCACATGATAGGAGTTTCTATTTGAAAATTCTAATTTGAGGGCATGGTAATCGGGAGTTGAACAAAAAAATTGATACTAATTTTAGGTTTCCCCTAAAATTAAAAATTTCGGTGTTTTTGTTCAAGATCGTACCTACTTAAGAACCAGTATTATTAAGTTGGGGCGTTTTTATATAATCACCCGGTATGTATGTATACATTTTGAAGATGCAGCTTTGTGTAACTTAATCGACCATTGCCTCCTCTTTCAAGAACATGTTGGGTTTTCCATGTTTACCGTATTTTTTCCAGCGTTTGCTTAGCGAATCACCAAACAACATTCGCCGGAAAACTGCAGATTCCGACGCAACGCGATCTCAAGTGCTCTTCCTCTTTAAAACGCAGAAAAATAAATTACTTTAATGTGATAAGATCCGGCTGTAATTTGCTTCTGGTTTTGCAAAGAAAAAATCTGTTAAATAAATTAAGGTTATCACTTATGCTTGATGATGAAGCATTATTTTATATTTCCAGCATGGGTCAGCAGCACTGGTGTCATCGTTTAGCATCAACCTAAAACCAGTCCCCGATCAATCCGCACTAAAGAGCATATGAAATAGATGGATGGCATGGAAGAACACCCAAGGCCGGCGGATGCTCCTGCAGGAGCCCGCCGGACGCCTGAACGAGTGCGGAGAGTCGCAAGGCGGCAGGGAACGGGTACGAGCCAGTCCTGCAACCAGAGCGTAAGAAATGCCATCCATTCCATTCAAGCGTTTAGTCGGTGTATCACCCGCGGGCAAAGAAATGCTTCCCCAAGACTATCGAAGCCGCTCACGCGCGGAGACTGTGGCCAAACAACCCGGAAAGGAACAAAAGACGCCCGCATTACCTCGGAGACAAAGACCTGTCAGCGAGGTACAGCGAAGCTCAGGCCCAGGATAGCTGGCACAAACATTAGTTCACCGCAATTCAGCGGCCTGGCCAATATCCCATACACTCCGATGTAAGCGAGTAGGAACCAAGACTCGCCAGACACGGACCGCAGCAGAAAAACATCCTTACGCCACCAGAGCTGAAACCAAACTCAGTTCACATATGTCTGTTGTCAAAAGCACGTTCTCGTCGTCCAATCAAAGAAGTTAGGCAACGATGGGTGCGGACGCCTTTCGAGAGGATGACCGCTACTGAAACTTCCTGGGCGCTGCGAACAGTGGTGGCGCCAATGGAGTAATATGATATCCAATGATTACTAATAATTTTACAATAATTTTTGCCACCCACGTTCAAGTAGCTCAAACTAGAGCTTTTTTTATATTTGGAGAAAAAAAGGCGCGGACCTCATCCTGGGCTCTAACCAATTCCCCGCATTGAGCACGCGGTGTCTTGACCTATTAGACGAATGTAGATAAGAACAAATGCATTTTTCTCCATATATGAGAATGTAAGAAATTATTACCCTTTACAGGACAATTGCCAAATAATAGTCAATACAAAAAAGCCTCCGAGGCAAGATTTTTATGAGGTTTTCGTGGGTGAATTTATTATACAGTAATTTTTGCTGCACACATTTAAGTAGTTCAAACTAGAGCTTTTTTATATTTGGAGCAAAAACTAGAAGAAACTAAAAGACTAATTATTTTGTCATCATTTGACATTTTATCTATTGGATGGCAAAATGTCAAAGTTGGGCATTGGCAAAAAAATGTGAAATATGAAGTTAGTTTCCACACGAACAAAACTCTATCCAGATGCCTGAAAAGGAATGAAAATATGTAGATAAAAATAAACGTAGAGCTGCTGATTTATGTGCGCTAGTCTCATAAATATAAATAGGAAACGCACAATAAAAGTGATTCTGTATAATACTACACGATGGGAAGGGATAGAAAAAATAAAAGAGAACGTATTTTGCGAAAGAATTCAAATTTGCTTCTAAAAACCTTCATAAGCTTTGGTCATATTCATGTTCAGAAATTACAATAAAGCAGAAGTTTCCAAAGTATGTACCACGGCATTCTGGTGTGCCAAGGAGAAAGATCAGGACTGCCGCAAGGCGGCACGTATCGTTCAAAAATCAACGCGAAAGTAAAAGACAGTAGCTGTATAAAGCTTCATTTCTCGATTCAAAAAATTGATTGTAGCAACAGGCTCACCCTTCGCACACACATCACTAAAGAGCATGTGGAGAGTTTTTGTAATTTTATTTTTGTATTTTCACCTACGCTTTCCTTCCAAATGTGGTACGCGTGTGAAGTTTAAATACGAGTTGTATTAATTTCTTACACTTGCATGACTTCTTCTTCATAGTCGTATGGATATGAAATATAGCTCCCACGGATAGATATTATACGATTAGGGTGCCGTAAAAAAAATTGATTTTTTAAATGCGCCACGACTTGAAAAGGTTGGGGAATCCCTGCAACAAGGACAAGAAATTAAGTTTTTCATATTCCACCTTTTCCTATTTTAGTAAAAATAAATGCATGCACATGGTAATATTTAACTTATATATGATAATCTATAATGGCTGTATACAAAATAGAGCCATACACTCGAAGAGTAGTATAGGAAAGGGGGCTCATGCGTCTTAAGCCCCTTCGATAAAAAATACATTTTTCTCGTTAACAACGTATTACTTGATCTTTCTAAAGCTGCTTCCGTCCCCCATAACTTTTGGAATATTACTCCCCTGCCCTCAGACCTTGTTAGCACGAACACTCGCGATATCAAAAAATCTCCTCGTGTTAAAAGTAATAAGCGTTAAGAAGAATCGACGGTATATAGATAAGATATATAGTAATGTACAATATGCAAATATAACATATGGTTATATACATTCTTCCTATGACCCACGTCCACCTCTTTGCAAAAATTACATCGCTCTCTCTCGCTCTCTCTAATGGTCATCCCGCATTAGATATTTCACCCTTTAACAAAACGGCATTTGAAATTAACTGTCTCGTTAGCGCATAAAAACTAGTTCAGGATGCGCATCCATCTTTTATTTCCTTTAAGCATGGTATATTCCTTTGAATTCTCACTGTCTTTAATATCAAAGCAGGTAGAAAAGGACAGCGACCAAAGTCAATTCAAAAGCCATCGTAAAAACCATCTCGATGTTGTAAACTTCTGCGCTTATGCTGAGACCACTAGAATGATCCTCAGCTCTATGTTGAGCCCTCTAGTGGCCGAAGAGAAGAATCGATGTAGGAGCTGGAAGGTACAAGGTCCATACTTGCATCAGAGCATTGACTCTCTAGCAGTCTGCGGAATAACATCATGTTGCTCTGAGATTTTGGCTTGGTGGTACAGAGAAAACGTGTCGAAAGAAGTTCATAGTTAAATTTCATCTCTTTTCGAACAAACAGTTTGGATAATAGCTGTACGTTTGTGAGCTTGGATTAAATATGTGATCTCGCTTGATCTCGATGAAGATACAATGTGATCGTGTAGTTACGCAAAGAATGAACTTGTGCGGATGTTTGTTTGTAATAATTACTAGAGTGAACTGGTGATTTGTAGTGGGATACGTTTAGACATATCTCAAGGTACGTCTTTTTTTATTTGTCTTTCAGAAACCCGTTGTATAGGAATTCATTAAAAATATAGGTGCATGATATTGGGATATTCAAATATATTAATTGCTGTGATTTTGTATGGCAACTGGAATTTGAATACAATGCGATTAATTTTGGAGTTCGTAAAACCTACCACCTTATAATATTAACTAGACTTAGTATTTAATGATATTATTAAGGTTTTTTTGCATTTTTTTTCAATCACATAACTATGAAGTTCGGTTTTATAATACCTGAATCATTATTTCTGGTTTGATTATCTCACTTAGATAAGCTTTGAAAATTTTTCAATTTAATCACGCTACGTTATGAAGACCATAAATTTAAAAGAAATAGGAAATTTTGATTCAAAAATTTCGCTATTTTTTATAAAAGGCAGTATACAAATTGATGGGAAATATATAAAATATCTGAATTTTCTCTAACTACTATTTTTAAAATAAAGTTCTTGATTTAATATATATAACAATATGCTTTTAGAAATTCCAAACATACACAATATGATATTGATATATCTTTTTTCTTACCTACTCGTTTCAAGATGAGTTGTTTTGTTGATGACACCAGTGTATTTTTAATTGATAATGGTATTAATAATTTAATTCACACACTTAATAAGGACACTGAACATCTTACTAACTTTTTTAATTGGAATTATCTCACTCTTAATGCCAAAAAAACTAAATGTCTTCTTTTCTTCCTTAAACATAACATTAATATTCGTCAGCACATTAATATTCGTCAGCACATTAATATCAATAATGATCAAATGTCCTTTTCCACAGAAACTAAATTTCTTGGCGTTATAGTACAATCAAATCTTAAATGGAACTCTCACATTCAAGCTTTATGCAGGAAAATTAATAGAAACCGTAATGTCATTCGTAACATTAGTTTTTATCTTTCAGCTTATGTTTTAATTAACTTATATTACTCTTTTTTCTTTTTGCATATTTATTATTGCCTTCTAACCTGGGGAACACAACAACATCTAATCTGCGCAGTATTTCTTTACTTCAAAATAAATTTCTCAGATTATTTAATACTAGAATCGGTTGAACTTCATTAGAGATTGCTCGAGAACATAATATTCTAACAATAGATGATCTCCTTAAATATAAAATTTCAATCTTTATGTTTGGAATTATTAAGTTTGGAAATAATATAGATATCTCTCTACTATGTCTGCTGGGGCACGGATATGATACCCGAATGGACACTACTTTTAGACCAAACTTCGCGCGAACAAATTTCGATTTGTCACACATAGGATCTCTTGGTCCTGGCATATGGAACTCTCGTCCGAATGAGCTGAGACAACTCAGCTCACTTCTTTCATTTAAAATACGATTGCTTGATTTGCTAAATAATTTATGAGTTTGTATTTTTATTATATCTTATTTATTTGTTTACTTATTTTTCCTTCTCGTCATTTATTTACAATTTAAATCGGTTATTATTGTTTTGTTCTAAGTCACTGGCGGAGAACCTGGACAGCGTGGGCTTTGTCAGATGTAAAAATTTTTACCCATTGCTGCCCGGGCAAAATTGTCATAAGATCATTAATTAGCCACACACACACACACACACACACACACACACACACACATATATATATATTATGTACAATCTTGCCCAAAATAAAGGAATCTCTCTCTCTCTCTATCTTTATTTATTTATTTATTTATTTTAATTTGACGAACTTTTTTAACGATATACGTTTTCAATTTGAAAGCATTTTTCCAATAAATTCAATTAAATGAAGATATAATCCACTTATCATTGAATTTCCCTTTACACGGACACTCTCCAATTAATCTTAAATAAAACTTAAATAAATATAACTCGTTTTTCGCTCGCGAAAAACGAGCTCTGGAAGACGTTTTACCCTCTACTGCAATGAAACAACCCGTCTGTTACTTCATCTTCCTTGATCTATTGGAACCTGGCTGCCAATTTCCCGCGAACGAACTATACCTTAGTAACCAGATAATCCAAGTTCATTAGAATATATGTAATATATATGGGAATGGTATAATATTCAAATCTATAAAAGGAACAACAAATGTTTCCTGTGCATAAAGTCTGCCCATATTTGCTGTATCTAATTTCATTACCTTTTTACGTTTACACGTCTTTGCTCAAAGATGGTTCTAACAAGGCATACCTTACCTATCATCTTTTTCTTCCTCCTTATCTGGTTGATTTTCAAAGAAAACATGAACATAATTATATTAATATATTATGGAAATTCATTAAATCCGTGCGATTCATTTGATATGACGTAAAATGACATGGGGTATTAATATTCCAAAACCAAATATTATATACGAATTTGCATATATATGCATATGTATGTCATGACGCATTTATACACATTGTATTCATAAACTCTTTCAGTAACATAAAAGGGATGATAGTACTGATCAATATGAACAACGTTTATAATGGAATCTATGCCAGTATTTCACCCAGTGTCAGAAAAGTGAACGTTCAAAAAACGTCTTGCATGTATAATTATTTGAAGAAGCGCATGAGAAGCCCAAGGTGCAACTCGGGTCAGATGATCAAGCGTCCAACTGATTTGGACATCGCATCCTGCGCTTTTCACAAGTCGCCTACACTTGTGCAGGCTGAAGGTTTTTCGAACATACTGTTTTCTGGCACTATGAGTGAAATGCGGCCCTATATGCCACTACAAATATTGTTCGTCTATATATATATATCTTTTTTTCTGTTGAAAGTGTTTACGAACACCCTGTATATTTAGTCCTTGTATATTAATTATTTTACATTGTAGACGAATTAATATTTATTAAAAATAGCTATATGTTCAACGTTACTGCCGCATAGCTGGTAAAAGAGCATGGATAGTCATGTCGATAAAATATAGTCTTTAGGATGTAAAGATATATAAACAGCTAATGATAAAAGTATCTATGTTACCAAGAACTTTGACTAGAGCACTGATAATTACATACAGGGTGTATTGATAGTCAGATGGATGAGAGCTATAATAATAGTAGAGGTGGTAGCATAAATGAAATTACTGGAAATTGCATAGACACACAGATTGAAACATATTTAGAAAAAGATTAAAAGCACGTAGTGAAACACATTGAAAGCATGAATTAAAATACATTGCAACAGATTAAAAGCATAAATTAAGGTAGAATGAAACAGATCAAAAGCATAGATAAAAATAGATTGACATATATCTGTAGTAGATATTGAAGCAGGTTTAAAACGTAAATAGAATCAAATTAAAAAATTAGATTCAATGGATTGAAAACATAAAAATTCAAAAGAAATTTAAAGCATCTATAGAAAAAGATTGAAATAATAGAAAGAGACAGATTGAAACAGATATTGAAGCTATGCGACTAAGTCATTTATGATTCTTTGCACTGGCATTCCTTAATGAGACTTTCTTCGATCTATTTAATAACAAATCGATGAAAGGTAATTATGTATATATTCCAAAGTTATTCACCAGTCATTAAATCCTAATGACCTTATCACTTTACCGTTAAATCCATAAGCCTAAATCTTTTATAAATATAATTTTACCTGATCATTTACCTAAATAAAAATAAATTCTCAGATTATATTTCAAGAAACCATTAAATTATAAATTATAGTCCTTATAAATAAAATAATTTTCATATATACGCGATATAAATAAATTAATAAACTGAATTGGGTTCCTGTACTTAAAAATTAGGAAAAAGTGTTTATTTCTGGTAGACATTGGTCAAGCATCGATAAAGATATTTTGATATTTTGCAAATTTTCCCTATACATTAAAATGTGTTATATTCATAACGTTAGCTATATGTTCATCATTTATATGAAAATCTTTATTAACTAACATCCACGTTCTCTTTAAGGTTAATTTTTTAAAAGGGCCTGACCTGTTATAACGGTGAGTAATTGTCATCTAAAAAACATAATTCCGTTGAAGAAATTCTCTTCTCTGTTCGCAGAATAAAGAGAATTTAAATTGCTTTGACAAAAGCTTATCTTTGACAATAATAACACTCAGGAGATGTTTTAAATAAAAAAATTGCAGGAAAAAACAGGAAACTGCAATTACGTTAAAATAATATTACCTTTCTAATAAATGCACACCCGCACTCAAAGTAAATTCTCCTAATTAATGATATAACTAGTGTCGGAACTCTGAATAGGTGCATTTCGATTATACGAAAACTTAGACGTACGGACGTAGGTTAGGACCCAATGTATCCAGAAAATCCATGTTCTATTGTTCAGTTTTTGTAGTTTGCATTTAGAGTGAGCACTTGAATGTAACTTCCATTAGAATTAAACGTTTGCACTTTGCAGTTTGCTTAACATTGTTTTGGGTAAATCCAGTGGTCCCAATTTCTTTAACTCGCGAGCAGGCGCGCGGATTAGAGGAAGGCGAGAACGCGCGCGGGGTGATTTGCACCCCATCTAATTATATAGCATTATTTCATTAAAAACGTCCAATTTTACGGGGAACAGTAACTGGAATTTTCACTTTGTCACCCTACCCCAAAAGATTGTGACTTTGAAGGCAACAGGAAAGAGTTTGGCCAGTTTCAGAAGCAAGGGTGGACGGTTCTTTTCACAAATTACAAGGTGTTGCGTGTGAAACATCTCGCGAGCCACAATGCCCCTGAGTTTTCATGGCGTTTTTAGTACTCTAAAACAACAATGTAGGGGTGTCAGTTTCATGGCACATATAATATATTTGCAGCGCCACTGCGCATGAATAAGTAACTACTGGGTTAATCTTTAAATAACAACCGCACAAAAATTAACGGTATAAAGAGCTAAAAAAGACGAAGAAAAGCACACAATTTATGAAATTGATTTACAGTATAATTTAACTGAATGAAATATTGAGGACACACGGAAGAATAATTTTGTAAAAGCTAGTAAATAGGTTAGCAAATAAAAGTTAGAAAATAAAACTAATTTGAAAAAAAAAATAAGACAGACATGATTTACGATATTTTTCAAATAAATAAAAAAAATTGTACAGATATTAAGTATATGTATTTTTATAATCTAAAGGCCTTGTTGTGGCGCAATAGTAATGCGTGATGTCAATCTCCTACTAGTGTGAAAAAATAACGCTTGCCAACTGATTACCAACTGTAATGACACAAATTGACGCTTGCTGTTCTTGCGCCATAAAAGTAATCAACAGACAACTGTAGCACAAGTTGTTAGTCCCTCGGCCTTAAAATATCAGGATTCTTTAAGGAAAATGTAGGCCTACTTCCCTAAGCTTGTACTGATAGCACATTCATCTACTTTCCCCATTAAGCTCCCAGTATGGCTCCCAGTGGTGTTGCAGAACACCAATCGTATTCCCGGCGGCCTTTGTCCGGGACTTGGGAGCCAGAGGTCTGGATTTCACGGAGGAGTGTTAGCATCGATGCAGCGTGTCCTTTGCTTCACTTGCAGCGAAAAAACGCATACAAGCAATTTGTGAGGTTACAAATTTTTAGATATACACAGGTTTAAATTATGAAATGTAATTATCGCAAACATGCTTCATGTATTATTAATTTTACGATATAAAGGAAGTTTATTAATAATGAAGAAATATAATATCCGCGTGGGAGAAACTATTTTTGAAAACACATTAGTGAATGTCGTGGTTAGACAAGCGAACGCAATATATCCTTGCTTGTATTTAATTTCTTGCCAAGATTAAAACGACGAGCGGGAGGTTTATCACTATAATACTTTAAAGAATAAAGAAAATGTGAAACAATGGATTTTAATGGTGGGGCCTAATGAAATGATCAACAAAGGGTATATTTCAAAATGATATGAGGGTGTTTTCTTTTATTTAAGCTTTGTTTAAAAGTTAAAAATCCTATAAGAATGCGGTAAGTAAAACATTAGAAGTTAAAAGATTGCCTCGGTGATCGCAGTGCTTAATCTTTTATTGCTTATTACGCACAAAAGGTTGACAATCTGCAATAAAGCAAGCATTTTGATAAAAAAAAAGTGCTTGCATTAAGTAGAAAGAAGCACTCTGAAGCAAAGGAATATACCATACCCAGAAGCGTGGGATTGTAAATTAATGAGCGCATTATATTATTTTGTACCAAATTTCCACTAAATAATTATATGCTAAAACTACGAAATTCGTTACGTATATACAGAGTTAAATAGTTACGTCGAATTTTTAAAAAGTTAAATAATTACGTCGAATTTTTAAAAAGTGAAATGTTTGCGTCCAACGGATTTTTGTCAATTACTGATAGGAGAGTGGAAGAGTAGCAACACTTTAAAATATGTGGCAAATTACCACGCATATATACATATGTAAACACACAAAAAAACCGCATATTTTAATAAATTAATGTTGCAAAAATTGCAACACCATGAAGGACTCGTCCGAATTGAATGAAATTTAATGTACAAACGACCTGTGTTGATACAAATAAACGATTAAAATTACAAAGCAAAAAAACAATATTACATGTCGAAAATCAGTATTTGGTGAAGCCACCACGCGCTGCAATAAGTGATGCTATACGACGTGGCATGGAATCAAACAGATGTTGAATGTGTGCCTGAGGAAGAGCATTCCAGATTGCTTGTATGCAACCCCAAAGTTCATCTGTAGTAGCTATGGGACGAGGATCACGAGCGAGACGCCGACCAACGAAATCCCACACATGTTCAATCGGCGACATATCCGGCGAATAGGCAGGCCAAGGAAGAAGCTGTATCTGTTGTGATGAAAAGAAGTCTTGAACATTCCTGGCAATATGTGGGCGGGCATTGTCCTGTTGAAATACAGCTCCGGGAATGCCTTGAAGGAAGGGAACAACTTCGGGCTCCAGAACTTCATTGATGTACCGGTTGCTGTTAAGATTACCCACAATTCGTAGCAGCTGAGATCGTCCATGGTACGCAATCGCACCCCAGACTATAACTCTGGGGTATCGTCCACTATGACGTTGGATAATGCACTCCGGAAGGTGGCGTTCACCGGTATAGCGTCTAACACAGATGCGGCCATCACTGTACCCCAAATTAAAGTGGGATTCATCAGAAAACACCACTTGTTGCCAATCAGCACGCCAGTCTCTATGTCCATGAGCCCATTGTAGCCGCAGGCACCGATGGTTTTGCGTCAGGAGGATCCTGTATAAAGGAACTCTTGCACGCAGTCCACGGTGCAGTAGACGCCGACGAATTGATGAAGCACACAATGATACACCTGTAGCAGTGCACCAACGTTCTGCCAACTGTCCAGATGAAGCAAAACGGTCCGTCACCGCCATGCGGACCAGGTGTCTATCATCCCGTGCTGACGTCACCTTTCGGCGTCCACTCCCGGATTTCCGAGTTGTCTGGTTCTCTTGAACCCACTGCTTCCACACTCGCATCACTGTGCTGCTGTTACGCCCCATACGAGCTGCTATTGCACGATAAGAAAACCCTCCTTCACGAAGGCCGATCATTCGTTCCCGTTCAAACTCCGTAACTTGCTGAAATGTCGCCCTCTTTCGTCGTAGAGGCATAGTGACGTCTCATGTAACGTTTACCACTAGCAGATAGCCATACACGCCCCGCTACAGCCCTCTATTTATACGGATCCATCAGCAGTTCAGAGGGCGCTGCTCAGCCCACGCATGCGCGATGACTCTGAAATTCTAATCATTTGAATAGCATACCCTAATTTGCATTTCCTGAAAGTTTCAGCTCAATCACATGCTACCTTCATGGTGTTGCAATTTTTACAAACATGAGTTTATTTCGTTCGACAACATTTAGTAAAAATTACTGCACGCATTCACCGCGGCATAGAGAGAGAGAGAGATTAAGCGGTCTCTTTTTTCTAGTGTTGCAAAAAAAACACTGGCAGCAGGCAAAGAGACCAGCCGACATGTTGTTTACGGCGTTTTTTG
>QLNU02015270.1:50670578-50693859 GCA_006491805.2 Dysdera silvatica | reverse complement strand
AAAATTGAAATTATCAATTTTATGAAATCAATCAATTAATCAATATCAATTAAAAAAAAACATTAAATATCCTGAAATCGTCTTATTAATAGATGGGTGTATGAAATAAGAAACAGGTTTGATACTATAGAAAGGAGTTTTTCAACCATGGAGTAAAATTTTTGTCACTGATTCAACGCATAAGAAAAAAGTTTCGCAACATTTCGAGAATAGCTTTTTCCTTTTATCAAGTGAACTGTCGAGAAAGTAATAATGCTCTGTAATCAAACCCCCAATTCTGGGTTTTGCAAGCAGTCCCGCATTCAGGTTTCTCCAGAACTGAACCCCGCTTTTCCCATATATTCTTGCACAAATCTTATATGATTCATGTATAGGTTTTACTATGTTAATGAGCAGATTTTTTTAATCAGAAAGTCTCCCTATTCTCAACAAAAATTCTACACTGCCGGGAAGCAACCTTACGATGAAAAACTTTTCAGCATCCCAATAAGAAGAGTAGGTTCTTTCTCCCAAGTAAGTTCTTGCAACGCTTGATGAAGGGAATCATATTTCTCGAAACGTCACGTAATCTTTCGTTAAACGTTGGACCAATGACAAAATCTTTACTAGTTACTATTGGTCAGCCTTTGTATTTTTTTGTCATAGGTGTTCAAAATACACTTTTGAATGGTGGGTACTTGCAGAGCCTTGATGCAGAATCACCCGGTATGCCCTTACGCCATACAAATACTACCAACCAACTAAGTTGCAGAGTCCTTCATTCAACAATGGGGCCCTGCGGTGGCGCAGTGTGGTAACGCGTTCTCCTAGTGCGCCGCTAATCCGGGTTCGACTCCCAGCAGTGCAAAGAACGCTTACTCAGAGATCTCATAAAGATCGCACTGCTCACTGTAGTCCGGGGTTTGGTTCCCTAGGCCTTAAGAGGTTCGGATTCCTCGGAAAACGGTAGGTCCCGGCGCAGCATGACCACTGTAGTCTTTGAGCCGTAAAACAAACAAACAATCATTCAACAATGGATGGAATATTATTCAATGTGATTATATGTATTATCATATCATATATATACATATATTTGTTTTTACGTCAAACATTGGTAATTGTAGTGGGCTTTTGAAAACCACTCTTGGCATGCAAATTTATGTTAACTATAACAAAGTAATAAACACTTAGTCGTATTGCTTAAAAGCTTTTGGTATATATTATTTAGTGTTTAGTGGCAAATCTCATTCGCTAATTATTTTCTTCTGTATGCATGAATTTTAATGCTTATGCAAATTTGATTTTTCCTATGAATGAATATGGTGAAAGTGGTTTTCTTCAATAGTTAGTCAGTGCAGGATAAAATAAAATGGATTGCATATTCTAGGTCTGTAATCAAATGTATTTTTCGTATTTCCGCCAGGTTTTGTGTTTCCAATTGTGATTATAGGTTGCCTATTTGTTAATCTGCCCCTGTTCATATTTATCTACATATTTTAAGACAGTATTATAATATTATTTTTATATTATATATATATATTCAAATATTCTCCTATCTGTCTCTCTACGATCACGTTCAACGATTTTGCCAAAGCTAATGGAATTATTTACTTTTTTTCAGCTCATGTTTTGTGCGATAATATTTTTTCGTTACTCAGACTTTTTTGAATTTGGTCTTCTCAATTTAAAAGGAGTACCGATTGAACTTTGCTTAATATGTGCATTATTTTATATTCTGTTCCAGTGATTGATTACTCCATCGAACGTCAGGATTTTCGGAATATTTTTTGTGGAAGGACTTTTTGAATAAAAACAACACACTCGAACTATAATTTACATTTTTAGGTAAACACAAAATACATTTACATTACGCTAAGCGATTGCTTGCTCGAAAGCGAAGACAATTTTATTGAAAAGAGCTCTAATATAATAACATAACAAAACTGTAATAAGGCAATGGTATCATACTTTGTGATGAATGCTAACAAGAAACAAGAATTTAAAAAATAATACAAATATTTTATTCTATGTAAAAGCGTATGCTATTGAAAAACGAATGATTAATATATTTATAAAAAAAGTAAGGCTTATATTTATTCTGAATAAAATAAATTGGATGTAGTATAAATGGTAACCGGTGACAGTCTTTGAATAAGTATTCTATTGCAATTATATATGGATCAAAAGAATCGCCCTTATTGCAAATCGCATGATTTCATTTTGCAATAGTTGTCGATAATACCCTATTTGCCAAAAATATCGAAACATACTCATCATTTGAAAATTTTTGCCGAATGTGAAAGATACCGTTGTACTTCGATTTCTCGTCTGCTCAACGCCCGGGTTAGCCGCCATTTCTAATTTACAAAGACCTCGAATTCGAGATTTCTTTTTACGCCGACCTTGCTATTTTTTGCATCGGCATTTATTGCTTTCATCACTGACTATTTTTGGCATTAAATTAAATTTTTGGGTTGTCCATTATGCAGGACAATCATTATTTATTCTAAATTTCTTCATTTTTCCGAGACCTTAGCCTCGTTTGCGACTTCACACTGGACTAGCATTTCTTTGGTTGGTAAGTCGTTTTATCTTTGTCTCTCAAGCGTACCTAACCTTCTACATTGCACTAACCCCTCAATTTCAACGGTACCTTACCTTTTCAGATGTCCCCCTCGCCTTACTACCCTGATCTCTTCTTTAAATCTGCCTAATGTACAAAAGACTAAACCTACCTGACCATACCGTAGGGCAGCTTGATAACTGCTTTGGCCGGATCTACAACGAGATCAGGACGTTTGATGGCAGCATCAATACCCGTAATAAGAGAGACTTTGTGCTCTCAAACAATCTGACTACCTACCTTCGGTCGAACGTTGCTGAAGACTTCACCAGGGAAGAATTACCTAGAACCTGCCAACTAGCATGTTTCGTAGTAGATGATACCCGGAACGTTAGCAGCCCAAAAGATGAAATTGCGGAATCACTAAAAATTCTGTACTGCGCTTTTTTAAAGCCAATTTCAGAAAATTGGAACTGAGAGAAAGGAAGCGAATATCAGCCAACCAAATACCTTCGCCCAAAATCTGCCGAATCTACCCCAAAACCAGTCAGGGTCTGCCAACCAAGTGGCCAACGAGCCAGTAGAATGGGAAGATTGAAGTTTCCCAAGGAGGCTTATATCGCCCTTCGAAATTAACGAAACTGGAAAGAAAACGTAAATCCCCCACCTCTACGTAAGAGGTATAGAAAATTCTGAGGAAATTAAAAATATCTTCCAACAAATAACCCTAATTTCGTCCTCGAAATAAGGGCAGACGATATAAAAGTTCAGATATCGATAGTTGAGCCTTACAAGGCTGCAAGCAAAGCAATGCTAGAGCACAAGGTCGAGCACCACAGATTTCATTTCAACGGTGAAAAAAGGGCTCTCTTCGCAGTCTTGGCACTGACAATCTAATACTCAAACTAAATGAGCTTGGTTTTACCGACTGCACGGCTCACCAGCTTATGAAGAGTCTTCTGAACATTAGGAAAAAATTCCCTGTCTTTCAAATTGGCCTCCCGAGAATCCCATACTCAAACACCGTCACCAAAGTAAACGTAATAGACCACATCATAGTAAAGATTTTTCCGTTCAGGAAATCAAACATGCCCCTACAATGTAGGCGCTGCCAGGATTTCTAATATTCGGCGGCCTGTTGTAACGCCAAACCTAAATGTGAAAAGTGTTTAAGAGAACACTTTGGTAGGGAGTGCACTCTCAACAGAAACCAAACCCCTAAATGTGCAAATTGCTTTGGCCCGTACACGGCCAACTTCGGAGGCTGTTCAGAGAACCCCATTAATCGACACCGGAGGCGCCCCTTAACAAACCAAAATCCCATTGAAAGTGAGCAGCATTCAGAGAACCATGCTAGGACAACCTTTCTACACACGGGAACGGATCTTCAATCCTTCAGCGAGGTAACGACTTCTGGCGAGAATTCACGTCCCCAATGCATTCCTCCTAGGGCAAATCCAGCGCCCCCACCCACATTTATACCGAGGCAAGTACTAATGAAAAGTACTCCCCTCAAATATTCAAACTGCCAAAGCAGTGGCCAGAACGGAAAATGTGCAAACTACCGAATCAGAGGCCCCTAATTTCTCTTTGGCTCGAGGCCAATCAGAGGTCCCCTCCGGCTTTATCGCACCCGCAAATAATCTCACTCAAAAAGATGGTACGAAAACTACTTAAGCCCCCCAAATTTACCTACAGGGAGCAGCAACTACCAAAACAAATTTGCTGAACATTTATGTGAACACCATGATTAAAATAGTTGTCCTATCCAACCCCGCAGATTGCGCTGATATTATAACCAGCGCAATTCAAAAAATGCAAGAGGTTATTTTCGGTCCTGGCCCATCCAATCCCTAAATTCGCTACAGCTGGTCGTGTTCAATGCGAACGGCATAAAGGGCAAAGAAGATGATCGTAGGCTGCTTCTCGAGGCAAAAAAAAAACAGACGTTCTCCTCCTGTGTGAAACCATGCTAAACTTAACCTCCAAACTAACCTTTCGGAATTATTCATACCACCAACTAAGCAGGGAAAGGACCCCGACTTCTAGTATCACATCAGGAGGTCTTGCTGTCATAATTAAATCCACCATTCCGCACACTCTCGCACCTATCTCAAATCTTGAGGCTCACGCAATCACCATAAAAAACAACACTTACTGCGATATCAAGCTGATGTCAATCTACAAAGCGCCCAGAAACGAAATCATCCCTATTGATTTCGACAAAATTTCTAAATGCCCAGGTACGGTAATTGCAAGTGGAGATAGAAATAACCGTCATCGTATTTGAAATAATGGTTTATCCAACTTCACCTGTACATCCGGGAAGGGCATTTGCGACTACGCACAAAAAAGTAACCTCACCATAGACCCCACCCATAATAGAATAGGCTTTAATCCCACCATCATAGACTTTGTCGTCACGTCTAAATTTTAGGGTGGGATTGAATTAAACTCCTACCAAAACATCTTGGATCCTGATCACGTCCCCTTTGGATGCAAACTTGACGTCAGCTGCCGTAAAAACGCCCCCAACTTAGTCAAAACCCCTGACTGGGAGCAATACACAAATCATATTGACCGCACTCTTCTTCCCACCACCCCGCGAACCAGCCAGCTCAATAGCCGAACTTAACACACAAATTGTCACCATAACACATTGTATTCAAAACTCAGTTGCTAGCTCCACAAAATCCTTCTCCCCAGAAAATTTCAAAATACCGTCCAATATTATTACTAAAATTAAAGCAAAATGGTTCCATGGGAGGATCTACCAGAGGCATAGAGACACTTTTGACGAAGCAGTATACGACCGGTTGAGAGGCGAAATCTCACGCGATATCAAAAATCACAAAAATAAAAAAAAAATGGTAGGGAATCCCTCAAAAACGCGAACACCACAAATAACAATATCTGGAAAATCAAAAATGTTTTCAGTAACAAAAAGAAGCATATTGGCCCACTAAAATCAAACTTAGTGACTAGAATACGGTAATGCTGGCAAAGCCGAAATCCTAGCAAACTCCTTTCAAAAACAATTTGAGCAAAACTTTATTGTTAGTGCTTCTTTTTTTCAAAAGTTAACATGAAAATGGAAACTTCCTTAGTGGACATAACCCCAGCCCTGACTTGGAAATTTCAATCCCTAAAATCCAAAACTTTTCAAAAACCTTAAAAATATAAAATCCCCTGGAATTGACAACGTAGGCATAGCTTCCAACTATTACGGATTGTCCATAATGATTATGGAAAATGACAAGTTTTCAGTCATTACGGAAACTGTGTCGAAAGTTATGGTAAATGTAGGAATTTTCAGTCATTATTACTTTTACGAAGATTTTTTTTGTTTCGCAATTTTTACACGGCCCCTGAACTGTAACTTCACGGCAATATCTTTCCGTCGTAGGAAGAGCTAAAGTCACGTCTTTATTCCTCACAGCCGCGCCTGCCAGAATTATTTTCTTCCAAGGCTCATGGGAAATGCGTAGGCCTTGGAACAAGTCTTTTTGGATTCCGGAATTAAAGAGCGGTTAAAATAAAATCAGAAATCAGGCTTTTTGTAAAAATTCCGTCATTATAATCGGCGCTCGATGTAACCGATTTCCACTGCCTTTTTATGATTTGGAAAGGGAAATTTTCCTAATTCCGATCCCCACGCCGTGAATTCGCCATTACTACGGCATATTCTAATATCACGGTATCGAAAAGTAAAGTCACGTGCTAGAAAATCATGCCTGCATATGAAGAAATCTATGAACCTTCGGCCTTTTCACAGATGCGTCAATATAAACGCCGTGCCCATGGTTTCACACCGTCAGTAATCAGCGGAAACCGCACGAGCGGTTTGCCACGTCACACCGCCGATTACGATGTCTTTTGTGCTCATGCGCGGTTTTACGATATTGTCTCATCGCTTTACCTATACAATTTCCCGGTTTCACACCGTCAGATCTTAAAACCGTGTATGCGCACAAAGAAACATTGGCAAACCGCTCGTGTGCCGCTAGGTGGGTAACACCATGAAATCACAATATATCGCCGATTTGAGAATTACGAAACCGGTGTCTAGACGTCGGTTTCACACCTGTTTTTCACGATATATCGATACATTGTGCGGGCCTAGCGGTAAGAGCATTGAAAATAAAAGCCCGTTTTCTTTAGCAACAGATGGCAGCACAGACTATCGTGACGTAAAATTATACCCCATAATGGTATTATTTTATAATGAAGAGAGAAGTGACCCAGGGTTACTCTCAATCGTGGAGTCAACAGATAACACTGGGAAAGGTATTTTTATAGTTTTGGGAATTGAAAATTTTCAATTCAAGTCAATTTGACAGTATAGACGATTGTTCAAGAATGGATGTAACATGGTATAAAATTTTTGAGATGAGACATTTTTCTGGAGTAAAGAAATATGGAGCTTTTATCAAAATTAATGCTGTATATATATGTTGCTGATCCCACATAGCAATATCACCACAGAAAGAATTTTTAGTGTCATTCGAAAGATTCAAATGGAATTTTGACTAGGACTGAGTACGAAAGCGTCGTATTGAAAGGCGTTTACTCCCTATTGAAAAAATAAGAAACTTCTCAAAATTTCAAGTATGCTATAAAAAAAAGTTCACCGAACAGCAGCTGATTTTTGCAAAGAAGCAACAAGACTTTCGCTTATGGAGAAATAGCCAGTAGAGTTGCAGCCCGCTGCTTAATAAAATCAAGCTTTTTATGGTAATATATACTTGATTTCATAAAAAGCCTAAATTTAGAATTGTCACTATAACTCTTTCATGTCAGTCTAAACATAACCTTGCTAGAGCATATGTCATATAACCTGTTGTGGAAGTAAAATATTTTTAATTTTATTTAAATTTGTTAAGACAATCTCCTCACGCGCGTTCGCATGTGCAGGTATGCTACGTGATTACTGAAAGCTATTTCAGAAAGTTGGCAGCTATGCGTAGATAACAGGGCCATTAAAAATCTTCAAATAAAAGCCCTGCATTGGCCACAAGCCATTTTCATTGGTAATTTTAAACTTCATCACTTCCCAACCAATTGGAAGACGGCGCTTGTTACCTGCATCGCAAAGCCAGATAAAGATCATGTTGACCTCCGAAATTACAGACCAATCATCATTATCCAAACCGTTGGAAAACTTATGGAAAGCGTCACCCTTGACAGACTTGAGGACTTTCTAAAAGAAAACCAAATTTTCACTGATTATTAATTTGGATTCCGGAAGAGCCATTCAACCAACCAACAACTAGTCAGAGTGGTGGATCACATACGGAATAACATGGAAGAAGAAAATTTCATTGCCACAGCTTTCGTTTACATAGCCAAAGCTTTCGACAAAATTTAGCACAATGGTCTGATCTACAAACGTGCCCCTTTAGACCTCCAATTACTTAATATATTTAATTACCTGTTACCTTAGTGACAGAATTTTCCAGGTCAGAGTTGGAGGAGGAGGGAGGATTTTCTGTGCAAGGGTTTCATTGGGAAGGGTGGCCGCCGGGGGCGGCGCTGTAATCCCAGACAGGACGCTTGAACAGCGTAATCAGCCGCCGAGGCGGCTGAGGGGGAGATGGATTGCCGATCAACACGGCATTCATAGATGCACGTTCACGTAAAGTCGTCATTCAACGCACACCGAAACCAGCTGCCGGGGGGCCGCCACGGGGAACGGCCACGGCCCAGGCAGCAGGACCGGAGACACCCCCATGGGCCAGCCGAGTAACCTACAGGAACCGGCCAAGCCCGGAAAGGAAGGTGTTTAGCACAGCCACGGAGGCAGCGCGAAGGCGGGGGGATCCGGTGGGATCCAGGAGGTCGGACAGACCTGGTGGCGAGGCGAGGCCTAAACGGCGGCGGGCGAGAAGGAGCTCCTCCCTGAGGTAGCCGTAGGCCGAACACCGCAAAAGAATGTGTTCCAGTGTTTCGTCAGCACCTTCCTGACACTGGAGACACACAGGCGACGGAGCTGCCTCCCAATGCGGTGGAGTCAGGTCAGAGCTTCCAATACGCTCTCAACAGCTTTCTTTCAATTATTAAAAAACTATCACAACATAATACATTTTTTGGATCTCTTAGTATATACCGTGCCATTTTATCA
Source organism: Dysdera silvatica (assembly GCA_006491805.2). Classification (NCBI taxonomy): domain Eukaryota; kingdom Metazoa; phylum Arthropoda; class Arachnida; order Araneae; family Dysderidae; genus Dysdera; species Dysdera silvatica. The sequence continues at coordinate 50,685,196 of QLNU02015270.1, read as the reverse complement.
CATATTTGTTATCCTAGTTTTAGCTATCACAAATACCTTGGATATTTTATGCCTGGATTATCCCTAGTATCATTTCTGTTGATGCTAATTGGTAATCCCTAAAATTCTTTGAACAATTTTGATCCAAAATAATTTTTTATTAAATTTAGTTTTGTAAATTCCTCTTCCTAGGAGCTACAGATACAGGTAACGAATAAGATAAATCAATACGCAATGCAACCCGAGTTTGAATTGGGCAGGAGCCCACCGGAGTAAAGCTCCGGTACTTTTTCATTTTTGGCGATTATTTAAATATTAGCCAGAACCCCTAAATAGACGCTGTCATGAAAAAGTAATAAATTTGAGATTAAGGTCAAGCATTTTGTTGTCCAGAAAAATGGATATAAACAATTGATATGATTTATCGATTCTTTTGCAGCCATTCGATTGTTTCATCGATTTTTAATAATATTAGGGCTCCTGCACTTTTTTTGTTAGAAATTAAGCCCTGAATTCAATGACCATATTTCGAAACTTATCTGTTAATTTATATTCATAAGAATAGTTCAAAGCATTGTGCGAGAACGTCTCTCATTTTATAAAACCGTATGAAGTTTTATTTCCTCAAAGTCATGTCGTATGTATCTCGACCGTCAAAATTTTTAACATCGCTAATTTATATGTGTATGCTTTTGCAGTATTTTAACAACTCTTCATGATTCTACTCTTTTAATTTGATCATACGTCATTAAATTAAGCTTTATTGTTTCAAATAAAGCGTTGGTAAATATAAAAATAATTATTAAAAAGTATTAAAAAGGATTGATTTATTAAAGTAAAACAAATATCATTATACCCGGATATTGGATAATAAATTACTTGCAAAGGAAAGGATTTCTCGTCGCTTGGTGGTAACCGAACCCAGACCATAGTGAAGCCTTATATTCGCTTGCCGATGGAAGTTTGATGGATGAGTGTAGCTTATTGGGAAAGAGCACTTGACCCGTTATCCAGGGATTGTGGATTCGATTCCCACTACTGCGCCTAGAAATCATTCTTTTCTTTACAAGTACTTTATCATCTACTAAAGATTGAGTTGAGGGCTCGAACATCTCTTATCTCTCCGCAGTATTTACATTTGTTTAGAATGATTTCTATTGAAAAACAAACAAAATTATTATATTTTGAGAGAGCTAATCGCCATCTTGGAAAGACACGTGGGTGCCCATGGTTCTGATTTCGTCAGTTTTCGTTTCCATTTCAGTGTCATCTGGTGGAAATAGGTGTTTCCAATGCGCCGAATGTTTAAGATTGCCCGGAAGTACCATCAGGCTCGGATTTATAAATGAGCACGGAGGGGCGAGAGCGCAATATTTTGGGGCGCTGTTTAGTTTGCTGGGATTTTTATGGCGCAGGAGCGTCTGGGCTTTACTGCGCCAAACCTAGTAGAATCATAGACTCATGTAAAAACTAGTTCTCTACAAAAAAGTGAAAGACGTGTGTGTACATATAATTTTGGGGGTCGCAAAATTTCAAAAGCAACTGGCTTTTAAAAAAATTCAATCATTTCAAAATTCCAACCAATCATATTCCTAGAGAAAGCGCTCCAATATTTGCTTTAATTTGAAAATCTTACAAAATTTTATGGAATAGGTTTTTGCTTAAACATTGGGGGGGTGGGGGGAATATTTCGTCGCCAAATAAGTGTATTCATAAAAATATTTATCTTATAATATTGCAAATTAGGCAATCTTAAATGCCCCTACCCCCCACATACTCTTCGATTTTTCGTCGTATTTATGGGAGCGGATATATGGAATTCTGACAGGGGCCTGGGTGAGGAGCCTCGCATCCAAAATTCGAACTTGCACACCACTCATACAGCAGTAATACATCACGATAAAGTGGCTAATCCGTTGTCAATTGTTCATTTTTATCGCCTTAATTTTTATTCTAATCTGTACATTTTTTACAGCAAAGTTTTACTTTATGAATTGTATAAAAATTAATCATTTATCGTCTTAATGAATTTAATTATTTACGTATTGAATAATTTGCTTAATACATCGTATAAAAATTTGCTCTTTGACATCTTGAAATGGTGCCTCTCTTTCAGGGCCGTGCTTACGGTGTTAGCGGTCCTGAGCGAAACAGATTTTAGCGACCCTAAAAAAACTCACAAAAATCTCGCCCCGGAGGCTTTTCTGTGTTGACCATTATTTGGCAATTGTGTTATCCCTGTGAAGGGTAATAATATCTTACATCCTCATATACGGAGAAAAATGCGTTTGTTCTTGTCCTCATTCGTCCAGTAGGTCAAGACACCAAGGGCTCAATGCGTTGACCCTGGTTCGAATCCAGGATGAGGACGGCGCCTCTTTTTCTCCAAAAACAATAAAGCTCTAGTTTGAGCTAAATATACATGGGTGGCAAACATTATTGTATACTCAAAAATGTTTTAGCACAATGATAAAAAGACTGTGCAGTGTTTAGCCTTAAAAAGCAAAGTCCTTCATTAATCCAAACGCGAAAGGTACAGATAAAGAAAAGATAAATTAAGTATAGGGGGATAAAAAGTAATTAAAATATGCGGATAATTATAATTTATTATTATTGTTATTATTATTATAACTAGAGCCCGAATTACATGCATTAAACACCAACAAAATATGCATGCAAATATGTACTAAAAACAACAAAATATGTACTTAAAATAAAAAAAAGTGTACACTTAAAATGAAAAATATGCACTGACATTTTTTTCACTAATTTGAAAAACGTATACCTTGCGTCATGAAACCGAAATTTTTATGTGTTAAGGTATTATTACCCTCCGCAGGGATAACACAATTGCCAAATATGGTCAACACAAGAAAGCCTCCGGGGCGAGAATTTTGTGAGTTTTCGTGGGGGAAATTTATTATACTGTTATTACCTGTCCTCATTCGTCTAGCGGTCCAAGACACTCCGGGCTAAACGGAGGGACCCTGGTTCGAATCCAGGATGGGGAAAGCGTCTCTTTTTCTCCAAAATTACACAAGCTCTAGTTTGAGCTGTAATTAAAACGTGGGTGGCAAAAATTATAGTATAATAAATTTTTATGCTAGTTAAATTTTTCAATAAAAGTGCAATAAAATTCTTTAAATTATTGAAACCCTTGAAATATGCGTTTATTCTAAAAATTTATCGTTTTTATGCATTTATATCCACTAAAGCTGAAAAGAGCTAAAATATGCATACAATCCGAGCTCTAATTACAACGAATTACTGAAAGTTTAATTCATTGAATATTATACTATTATAACTTAGGTGGTATTCAAGTATTACGTAAGCAATATTTTGGCCATTTCAACCCTCCTCCCCCCCTCCGGGTAAGCAAAAATTAACATTGACCAACATAGGAAAATAAGATAGCCGGCAACCCCCCCTCCCCCACCGAAGGTGCTTACGTAATTCTTTGGATAGAAAAATTAATTTTTCTAGTTTCTGGTGCAGCAAAATTGCCTATCAAATGTGAAAAGTCTATAGAACAGGACAAATTATTTTCAATTGAAATAAGTGCTAATGCGTTAAGGCGAGAATTAGTCATAGTAGATCTTAAATACGTTTTGAAAAGTTTCAATTTGGAAAATGGGCGTTCTGCTGAAGCTACAGTGATAAGGGATGATAAGCAAAATTCTCAGAGCGATGGCAACATTTGGCACATCATCCTGGAAACCGTTTTCAAATAAATACTTCAGATTGATCAGTGGTGAAGGAGCTAGCGTTTCCGGAATCGATCGAGTAAGAACTTTCAGTTCTGTGTATAAGTCTAATCCGTTTAAATCGTCTAAAGAAAGGGCCAGCTGCTTACAGTGGTTCAATATTTCACCGTCTCCCTATGTTTTTAACACCGCAATATTAAAAAGAAATCCAAACGTCATGGTAAAGTTTTTCAATTGCTGAAAACGCTCCTGACTTGACATTATAGCTTGATCCAGGAGAACGTTAAAAACATTAACTCTGATTATTTTCTTCAGGATCATGAGTGGAATCATCAGTCGACTCGTAAGGAAATACTTTTTGAACTTTTTCCTACGAAGCGACATTGCAGCTGGAAAACGCATATCAGTAATATCCATTTCCAATTCACCAGCTAATTCATTCGCTGTCATCTTAGAATTCTCGAAAACAGTTTCTTTGAACTCCTTCAAAAATATAATTGTGTTTTCTATTAGCTGGACGGCATTATTTAAGTTCATATCAATATTTTGCATCACTTTGCTAACATGGTTGATTTGAGTCAAAATATCGTACCGTGTGCATAAAGTGGTTAGAAATTGAAAACTTTTTATTTTCTTCGCAAGAGTTGCTGCTTCGATTTTATTTTTATATTTCGGATCAGTATTACTTTCAGATACTTCAACAATGACATCGTAAACATTACCAATTTGAAAAGGAGTAGCATTAATACTTTCAACTCTACATTCCCATTTTGTGCCGTATAAAGGTTCAAGAGTCAAATTTTTATTAACCTGCTTCCTAAAAATTTTCTGTCGCCGAGTAGAAGCGAAAAATAAAATATATATTTGGTGAATGACATGGACAAACGATTGTGCTGTAGTCGAAGATTTCGCCATATTTCCTAGAGCTAAATTCCAACTATGGCACCCTCAGGAAACAAAAAAGGCCTTTGGATTTGCCTGCGATAAACGGGCCTGGACACTTATATTTTTGCCTCACATGTTTGCGCCGTTGTCGTAGCCTTGACCACAATAGTCTTAGAAGTGAATTTCAATTCTTTAGGATCATCCAGAAATGAATGTGCGAGACCTTGTCCGGTGCTGTCACTAATAGGTAAAAAGCAAATAAAACGTTCACATATTTCTACTTGATTGGCTTCACAGCTAACATGAAGAATAACAATACTCATTTGCACCTGATGACTAATATCCGCCGTGTATTCAAGGATAAGTGAATAATATTTTGATTTGCTAATACGGGCGCAAATTGTTCCTAAAATTTTTGAGCTAATAAGCTGAATGAATTCATTTTGGATCCGATTTCCAAGATAGTGATCTTTTATTTCGTCATTTTTAATTCGACGCAAATGTTTTGAAAGTACTGGATCATATTTTGAAATCAGTTCAACTAGATCTAAAAGGTTGCCACCTTTCGAGCTGCCTAGCTTTTCATTAGAACCGAGCAAAGACATGTTCCTTTTTCCAAGAAGCTGAGTAATAGACAACAATCTTTCAAGAACGTTGCACCAATGTTACTTTTCTTAACAAATAATTCGCTCACATTCCTGATCAGTTGTTAGGCTTTTGCGAAGCAGATTTTCCATTTCTAACTATTTTTGGAAACAGTCAACGTGCTTTGCCGACGATTCGTGCAAAGAAAGAATTTCTCCTAAATGTTTCCAGTCATTACAACCGTGGCTACTGCATTAACTTTTTAGCTGACGAGCTATAAAATAATTTGCAAAAAAAGCAAAAAATTAAATCCAAATTAATAGAGTATGCTAGCCAACGGCGATCGGCTATTTCAGAATTACGCATTTTTCGGGAATAGAAATTTTCAGAAAAATGATGATTTTGACAATTAAATGGAAATTCACTTAGCTTCGGACGAATAGGTCCATTTTCAATAATAAATTTACGTTGCTGATCGCTTATATTTTGGAGCTATAAACCAATATCATCTATATAAAATTTTCTATCAGAAATAACATTTTTAGTATCAGAAGAACTAGATAATAAATACATTTCTTCCTGTGCAATTTCTTCTGCTACTGGCGAGGATATTGGTGCGGTACCCGAAACAGAATTAGTCGCCCCTTGATTCGGGTCTTCTGAACGAAAATGCTGTAACAAGATACCTTTTCGGGACTGAATAAATCATTCTGCATTAGTTTTTCGTTTAACAAATCCAGATTCATTTTTACTCCCTAATCCTTATCGTGGCATTTCTAAACGTAGTTAGTTATGGGATATATTATTGGACACTTTACTTCACATCGATGTTGTTTATAAATGAATGGGCTTTATGTAAGTCTATTGCCGTATTAAAAACACAAAGACAAGCTAGAGGGCAATGTAATAATGCAATGTGGCAATGTGTAAGTTTCCGTTCCTCAGAACTTTGCAGTAAGTTCTTTCTTATAAGATATTATTACCCTTCACAGGGATAACACAATTGCCAAATATTGGTCAACACACAAAGCCACCGGGATGAGATTTTTGTGAGTTTTTCGTGGGGGATTTTTTATTACAAATAAATTTGACACCCACGTATTAGTAGCTCAAACTAGAGCTATTTTTGTTTTAGGAGAAAAAGAGACGCCGTCCTCATCCCAGATTCGAACCAGGGTCCCCGCTTTGAGCTCGCGGTGTCTTGACCTACTAGACGAATGAGAACAAGAACAAACGCTTTTTTCTCCATATATTAAGTTGTAAGATATTATTACCCTTCACAGGGATAACACAATTTCCAAATATTGGTCAACACACAAAGCCACCGGGGCTAAATTTTTGTGAGTTTTTCAAGGGGGATTTTTATTACAAATATATTTGAATTATAAATTTTATTTTATTTATTTGTAATAAGTTCTTTCTTGTTGGATACTGGTCACCTCTGCAGTGGATATGTAGACACAACAATAAACACGACACTGTGCATATCCCACTATTGCTAACGTATTTGAGTAATAACACCCGTATTTATTTTGATCGCCATTTAGAAGCTGCATGGACATTATGGGAAGTATGACGTCATCCGCAAATGGCCAAATCATGCTTGTATTCAGAGTGGGGGATCCGAGGGACCGGTCCCCCCCAACTAATTTTTAATGAGACTTGGCTACGGCCTTGCGTACTGTGATTGTATCGATACATGCTGTAAAAATTTTTGAACCCCCCCTTGAAATTAAATCTTGGCTACGGTCTTGGGCCAAATACTCTGTAGAAAGCATGTACGGGCTTCTATAAACAGATCGTTTGGTACTTGCACTAAACATTTTTAGCGGCCCTGTGCAGTTGCCCAGCTCGCCCCCTCCAAGCACGGCCTTGCTCTCTTTATCATGTGCCTTTGTGCGGTACACAACCTGCATGCATACATGCGGCTGGCCCTGCCTAAAACTAGGGGATTAGTTGAGACAGAACTTGTTCAAGAGATATGGAAACAGAGATTGATATGTACACGGCTAGCTTGTAATACATGGGTCTCACTCGTACGCCACGGGCCCAGGAGCCTCTCAATTACGGAACTACAACGAACCCCTCTTTGGAATCTCCTCTCTTATTGCTAGGCAGTCAACGTCACATTTTTTGCTCTCTTCCAAATCAAAAACTTAACTTTTTATTCCTAAAATGTATCAGCGTCTCCCTTTTTAAACTTAAATAATTTGATTCGTCCTAGACCAAACATAAAAACTGGACTATAACAAATCAGACGCTCAGGAAGAAGATTAAAACATGCCTCTTTTTACTCCCTACCAGATGGTCACTAATATTGGTCTTTGTGCATCTTATATGGTCCTTCGCACCCCTCACTTTCAGAGCGAATATTATTTTTGAATCGCATATGGTCCTGTTGTCATCACAAAAACTGTCGCATATCTTTTGAAAATAGCAAACCTTAATTACCAAGTTGAAAGTGCCGTCAAGTAAGCTTCATTTAGTGGCAATACGTAATATAAAAGGCAAAGAATGTACAGTGCACCTCTAATTTTACAATAAAAGTTATCAAAAAGCACTCTCTCTTATTCTAACGATGCTATATGTCCTTTCCCCTTTTCCTTCAAAGTATAAACGGAAGTAGTTTATGTTTGTATACTTTGGAAAACGTAATCGCAGAAACTAACGTTAACTATATTTTAATGTTTAGAAATATGTAACTTAACTACATTTCAATGTTTGGAATTATGTGATTTATAACACAAAACTATTAATACGATGGAGGAATTAAATTAAAAAATATAAATTTAAAACGTTCGCAAGTTCCTAAACGGTTGATAAAATTTTCAAAATTGCAAACCAATCTCTTCAAAGAATTCCTTCCTGACTTTTTTTTGTTCAATGTAGATTGTATGGGCCAGAATTCATTTCTGCCTAATATAAACTAGAAAACCATCTTACTTGTGTAATTAGATAATGCAAAGATAGAGTGCGGTAAGAGACGATGTAAATGACGATATGGCACGCTATTTGTAAGTCATGGTATAAAAACTTGTGAACTATCCTTGGTATGTTTTGAACGAATCAACTATCGTATTGTTCATTTAAACGTTAAACAACTTGACATTAAGTTTGAAATCGTAAGTTCTTAAATATTTTAAAGGGTTTAAAATTGTCCCTGCTGCCTTTACACTAACAGATATTGAACGGGTATGTGTATATTTTCTTTACTATAAACAATTGCAATATCATGAATACACATTGTAGAAAAATTATCTCTTCTTTTCTTACCCCTTCAGATTTTCTTATGAAAGAATAAACAAAAACGCTTTTAGAGTGAACAGCTATTGAACACATGCAATAGTCTATTTCCGTCTGTAATGTGGAGGATCAATATACAGCGGTTTGGAAGAAAAGTTGATTTTTGCAATTTTTTCATATTTTATTCCGAGCATGGGAATAACTGGCATCTGAAACGAAGATTCCGGATTCTGACTGCCCAAAGTAAAAAAAAAGGAATAATATCCGTGGTGATATGTGAAAATTGGAATATATTTTAGGGGCTATTCTCATATCTAAAACCGTTTAGAAAAGTCGGTTCGGGAACAGCTCTATTAAAAGATTTTCAATGATCAATTTCTTTTGAACGAAGTACAACTACTGCCTTCTCTCTGACTGTACAAAATTTGAATCAACAGAAAAAACATGGAGTTAATCAAACAGTTTCATTTACGTTGTAATTTTAGTTTACGTTTTACGTTGTAATTGTAGTTTTTAGTTTATAATTAGTTTTACGTTGTAATTTTAGCAAATGTGGGCACTCAAAGATGGATAATAAAGAGGGGGGGATTCAATTCCTCCTTATCGCTCTGCAATATCTGACTACTAAATATTGACTTGTATAAAAAGAAACTGCGTTTTATGAGTAACTTCTCAATTTGGAAAACCCAAAGGGAGCGTTCAAATATTACGTAAGCAATATGTTGGTAATTTAAACCCCCACCGATATAAAATTAACATTGGCTAACATGGAAAAATAAGCACAATGGCAGCCGAAGGTGCTTGAGTATTAATCGAACACCCCCAAACGGGATTGTCAAGTTATCGTGTAATATTATAAGCGAACGAAATTATTAAATGGAAAACTACTGGCATAAGTGCATTTGCAACTAAACATTATTTGTAATGGCCTTAGAGGTAATATAGAAACAAAAAAAATTTGAAAAATACAGATAAATATGTGTTGCCAAGTGGCAATAATTCATAAATATTGTATCGCAATAAAATGCTTAGTTGCATCCACTGTTATGAAAAATTATACAATAATTTTCGACACCCACGTATAAATAAGCTCAAACTAGAGCTTTTTTGTTTAGAAGAAAAAGAGACGCCCTCCCCGTCCTGGATTCGTACCAGGGTCCCTTTGAGCCCGGAGTGTTTTGACCGCTAGACGAACGAAGATAGGAAAAACGTCCTCTTTCTCCGCATGTAAGAATGTAAGATATTACTACCCTTCTCAGGGATGACAAAATTGAAAAATAATGGCCAAAACACAAAGCCACTGGGGCGAATTTTTTGCGAGTGTTCGTAGGAGAATTTATTATATAATAATTTTCGACACCCACTTAGAAATAAGCTCAAACTAGAGCTGTTTTTTGTTTAGGAGAAAAAGAGACGCCGTCCTCATCCTGGATTCGACCTAGGGTCTTTCCGTTGAAGAATTTGTCAATTGTGTTATCCCTGAAAAGGATGATAATATCTTACATCGTTATAAAAAATATACGAAAAAAAGCAAATACTAGTTTGTTCAGAGTTTCGATCTATTTGTAATCAAACAATAACTAAATCTCTAAGGTATACATATAACCGTCATTATCAGTATGCAATTGATTAACATATTGTCATTTTGCATATGATGTGGAACAGAACATTTTTTACATATTTTACGTTACACAGTGGACCAAAATATTTGGAGCCAATACTGTAAGGTATGTATGCAGGATATCAAATATCATATTATATATACATCATATATATATAGTATTTATATGTGTTATATATCAAATATCATATATATCTAGTATTTATATGTGTATTAATAAACGCCATGCTCATGGCGACTTGGTTTAGAAAGTTTCAAATACCGTAAAAATAATTGATCTAAATGTTTATTAATGACCTACGGTGCGGTGTGGTTGTCCAGGGTTCGGCTCCCATATGTGCCGAGAATGGCTGCTTACCGACACGATGCTCACAATGGTCGGTGAGATGGTTTCCTCGGCCTTAAGACGTTCGGGTTCCTCGGAAAACTATAGGGACCCGGCACAGTTTGGCCTATGTTCTCCTTGCACCGTAAAACCCATACTGGCACAGAATGATCCTGACTGTCCTTGCGCCATAAAAATACAAACGAACAACTAAATCTCAAAAATAAAGGAATTATTAGATCGCGTTAGAAAAGTGCAGAAATCATGAAAGAGTTTTCTCAAGATTTTTAATCCGACGTTAATATCATTTGTCGACATGTTCCCGTGTTATTAAAAGATCTATTCTGTGCTCATTGTCGAAAGCAGTGCCTAAGGCGAAGAAGTTTGTTCTGGTTTTATACTTTTTTATAGAAATACACTCTGATCTGTCCAAAAAATTCAGTTATTGGATTTTAATTGCGTGATTTATATTTTGAACAGATTTTATTTTTTTAGTAATGTTACGATAAAAAAACTAATTATACTCGTATCTGTGGGCATAAACGCTTATCGACGGTTCGTTCAGCAATGTATTTACAAGGTGACTTTTAACGGACTAAACAAGCGTCTATATTGTACGAAAATATACACGACCCTGATTACATACATATGATTTAACCTCTGTTATCCATGCACCCTTAAAATCCAACCAACCATATGATCCATAAAGCACAAATTTTTTAAGCATAATATATATTTATTATCCACGACTTTCAGGCAATCAAATTTACAGATATAGAAAATGTAATATATTATGTTATTTGACTTCTTAACAAATGTGTAGCAAATTTTATTTTTCAAAAATTATAAACTATTTTGGCGTGAAAGCTGTTTGCATTTAGAAATGCGAAATATAACAACTCAAAGGAAACTAAATTTGTTAATTATCGTCAGGTTTTATTACTAAATCGTAATACTTTATTATCAAAACGTGAAATTATTATTAAATCCTGAAATTATTACTGAATTACAAGATCAACATAAAAAACAAGAATAAAATTAAAAAATTAAGAAAATATTGTATATATTTAATATAAATATATATTTAATAGATAAAAATTAAGAAAAATAGATAAAAATTAAGAAAAACAAGATCAAAATTAAGATCATTATTGAATTATAAGATCAAAACCGTATGATCACAATTTATCCATCATAAGATTATGTCCAGTAAATAGGGAATTATAAGTGCGCTAATGAGCAATATTTGGAACGAGATTTAATTAAACTGGCGCGTCCTTGCCGAGAGCACCATTTTTCATTACGAGGCACTTGCAAGTTTGTCAAAGCGTTTGGAGCATCATCTATTAAACTAAAAAAAATTAAAGCACTTTGTTTACTTTTCTTCCTTTGTCGAAATCCCCAAATTAGAAATCGACATTGGACCGTAGTCAAACGTTTGTCAGAAAACCCATCGATTTGTTGCACTTTCTTTCAATTTTTACGTTTGAGATATCGTTGAAGTTTTCTTTATCACTTTTCCATTAATCACATTGAGAAACTTCTTATTTGTTTTGCTAATTTGATAACGCGTCCAGATAAAGCAAAGTCCTTTGTTCTAAAAGTAAACGTGAAATACCAATTTATTTTGAATCACTTAATTGACTTGTAAAAATGGATTCCAATGCACAATAAAGAATTAATTTAACAGACTTACGATCCATGGAATATATTTTCTTTGGCTTATATCCCCTTTCTGCAGATGTTCACATTAATGTACATTATATTTATTATTTAAAATGTTCCTTAAATTAAATATTTCATAATCCCAATTGGAAACATTGGCTATAGTGAGGTCAAAGTGCTCATGCGATTTATTATATGTGGCACTAAACAGCTGCCACACATAATTATTCTATAATTGAGTGATTATTCTAATAGTTAAAATGAGCAACCGGACTTAATAACCGGAAAAAGTGGATGATTAAATTCAAACCATATTTTGTTTTGGATGTGTATAAATGTATATGCGTGTGTGCCTGCGTTTTCGATTACATATTAATATATATGCGTTTGCGCATGTGTTTTCGATGTGTGTTCTGCGCTGCTTTTGTTTCCAATATATAAACTATATTAGATACCGATTATATTAATACCATTCGCTTGATTTCGATTAAATCGATTTGATGTATATTAATTTCGGTCCATGCTTTACTGCCCCGAAATGCCTGTAGGCGAATTAAATTAACTGAATATTTACAACTACACAGTTAATGGTCTTCTGAACTTAACTTCCTCTTTACGCTTTAAATTGGTCAACCTAAGTGGGTGAAAAATTAAAACCAAATGTTTATTCCTTGTGCTAAAATTCTTGTATACATATAGTATCCTTAAATTATTGACCACCGAAATCGTTTATGCGTTCTTCTTAAAAATAACCATTTTCTTTAAATCTTGAAAGTTATTTTATTACTTACAACTCTGTAATATCAGTTATGTGACCCAAGTTTTGTATATAAAATTGTCTTTTCTAAAGAAAGTCAAAATATATTCATATTATGGAATCATCTCATGCGTCAAAAGTGAGTAATATAGTTTGACATGATTCATTATATTATAATCATAGTTTATAATTAATTATATTTAAATCACAATTTATAACTAATTACATCTTAATGATAATTTCTTACTAATTTACATATGCTAGTGTTAGTTTACTATTAAGTGTATGCTGATGCTAGTTTCTTATTAATTATTGTATTCTAAGAATTGTTTTATAATAATTATATTTTAATAATAGATACATTGATTAATAATTATATCCTAATGCTAGTTATTTCTGATTCCAATTTCTGAACTTCCTAGTAAGGAACAATGTAAAATGGCATTCTCCGCAATAATTCTTTCTCGACAAGTGTTCAAATCGACACCAAAGCAAAGCCAACACAGAGCCTTTTGGCGACGAATAGAGATACCATATTTTATATGTAACAATGTCCAGAATTATACATATTATTGAACTTAAGTTTTACTAAAATATATTTACTAAATTCGATGTTTAAGAATATAAACCTTTTTGGTGAGGTGAATAGGTGAATATTTTCATATTATGAAATCTAAGTGGAAGTTTTAAATATCAATCTTATATTGTCATTTATACAAGTCACATCACTCTCAGTTTAATCCAATCATGCACAATCATTGTCTAGTTTCATCACATAATACGACAGATATATGTGTAAATCTTTGTGTGTAATTTCGATAGAACATCTATCCTCCTAACTGTTTATATTGCCAGAGGTACATCTTAAGTGGAAGTTGAGCAATTACTATACAGAAATATAATAATACATTCTATTGGAAGTATGAACTATTTTTTAAAATGTTTTTATATATTATTCAAGTGAGATATTTACATTTATCTTCCATATAAATTTAATTACCAATAATCAATGTGTATTATCACTGCATCATGATTTAGTCTTTTGAATTGTGCACTATCAACAAACGAATAGCACTGACTTAGAGTTGTGGTTCAACAGCAATCCTTTCGTTCTTTAGCCTAAATACATTCTTTCATCAGATAGGAACACCTAGAAATTTCCTTTGCAGTTCATATCCGCCATCGTGATTGAGTTTTAGGCTTATCCTTGTATTCGATTCTGGATAAAGGCAAGTAGAGATGTCTGAGTATAAAAGAAGCCGCCTGGAAAAGCGGATTTATTGCATTTAAATGCAAATGCAGAATCCAGCAACCAGTCGGTAGGAAATATTAATTAAAATATTCTCTATGCGCTAGAGCTGTGTTTCTCAAATTCGGGTGTTCACGGAATGCTTTAAGCATTTCTTTTTATTATCGCGAGCGACAGGCGCACAGAGTATTTGGAAACCTGACCCATTGAAATCTAGGAATATTTAGAGATACTAATTTTGGCCCCAACATTTTAGCTCAAACTAGGGTTGGTTGTTTTAATGAAGGTAGAGACACCATGCTGGTGGGAATTCGGCCTCAAAACCCTAATATATTCAGGAATACATTAACCTTCCCGGGCATAGGAGCATGGAAAAGATGCCCTATTTTCTTCGTCAAAAAGGCTCTAGTTTGATTTAACACATGGGTGCCAAAACTATTACCCATCTTACATCCCAGGGCAAAAAATTAAAATAAAATGCCTCGGTGACTTAAAATATTGACCTATGGCAATTGAATTAACTCTGAAAAAGATAATATCTTACAAATGGGGGAAAAGTAATCAGAAAGGGGGTTTTGTTTAAAAATACATATAAAATGAACAAC
>QLNU02015270.1:50628838-50670478 GCA_006491805.2 Dysdera silvatica | reverse complement strand
TAATATTACATTGGATATCCTAAAAGAAGCTGGAGAATATGTAGAAGACATACTTGCAAAATTCTTTACCAAATGTCTTAACAGCGGTAACATACCAAACCAATGGGATTCTGCAACAGTAATTCTTTTGCATAAAAAAGGTGATAAAGAGGATTTGAAAAATTACCGACCAATTAGCTTGTTACCTGCTATTTATAAAATCTTCACAAAAGTGCTAACACATCGCCTGCAGAAAAAATTAGATGCAGCTCAACCAAGAGAACAAGCTGGATTTCGAAGTGGATTCAGTACAGTGGACCATATTCAAGTATTAAGAGAATTAATTGAAAGAACACATGAATATGAACTTCCATTGTGTGTTGCATTTATTGACTATGAGAAGGCCTTTGACTCTATAAAAACATCAGCAGTCATCAACTCTTTAAGATCAACAGACATTGAGGATGTGTACATTGACATGGTGAAACGTGTGTATAAAAATGCAAGTGCAAAATTTCGGTTACATAAAGATACCAAAACTATCAAACTTGGCAAAGGGGTGAGGCAGGGAGATACCATTTCTCCAAAACTTTTTACTTCAGCTTTACAGATGATTTTTCAGCTGATAAATTGGAATAACAAGGGAATAAAAATAAATGGTGAATATTTAAATCATTTGCGGTTTGCTGATGACATTGTTATTTTTTCAACGAACCCATCAGAACTCCAAGACATGGTACAGGAGCTCTCAACTAGAAGTAAAGAAGTTGGACTCAAGATGAACCTACAAAAAACTAAGATCATGTTCAATAATTTTGTAGAGGAAACAAAAATACAAGTTGACAACATTGAGCTAGAAATTGCTGATTCATATATTTACCTTGGCCAGCTGATTTCAATGGATGGCAACATTATGAAAGAACTCAACAGACGTATTAAACTTGGCTGGAGTGCATTTGGAAGAAACAGTTTTATCCTGAAGGGGAAATTGCCTTTGTGTCTAAAAAGAAAGGTCTTCAACCAGTGTGTATTGCCAGTCCTCTCTTATGGATCAGAGACATGGAGTCTAACAGTTGGAGCAATACGAAAGTTACAGACAACGCAAAGGAGCATGGAGAGGTGCATGCTTGGAATAACTAGGAGAGATCGAAAAAGAAACACTTGGGTGAGAGAGCAAACTAGAGTAGAGGACATCATTGTTAAAGTAAAAGGGCTGAAATGGCGATGGGCTGGGCATATTGCAAGAAGAACTGATCAACGATGGACAACAGAAATTCTGAACTGGATTCCAAGAGACCACCGAAGACCTAGAAAACGTCCTCAAACTAGATGGGTGGATGAAATAAGAAAACAGGTTGGGGTGACGTGGAAGCGAATTGCTCAGGATAGACTTGTGTGGAAAGCATTTGGAGAGACCTTCATCCAGCAGTGGATAGATAATGGTTGAATATGATGATGATGATATAATATACACATATAAGCGCATAGTTTACAGTTTGAAGAAGCTCACGAGTATATACTGAAGTGCCATAAACACAGGTACACCTACCTAGTATCGTGTAGTCCACTCGCGCATGCAGAAATGCAGCAAAACACGACGTGGCACCGACTCGACTAATGTCTGAAGGTATCCTGGAGACAATTCACACCAGGAATCCTGCAGGACAATCCACAAATCCGTAGGAGTGCGAGGTGGTGGAGATCTCTTCTGAACAGCACGTTGCAAGGCATCCCAGATATGCTCGATAATGTTCATGTCTGGCGATTTAGGTTGCCAATGGAAGTGTCTAAAGTCAGAAGAGTGTTTCTGGAGCCACTCGGTAGCAACTTTCGATGTGTGA
Source organism: Dysdera silvatica (assembly GCA_006491805.2). Lineage (NCBI taxonomy): Eukaryota > Metazoa > Arthropoda > Arachnida > Araneae > Dysderidae > Dysdera > Dysdera silvatica. The sequence goes on along the minus strand of QLNU02015270.1, from coordinate 50,668,658 downwards.
GGTGTCGCATTATCATGCTGAAATTGTCCAAGTCCTTCGGAATGCACAATGGATATGAATGGGTGTAGGTGATCGGACATGATCCTTACGTACCTGTCACCGTTCAGAGTTGTCCCTAGACGTATCAGGGGTCCCATATCACGCCAACTGCACACGCCCCATACCATCACAGAAGCTCCACCAGCTTGAACAGTCCCCTGTTGACATGTAGGGTCCATGGATTCATGAGGTTGTCTCCATACCCGTACACGTCCATCCGCCTGATGCAATTGGAAACGAGACTCGTCAGACCAGGCAACGTGTTTCCAGTCATCAACAGTCCCATGGCGGTGTTGGTCGGCCCAGACGAGGCGTAAAGCTTTGTGCCGTGCAGTCAACAATGGTACACGAGTGGACCTTCGTCTCCGAAAGCCCATATCAATGATGGTTCGTTGAACAGTTCGCACGCTGACACTTGTTGATGCCCCAGCATTGAAATCCGCGGCAATTTGAGGAAGTGTTGCACGTCTATCTCGTTTAACGATTCTCGTCAGTCGTCGAATGTCCCGTTCTTTCAAGGTCTTTTTAAGGCCGCACCGCTGTCGGAGATTTGATGTTTTACCGGATTCCTGATCCCACCTACGCTGATTGGTTGCAAAGCTCCGTTGTTTGCATACGCACGCCTGTACCAGTTTTTCTGGCACTTCAGTGTACTATCGCATAACTAGCTCATGACATTTTAGAGGTTGTCTTTCGTAGACGTCCCTTATTTAATAATGATCACGGCGTTTATGTCGTCTAATAATTTCACCTTTAATCTTTTTTAAAATAAATATATATTATTCACATACTTTAATTTGATTAGTAAGTCATTCCACATTTTAACCCTTTATAATTAATATTGTTTCTTCCGATCTCTATTATAAAATTAGCTATAATTGTTATTACAAAATTAGGGTTAATTTTTAGTTTGAGATAATTAGGAGACACAGGCACCGTTAACGCGTGGAAGATTATCCGTAATTACAGTTCATTTCCTACCTGTAGTTTGAGTTCAGTTCGGGAACAGGAATTATAAAGAAATTGTCACGTGAAGTTAATAAGAATGTGTTACTGAGTCTGTACTATCTTTTTCTATATAGTCACCTGATTTATTGCAATTGTATATAGGAAAATTTGAATAAGAACAACATGAAGGTAATTAAATCAGCACAGAATAAATTTTTAAAAACCATCGAACGAAACACCAGCTTAAGTTACATTACATTATTTGTAAAATATGGTATATTACCAATTGATAAAATCAATGAATATTGTACGCTAGAACTAATGTATGAAAGGATAATAGAAGGAAAACATTTTGGATAATATTGATATCCAATATCACGAAAACAATAGAAATTTAAGAAGAAGCAACCAAATTAAGCTACGAGAGATTAGAACGGAAATGTACAGAAAGGAATTGAATATATGGGAATAAAGCTTTGGAATGAATTACCAAATAATCTTAAAAATATAAAATTGTTTAAAAAGAAATTAATTGTATACTTATTAAACGGAGTTTGTGCGCCAGCGGATTAATAGGGTCCTCAGCCGGTTAAATTTTATAATTTTTACTGGGGACCCGTCACGGGGAAATGCAAATTGTATTGTCTGTTCTAAACTGTGTGAATTTGAATGTGTGTGTTCTAAACTATGTGTCACAGGTATTTGTTATACTTAAATTGAAATTCAAGACTGTATGCAATATGTAACCCTTGTGACAAATAAACATTATTATTATATTATTAAATAGGAAATATAGAAAGATGAGTTAGTAAATTAGTCAGTGACGATCTAGGAGAATAAATAAGGGGGATCGAAGTGAAATTATTCAAAGTTAATTGGTGATGGGGTAAACCGGGATGAAATTTGCGATGATTAAGATAAATTGATGAGAAAGGAAATTGTGCGCGAATGGAAGAGCAATCGAGGCAAATGAAAACGGAGACAAAATGTAATCAACCAAAAAATCACTAAAGAGAATGAAAGGCAAGTACAAGAGTAGAGAAAGGAAGTATTAACAAAGAATGGACGGTAGCGGTGCAGATAGTAAACAGGGGAACGAAAGAAACTGCAAAAGAAGGAAGTAGTTACGTCGATAGTATGTCAGTTTAATTTGTAGAAGAAAATTATGGTAATAGCTCAAATTTCTGTGTTAGAATAAGGAAGTGGCAAAATTAAGAGGAAAGCGTAAGCGATCAAGGATGGCGTTTGAATTTCCGGATGCCAAAAAAAAAATGTGGATTAATATTTCACGAAAAACAATCCTAAATTTTGACTAAAATTTAATTTGAGAACGGACGTAAGATGTTATATAAAAGCAAATAGAGGTAAGTTAAATGCGAGAGACACTACTGAAACTAAGAATCCGGCATAAAATAGTCCAACTTTTAAATATATCCAAAAAAAAGACAAAGAGATCTTAAATTTTGAATTATGTCTTGTAAAAGGACAAGGAAATCCTTATAAGATTTTTATGGATTAAAGAAAATATAGTATCTGCTAACAATGGTCCAGAGATGTACTAGTAATGGTCCAAACACCTGTATGTTGTATTTACGTAATTTGAAGTATTACATATGGGGATATTTAGCTAATGTGGACTTTGACCACTGATTGTTTTCCAGGCTTCCAGTAGAACTCATAGCAACACTGACGTTCTCGATAATCAAACACTTCTTTCACTAACGTCATTTTTCAAAACAGACGAATGATATTAACAAGATAATAACGCAATCTGCTACAAAGCTGAAACTGGCATGGATTGGTATAAAGAGATGAATGCGCAATAACTCTACTAGACTCCTGATTTCAACCACGTTGAACATATTTGCAACGGAACGGCGTTTGAGGTCGAAACTAACACACCAAATTGTATTTAAATAAATCGAACACTACGCAGATTAAATTAAGTGGGGACAGGACTATTAAACTTTATAAAACAGATTTTTTATTCTTGTTTTATTAATCAGACATTTCTGAACATTTTTAAACCAAAATTATAAACATTCTTCTAGTAGTAGTTAAAAAGCTATTGTGAAAACAGTGGAAGACTAGGCAAGTGTGTGCGTGTCGTTTTTTAAACTTCAAATGCGTTTATTTCCATTCAACGTTATTGGAGATTATCAGTAAGAAAATAAAAAGTTCCCAACCGATTTCCATAAAATTTTGCACATTTGTTTGGAACATCATTTGCAGCTAAATAAATTATGATTATCATGCATATTTATTATTTTTAATGTAAATATATTATACGAAATATTCGTTCGATTTTCATTTTTTATATTTTTATTTCTTAAAAGGATGCGTCTAAAAAGGATTACGTCTTCATACTTTTAGGTGGTCGATGCATCTGCCAGATCTTGCAAACTTTTTAGTTTTCGAAGAAAGTATTTTGGCTCCTCGAGAACTAAACGGAGCCAAAAACCTAGTCAAGGGTCTATTTCCTCAGGCCATTCGATAACATGTGCAATGCCCCCATCAACCTCGGCCGATATCTTCTATGGTTCCATTTGGTGGATGAGTCATACATCTCATCCGCCAATTTTGCAGGTGCAGGGGCACGTGTTCATCTGGTGTGACCTGGTTCTTGTACTTTCTCATAAACTTAGGCCATAAGTGGTAGCCGATGATGGTTGTATTTCCCCATAGGGTACTACTATTAAGATAGGCCGAAATGGCACTAGCATTTTTACGACGTTTCTTGGTGGATGTATGGCAAAATACGTGGAAGGCGAGAAGAGAATGAGCTTGAAGAGATTTTAATGGCAAAGGGTATAGATAGATAAGTTTCAGATATAGGATCCACATTGCCATGAGGGTGTTTTTAGTTTGAAGTGGAAGAAAAGATTCCAGAATAAAGGTAGTAAACTGATAATGCCAAAAGAAGGGTAGAAATTAATTAAAGTTTATAAGATTATATGAAGTTAATTAAATTGAAAATTACAACACATTAACATATGAGAGAAGTATTAATACCGACCTACATTTCAAAATAATAACATGCTATCATGTAAAAAATATGTATTAATTATCGTATTTATCACCACAATTATTTAAAATTCATTATAACAAATCAAAAATAATCAACAATCTTCGTAATTTCCCAAATAGTACAATCTTCACTCATATATAAAAAATATCAATGCCTATGAATAAAATAACCTGCAAGTTGTTGACACTGGTTTTCTAGGTGTAGTTGTGCTTGGAATGGATTTGATATTCCAGTTTTGAAAAGTATTGCTTCCTGAACTTTCTCTGGAGAATAAAAATAAATCTAGCCAGTATCGATAAATTTAAATACATTAATATAAAAATAAAAATAGCAATAAAAATGAGACGCGTCGATCGGTGAACTTTTTGTTGTTGTTTTTATTTACTTACAAAGTCATTTTTTTAAATATTAAGTTTCTTCTCAACAGTTGTTTAATTTAACTCCAAATTGTGTTTTTCAATCAAGCGTGATTATGTAAGGAGAAAGGAAAAGAATTCCACTTCATCTAATCCTCAACTTGGTTGAAAGCCTCCTTTAACTAGTTTGGCCATCCAGTCCAACCGTTAAACCTGCTAATGCCATTCAACCAAAATATACAGTCCAGACATTAAAACCATACCGGACATTAAAGTTAGCGTCTTATGATTAAGACACAGTTTTGTTGAAACTTAGACACCTTTAATTATATTCACATAACTTTGTACTTGTGCCATTCTTTGCAAATCCAATTAAATGCTTGAATTTTCATCAACGTTAAAATGCGAGAAAGGGTTTAATTTTCAGCTTATAAGTGGTTTGTATCAAGCAATAGAAGAAAAATTTCGTCTCTTATAGCATTAGGTGCTCAGCCCTTGGAGACATTGAGGTAAATTTGCATTTTAAGCAAGCAATTTCGCATGCAAATGAATTTTTGTTGAGCGGTCCAGTTTAAACATTCGATCCCTCTTTGCCCAAGATTATTTGATTACGCCAATTACATTAAAAGTAAATGGATACTTTCGTAATAAATAAAGTGGTTTGGAGTTTTAGAATGTAAGGACAGTAGAATACCATCAAGTCACTAGACATGCAAATTTCGAAGGAGACTGAATCCGTGCTTCCAAGGAAATCAAATCCCTGTGTACTTGGGCAGAAAAATGGCAAGCATTCTGCCATGCATTTGCGAGTAGAATACAAGTTAATGGATAATTACGGTAGCCGATGATTTCTTTCTTGGGGCTGTTGCCAGTCGAATCTGGGTTAATGGTAGCCAAGACGAGTATATTACCATTTTGCCACCGTAAGTGATTGGACCCATATTTTTCCCAAGTAATCTGAAATTTTCAAGGCCTTGCGTAGCAACTTCCGAAATATAGTGAGTGGTAAACTATGGATAACTACGGTAGCCGATGATTTCTTTCTTGGGGCTGTTGAGAGTCGAATCTGTGTTCATGGTAGTCTAGATGAATATATTATCATTCTGCCACCATAGGTCAGTGGACCCACGTATTTCCCTAAGTAATATGCCCTGTGGTGACGCAGTGTGGTAACACATTCGCCTATTGTGCTGTTAACCCGGGTTCGACTCCCAACAGTGCAAAGAACGCTTACTCAGAGATCTCATAAAGATCGTGCTGCTCACTGTAGTCTGGTGTTTGGTTCCCTAGGCCTTAAGAGGTTTGGATCAATCAATAAATTGTAGGTCTAAGGGTTCGGATGCCTCGGAAAACAATAGGTCCCGGCGCAGCATGACGATTGTAGTCCTTGAGCCGTAGTACTACAAACAAATAAAAACACATTTCCCAAGTAAACTGAACCTCTTTAAACCTAGGGTACAAATTCCCAGACTACAGTGAGCGGTAAACTATGGATAACTACGATAGCTGATAAGATTCCTTATTTGGGGCTATTGACAGTCAAATTCATGTTAATTGTAGTCCGAAGGAATACATACCCCCTTTTCCGCCGTAAGTCAGTACTCCTGCATTTTCCCCAATTAATCTGAACCTTCTAAGGCCTAGGAAAAGAACTCGCAAACGGACTATAATAAGCTGTAAACTATGGATAAGTACGGTAGTCGATAAGATTTCTTTCTTGTGGCTGTTTCGAGTCGAACTCGGATTAACGTAACGATAAGTGAACGTGTTATCACTGTCTTATCACAGGGCCATGCTTGACTAGTTATTTACGCAAAAAACATTTCTGTGATACTTATTTTCACTATGGGTGCTCTGGTATGTTAAGAAATACAACTTTATGTACATCTTTAGCTCTTGCCTTGCTTGTATTTTGGCTGCGCAAGGTCATATTGTGCCGGAATCCACTTTCCGAGGAATACGTATTTCTTAAACCATACGGAACCCAGGGGAGGACTGGGTCCCCTCAAAGGACGCATACCTAGGACATGCAGACAGTATGGACCCTTGCCTATTGAGAAGTGCGTGTCCAATACCACAGAAGGGCGCATTGGTCCAGTCCGCTTCTGAAGGAACCTGTCCCCGGACTACAATAAACAGTTAAGTTTATTTTTGATACCTATAGGGACCGGTTAACCAAACCTAGGTGATCGCTAGACCATCGCATGGCCTATTACTTCAGGCCCTTCTGTGAGGACCTATTTCGTTAGTGAGCATTACAGATTCCCACAGTTAAAGAATTATAAAATATATTTGTTTTTGAATATGAATTTAATACTTAATGCAAAAGGGGAGAAGTTTAATGAATATTTTCTATTCTGCTTTTTATAAAACTCTATACTTTGGGCTCGTAAGCACAATCTGGAAATGAAACATTAGCGCAAAAATCAATCTGAAGTACCACGGCACTCATTTGGAATATTCTAAATCATCCATATAACGAGAAATGAAACGGGAATTTACAATGTCGATCCTGAATCCCTCTAACATCCTCAGTAATGATGTCATATCTTATTTCCCTTCGCAAAAGAAAACTGAAATTTGAATATATTTTGGGAAAAGGTTAAGGCCTCTATACTTTAGGATTCCACTGGCATAGTAATGACAGATTATTCCTGAAAAGACGGTGTGATAAATGAATCCCTCTGAAGGGATTTAGGAAAAAAATGAGGGAAAAAAGGGCAAAGGGTCTTTAGAAAACAGTCTTGTATTGCAAAAGAATTCAAACGTAGCGCATAGATTTCGCAGCAAAAAATCATAGATTCCGCTTCAAAGATATTGAAGTTTCTGTACATTAAAAAAATTGATTTATGTTAGGTGATTTCACATTTATAAAATTCCACAAGAGGATACCTAAGCTTAGAAAGTAAGTTTGGGGCACATAAAGTAGGCTAGAAGTCCCTAATTCATAAAAAGTTGTATATAATAGTACATACACTGTATAAGAGGGTTTGAATAGCATTTGAGTTTTGTCGTCCATGTATATCTTAATGATTAATTCAAATGATAATATAACAGACAGAGCCTACGAGAATTGGGGGTAGCAAGGCCTGCAGCCCGGGGATACTAATGAAGTCTAGGGGGCCCGCTCTAGCTAGGACCTATTCTGTAGGGGGACCCGGCCCTGAAAAAAATATCTATGCCACTGCCCAGGGAAGGGGTAATTGGAGTCGGCCGAAATGAACCTAGGGGCGCGATGGCTCTCCGTGCCCTTGATAACAGTTTACAAGGTCAAAGGAGGAATGCGATTCATTTCTGCATGTCAAATTTTGTTTTATTTATCAAGCGATATGAAGTCGAGCATTATCGTATAGGAAGTAACGAAAACCTTGTCGTTGTTCTTCGCAATCTCTCTATTAAATAATATAACATGCAACGCGGGAAGAGAAAATTTTTATCAATTCTTATAAACCCCTAAATTGCCATTTTCGCGTTTCTGGTACAAAAAGTATTTGCCAATTTCGGGATAATTCATAAATTCGGAGACTCATTCGTAATAAGTAATATTACTAGTAATCTCTTTATAAATGACTCATGATTGATACTTGTACAATACGTTGTCGCAAAATGAGCATTGTCCTTGCGCCATAAAATTACAACCAATTAATTGTACATTACTTTATACATATATAAAATATTTTATAAAATTGTTATGACACAGGATTTGTATCTTTAAGCTTACTTCAATTGAAAACTATGTATTCATTGATGTGTCAGTTCATTTGTCCGTTTTAGGTTTCATACGGCACTTTTGGAATGTCAATTTTGCGCTTTTCTAAAACCCGATTTTTTTTGGGAGAATTAATAAAATTAAATTTCAATTATGACATTTTGATGCTCAAATTAGAGCTGTTGACACATCTATTAACACTTACCTACCGCTTGCAACTGAAATGTATACATCGAAAAGACTGAACGATTCGAGTGCAGATTATATGAGTTCTTCACAAATGACTGCAAAAATTTTGCGAAGTACCGCCGCTGTTTTATGGCGCAAGGACAGCAGTGATCATTCTGCGCCGATCAAGGTGATTCACAAAAAGGCACTTGTGCCATTTAATAGGCTTCCGGGCAGCAAGCGATGGCAATAAAAAAAAACGATTAACAAGCTGCCGGTCGTTAAGCGTTGGTGAAAGACAATTAATAGGCTCCCGGTCGGTAAAGTTCCAACCTATTTCTGAAACTGATCTGCATCAATCGTGTCATTTTACGCCAAATTTCACTACTATTCTTCAAACTTTAGTTAATGAACATTCAACGGCACCCTAAAAAACGATATTAACATACGGTAGCATCTTCAGTAAATATGGGTGTCTGTTTTCTTTTCCCACTCAGCTCAAAATTTAGCTAGACACATAACTATAACAAAAAGTTTAAATTAGCTGTCAATGTGTTTTCTTTTGTGTTTTTTTTCCACATAAAATTGCGATATAGTCTGGATGAATAGCACTGTTTCACCTCCGCGATGTTTCCCCTTTTTATGCTAATGTTAGCTGATGTCTTGGTCCAGATTCTGTAAAGTACTAACGTAAGGTAATGCACACGAACATTATTCCACTAAAACAATTTAATTTCTTTTCCATCACTCAACCTCTATCGGACCTATCTATTAAAATTGGACGATTGTGTGAACATAAAGCTTCATCCTGCCGTATATCTAAGTTTCGCAAATGAGGCCATACATATACATAATGCTTTTTTTATATAATGGATTCAGATAAATATACACACTAAATTTATTTTACTACTCATTGGTCCTATATAAAATAATGCCCATGAAAGAACCTCAAAATGGTAAAACTACTATTTCTAAAATATGTTATCTAACTGGTGGAGAGCCTCGTAACAAGCTTTTGTTTTCTCTCCTCCATTTCTAATCTATTATTCTTCAATGTTCTACAATTTTAATCAGATGTCAAATGTATCGTCAAATTGATATCGTAACAGATGTATCAACAACCATTGTATATCAGTTGAATAAAATTATTTGTTATTTAAAAAAATTGTTAAATTCTATTCAAATATTGTTGTCCTTATAAAGAGACACCTCAATTTCTTCAGAAGTAGTTTCACTCGGAGCCTCGTGAGTCATTTTTTACTGAGTGCCGAGATGGGAAAGTTTTTGTCACAAAAAATTGACTTGAACCTGCGGCATTTTGGTAAGAACCCGAGCGTATTGCCAACTAGATCACCGACACATAGATGACGACGCTTCGTCTTTTTAGATTTGTTTGAAAGTTCCTCATTTTTTAAAGCGGCGGCTTGTTAGGGAATTAATGATTTATATTTCCAATGTCACGTTTTGTGATTCAAAATAGAGACCTAGTGTGGGCCCCAGTCCCAGCTTCAGTTTGAATTGGCGTTTGAACCGAAGTCCGAACTCTAGTTTTAGCTTTAATATTAATCAAAGTTTGAGACTTAATTTGAAATATAAAACGCAGCAGTTGAAAATTCAATTTTGGAACGTGCATATAACGCTCTGAATAATTAATACTACATAAAGCTCAGCAGACACGTTATACCTACCTACCTACCTATATATATATTACATTCCTATGTTATACGCATGCATGATGCAAATTTGAGTATGGAAATTTTCAAATAAGTTTAATGAGCGAACAGGCGCGCGGGGTGATTTATACCCTATTTAATTATTTAGCATTATTTCATTAAAAACATCTAATTTTACAGGGAACAGTAAGTGGAATTTTCGCTTTGTCATTATAGCCAAAAAGATTGTGATTTTGAAAGCAACAGGAAAGAGTTTGGCCAGTTTCGAAAGCAAGGGTGGGCGGTTCTTTTTAAAAATTGTAAGTTGTAGGGTATAAAACACCTACAACTTACAACTTGCAATCAATCTTTTGCGCTAATTTGCAATCAATTTACTACACCAGGCGCCCAATCGCGGGTTAAATTTGTAGTTAAAATATGGTTTTAAATTTCATACAAAATTTGCCATATAATTAGTAAGCATTATCAGTGAATAAGATTGATGTTGGAACATAAACTTGTATTCTCTTTACGCTGTAAATAATAGCTGCTGATGTTGATATTATCACCACTTAAACGAGTTTTCATCTACAGACGAAAGATTTCCGTGAAGAACAGTATCTACAGTCTTGCAAACACTTTATAAATAAAGCAATGCTCTCTCCATATGCTAGTTTGACAGTCCATTCCCAAAACGCGTTCTCCTTTATCATGCGTTTTCCCGTCAATTTCAGTTTTCTTTCGATTTTTATTTTATCTTTATTATGTTCTGCGGTGATGTAATGATATTGCTTTCGCAGGCAGTTATCCCGGATTCGACTCCTAATGGTGCCAGGAACGCTTACCGTCTAAATGCTCGCCGTGATCTTGGGTTCGGATTCCTGGGCCTTAAGATGTTCGGGTTTCTCGTGAAACTATAAGTCCCGGCGCAGCATGACCATTGCTGTCATTGCACCGTAAAACTCGAACAATTATTTTAATTATCATTCTTTAATTACAGAAGGAAAAAACTTTGGAACTCACGAAGGATTGAAGGGCTTCAAAATATTGAAAGAAAATAATAAAAGGGAAATTAAAATAGAGAAGGTGACAGAGGGTTGAATGCTTAGTTTATGTGAAAGGTCCCAAGACGGTCATAGGAATGGTAGATTTTTGCATTTGGTGAGTACGATTATTTTTTTACGAAGTCCTTATATTTTATTTTTAAGGCGCACTGGAACCTTTTTTTCAGCTTACGGCTGTACCAGGTTTGCGGCGATTTCTCTTGTCCTATGTATTAAAATCAATGATATTATCGTATGTGACAATCATATATAAAAAGTTATATTTAAACTCACGTTTAATAGATTTCAAATAGAATTCTAACCGATCTGGCTATTTGTAGAGGAGTGCCGGACACTTGAGTGTACGTAAATAAAATTTAATTATTAAATATTTCTCTTGTGATGTTACACGGAACAACCCTCGCTCGTGACGTCACATGGAAGCGTGACTCCGCAACTTTAACGCCAGTGCCGGAGGCCGGATTATCGGGGAATGGATTAGCGGAAATCTATAATGAGTATCTAATAAATTATCTCTCGTATTAATCTAGATACTGCTATTCGTGTACATCCATTAGTACGACATTCACATGAATTATACGGCTACGTGAAGACAGCAAGCTGCTCCACAGATAATTTCTCTAATGACAACAGGGCCTATGGTTTCCTGCTTGTTTCTGACATGGAATTTCTCATGATAAGGGAATAACGTCCATTTATCCACATTTTACTGATCAAACTAAGGTCCTTTTGCATGTAAAAGATATGGCATGTGAAGGCAGTTTTGCATGTAAAAGGCTAAATTGCAAGCGGTGACCTCGCGCCACCAATCTCCAAGTTTATATCCTAATGTTGTCTTTTATTTACATGATGATGAGTCAAAAAGTCCGAGACGATGAATATGAATTCCGCAATATAGGCACTTGATTAAGGAAATCACATTATTCCTATTTCCATATGTTTGATATTGACATTTCATGAGTTTTATATTCATGAGCTTGATATTGACATTTCATGAGTTTTATATTCATGACCATGATATTGAGATTTCTTATGTCATTTACAAATGGTTGATATATTTTTCATTTGGTTTGATATATGTACATATCTATATATATATATATATGACGTAGTAAATGATATTCCATTCAATATATGTAGGGTGATTCAAATTAAACAGGTGGTGTTTAGACTGATCTGGAAGAATGGCAACCAAATTGTGTAAACATACTTTCCTGCTCAGGCTGTTTTGACTGCTGAAGAAATCAGGGCAGTCAACATTTCGACCTTTAGGGAAGGAAATTATGCTACAGTTCAGGTAATTTGCGCATTGCCGAGCGTGCTTACCAACTACCGTCAATATAACAATGTGTAATAATATGTGGAAATGAAATTAATAACAAATACTGCTACAAAATAGATGTGTGCACTGATTTTATTACAATCCTATGTAAAATCATACAATCAGCACAGATATGGCTCAGCAAAGCCCTTTATCGCCTTAATTTAGAAATTGCATTCGATGCTTAACACACTGGACAGCTGAATGCAATTCATTGACATGCAAATGTGACACAGGTTGCAAACTTCGGCCTTTGAGGACTGCTAAATACGAATTGCATTGCTTACGTAATCGTGGCTCTTCAAATAGCTCCATGGCCAAAAATTCACCGAGGGTAAGATCAGGTGACCGGGAAGGCCAAGTCGTTGAAAATGACAAGTATCCGTGCTGACAGTGTGATTTCGTATGGGATTGAAATAAAATTATGAACATCTATTGGTTGCAATAAAGTTATTGCACACATTTGTTTTGTAACGGTATTTGTTATTATCTTCATTCAGTGTCATTGCACGTTTTCTCTTGTTTACTGACCACACGTGTTGTTAATTTCATTTCCATATGTTATTACACATTAACTCTTATCTTAACGATAGTTGGTAGATACTTTCATTCGTGTGAAAATTACCTGAATAGTAGCGACATTTTTTCTTCTAGCGCTCGAAATGTGAACAATTTTTCTTTTTCTTCATCAATCTTAACCGCGTATTTGAGAAAGTATGTTTACGAAATTTGGTTGCGATTCCCTATAGTAGTTTTCCCACGGACAGGTCTAAATACCTCTTTAATTTGAATCACCTTGTATGAAACATACACACACACACACACATATATATATATATATATACAGGGTGTCTCAACACCAGGGTTGCAAACATCGAGGAGGGGTAGGGTACACCTAGACGAACAATATTTGTCATAGAACCTAGGGTCGCAAACCACTCACAGTGCCAATTCTAAAACCGTCCAGCATGCACAAATAGTGACAACCAGTGCATAAGAAGAGCAAAATGCGATGTCCTAATCATCTATACACTTGAGCAGCTGACCTGAGTTTTATCTGATGCTTTTTACGCTCTTTGGTTGTAAATATTTGTGCATGCTGGACGGTTTTAGAACTAGCGCTGTGAGTGGTTTGCGATCCTAGGTTCTATGACAAATATTGTTCGCTTAGGTCTACCATACCCCCCCACCTAGATGTTCGTAACTAACGTTGAAACGTGTGTGTGTGTGCGTATATATCTATATGTCTTTCTTAATGACAGATGTATTAAATGTATTATAAAATATATATTAAATAAAAGGATACTATATTTATATAGGCAGTGCATTGTGCAAAGCTTTATGTATTTGAACGTCAGTATAATTTGATTGTTCAGAATTTAATATTTTACAGTTTATTAATCTTTGGTTTGGCTTCAATTAATTTCTAAAAGCATTTTGGCATTCGTGAATATGCTACTCGGGCACCAAATATGAATTTTCAACTTTCGCGATAAAAGTCAAACAATTAGTTATTTCTCAATCCCAAACTATAGAAATTGCTAGCTTTTGCTGGCGTGGAATATTTTCATTCCCAAATGTTTGAAATCATCTGAAAAATTTTCCTGCTGCTTATAATTTTAGACACAAAGTAATGATTGGCAGCGCGAAAAGTCATTGAAGCGTCAACTTCTAAATTTTTACGATAAAATATTTTGAATATAATTTACCAAGCGTGGCTTTGAAGCTCACGTTAGTGAATAGATGTCAAAACTTGTCAACTACAGCCGCTCATTCGTTATATTTATAAAAGAATGAGAAATTTAATTTCAAAGCAAAAACGGAGCACTGGAACTTTATTAATAATTAGTATTAGGTTTGTTAGGAAAATTATTCATACAAATATTCCTTTACAATAACATTTTTTATAAATCCCCCCTTTGTTCAAATTCGATATAAATTGTATTTTTTAATAAATCATTTCTATTTGAATAAAATATATTTCGATCAACGTATTATAATTTTACTTATCAAATTGTTAATTCCTTTTAAACTATGAAAGCACACAAAACGTTAACCACCGTTAGAATAGTAAATAACGCACCAGTGCCTTCGGACGTTTGATAACCCTACCTCCTTCAGTAGTAATGACTGGATTATCCCTACGTCTTTTCATATCCAAAATTTCTCTTAAAAGACATTTTCGGTGAACTCCTACAGAATGAAAAACCCAATTTTGGTAGTAGCCCGCAGAATGAAAAATTCCAAATCATTTCAAAGTGGTTAGTAGGAGGATAATTGACTTGATCGTTAATTCTAATAAAGGCCATTTGCTAACGCTTCTGAAAAAATGGGTGATCCATCTGCTATTCTACTAGTGATTATCCTTTTGTATATAAATTCCCAGGAACTTTATATGTTTATTCCGCTTGAAAAAACAGTAGAGCTTTCCAAGTTGACAGTTGTCCTTCGTTAGGACGATGATGACGGTGCATCATTACCTATGAAAAATTCCTGTTAGCTCATATGGGTATTTGACTGCTCGATTTCTTTTACGATTTTGCCTTATTAAACCTTTTCAGTTGCAAAATTTTTCACTAATACGTTATATTTAATTTCCCAGATACAGTGAATGCCATAAGTATTCGTACACCTGCAGTGTGTTCTATTTAAGAAACTGCTGTATAATAATTATTAGATGTAGAGATATGGGACAAATGTCACCACAATTAATATAAATTTTTGTATTTACTTCATAAAAAAAGTAAAAAAAAAAATATACGTGCACTGCAAATAACAATAAAAAATGAACAAACTTACACATAGCTCATGTGTCAAAAATATTCGTACACTAATTGTTTTTTGGTCAGAAAATTCATTAATAAAATAATAATTCATTCTTAATATTTCGTTGGGTTCCCTTTGGCTTTAATCACAGCTTTCATGCGTTTTGGCAACGAATCCACTAAGTTTTTGGTGACATCCGTTGAAATGGATGCCCATTCCTCGAGAAGCGCAATTTTCAAATCATTTTTATTTGATATGCGTCGTTTTCTCATCCGCGAGTCCAGAATGCTCCATAAATGTTCTATAGCGTTAATGTCAGGTGATTGTGGAGGGGTATTTAGCTGTTTGGGAGTATTGTAAAGGAGCCACAGCTTTGTATTATACGCAGTATGTTTCGGGTCGTTATCTTGCTGAAAGATAAAGTTATTTTGAAGACCCATTTGAGCAGCACTAGGACCCAAATTTTCCTTCAGAATGTTAATATACATTCTGTGGTCCATGATTCCGTCGATAATGTGCAATTTTCCCACTCCCTCTGCACTCATACAGCCCCAAACTTGCACACCTCCACCTCCATGTTTGACTGTTGGACACAGGTTCGTCGGTTGAAGCTCGGTGTTCTTTTTAGCGCCTTGCTGCACGGCCTTCTGGCAAAGAAATGTAATTTTTGTTAAATAAAATATTATAACCTTTTGATGGTTTAAAATACAACATTATAAGCGTAAGTAATGTTGTTAAAACGTTTTATTTCAACGTACGTTTCTGACGGACTTGGCCGTCTTTCATCAGAAATACAAAATGAGAAAATAAATATTAAAAAACTGGAGATGGTGTTATTGCGTGACTATTGTGTTGCCAGTTGTGGATGAATAATTAATGTGAAAATTTTATTAAACGTTTCCAATCTTGACCGAAAGTGGGAGTAGATTTTGGTTCATTGACTATGATAGAAGAATTCTTATTGATATGGAATGCTTCTAAAATATCTAATTCATGTATTGATCTTGGTTGACAGATAATTATGGGTTGGTTGAATTTGAATTTGTGGTTTTGTGACCAGCAATGAACCGCAATGGTAGTGAACTTTTAATGGTAGTGAAATCGTATGTAAAAATGGGAAAACACAAAAAATTATGACAATGCCTACATTTTAAAAATGAATAGTTGTCACGATTCAATTTAAAAGACCGTTCTTGGACATTGGCGAACTTTTAAAACTGTGAAATGAACTACATTCGTTGAGTGAGCACCTGATTTAGACTACGTTGGCTACGAAACGACTTCGAGATAAATCTTAAGCAATCAGTAATATAAATTTCTCGCCAAAAGGTCGCCAACTCTTCATATCTAAGTGGTCATAATTTCTCGAAAAATGAGTTTTGCCAAAAACTAAAGACCTATTCTGAATCAACATTAAAAACTAAATCCTAGTGTTTCTAGTGTACGCTCCAGGTGCAACGAACATGGTGAAAGGTTCCCTTGTAAGTTATAATTAAGAAAAAAGTAATATTAATTAATTACTGAGTTATAATTAAAAACTAGGTTTCAAACTGGCATTTTAAATTTTCCGTTCGATTGTTAAAAAATACAAAATTTGGAGGCCCAGGGCCTTTTATTAATTTGAACTTTCTTGTATGATAACTGTTTCTTTCTTACAATTTTTTTAATACTTATGCGTAAAATTTTGTCTTTCAATAATTTAATGAGTTGTAAAGCATTGTTTGTTTGGATTTTTATGGCGCAAGAGCATCTGGGCTATACTGCGCCAAACATGGTAAAATCAAAGACTGTTGTAAAAACCAGTTCTCTGTAAAAAGTTAAATATATGTGTGTGGTTAGCATGGTCGTTTAAAATGTTAGATGGTGATGAAGATTTAAAAGTAAGAGTATAGTGCGTTCGCGCTCAGTTGTCGCCCGATACCGTTACCAGATGGGTTGTTCCATTGCAGTTTATGGAAGGGCGTCTTGCCTAACTGGTTTTTCGCGTGAAAAGACCAGTTACGGCAAGGCGCCTTCCCTAAATGCAATGGAACAACTCGTCAGGTAACGGTATCGGGCGTCAGGTCTGCGTGAACGGACTATACGAGCATAGAGTTGTATTGTTTTATTTAAAACGATTTCCATCATTAACATCAGGTCTCTTGCACGCATTTATTTTGACGTTTCTACTTGTTCTACTGGTAGTCTTCCTAACAATGTACGAAACAAAATCTTTCTCTCCAAAAGCAGACTGAATCGTAGAAACAATAAAATGGACCAGAACAAAATAAGTTCCACCACCACAAATACACCTATAAACGTCCGCATCTAATGCTTTGAAAACGAAACATTTAATACAAAACTAGCTTTCCAACCATTTGATAAAAGATAATAATTAAATTATCAAATTGTAAAATGCTTCCCTTATTTCGATATTTCGATATTTTTCTGAAAAATTAGTATAGCCTCTTATATATTCCTGTTTTTTTGTTTTGGTTCTACGTTCAACCATGGTATACATGTATATTGGTTAAAGGCCGGAATGTTCCAGAGATGGTAATATTAAATGATAAATTTCTCGCAAAGAAAAGAAACATTCCACGATGCCTGGTGGGAACCGAACACACCACTTTTGGTATCCGGTCAAGAGCTATTCCAACTGAGCTACAGACGACCGATAGTTCTCCCCTCTGTAAACGCTTATAAAGCTTCACTATAGACGAATTTTGAAATAGATCAGTGCTTAAACAGCATTTTAAACCAAATCGACGTGGGTTCGGTTCCCACAAGGCACCGGGTAATGATGATTTTCTTTGTGAGAAATTTATCATCTAATATTACCACGTCATCGGCTACAATGAAAAAAATTCTCGACTATAATATCACGCTAGCTTCGCTATTCGGATGTTCGCTTCTTTGACGCCCATTTGGTTTAAAAAGCATTCCAAGCATTGCCCCCATTTCAAAACTCGTCTACAGTGACGCAGTTATATGCGCTCATTGAAGGGAGGATGATCTGTCATCTGTAGCTCAGTCGGAAGAGCACTCGGACGGATATCAAGAGGTCATGGGTTCGGTTCCCAGCAGGCACCGTGAAATCATTCTTTTCTTTACGAGCAATTTATCGTCCCATATTTTGATGTCTGGTAGTTTTATACTGAGGGCCGAGGGCGAAATATTGTCAGTAGTTTTTCCACAGGAGCACCATGCAGTCGAACGACATTCTCTCATTATATGTATACACGGGACTGTTACGGAACCTAAGCCTAAACCACAGAATCAGAAAGCAGAGTTCATTCCAACTGGGGCTCATGAAGCTAAAGCGAGATGCTGTTCCAATTTTGTTCACCAAATATTAAACACTGATAGAACAACTACTATAATAGCAAATATAATAAATAAATATAATATAATTAAATATAATATAAAATAAATATAATAATAAATAAATATAAATATAATATAATAAATAAAATATAATATAATTAAATATAATAAAAATAAATATAATATAATAAATAAATAAATATAAATAAATATAAATATAATATAATAAATAAAAAAATATAATATAATAAATAAATATAAATATAATATATAATAAATATAGTAAATATACATTAATAGCAAATAACTACTCGTGCTTTCGGACGCGTCAACAGAACTCTTTCCTCAGGCGTAATGACTGTGGAGTGCTTCTTTCTCTTTTTATATGAAAAAAACTGAGCGAGATATTACAAAGGCTTTCTGGGCAAAAATGTTTTGAATAAAAACTATTGTACAAAGTAAACAATTGCGCCTTGTGAGCGCAATATTAGGTTTAGAAAGTGTGAGTTATCAAAAAAACTTCGATCACAGTTGTCATGTTTTCTAAATTTATTTTAGAAACTTCGTGATTAAAGAATAAGAGAATCCAAATCGATATTAGCGTGTAAATTTCAATCACCGATTGTATAACTAATACGGAAGTATATCTAAAAATTCTCACAAACACAATTCTAAAATGAAAAGCCATCGAATCGATAGCCGTTAGTAAATTTTGCTGTCGAAAATTCGCTCAAGGTTATCGATGACCTTCGAGACCCGTGATTAGTATTCCGCAAGAGCCAACCATTAGTGCGAATTTAAAAATCGAAAAAAATATTTAACAATTCTGTACGTGGCAACAGAAATCGTTATTTTATTTTCATTCACTTTAGAAAATGATTGCATTCGTCCTTGGAGTGAAATTGTCATTTATTTTATTACGAACCATGTAAATGACCTCAATGACATAATCTGTTGATGACGCAATCATGAGCGTCGATTTCGCACCTTTAAATAAAAATACAATTTCAATGTTCAAGAATATCTGCTGCATTTATACATCAGTTTAAAGGTCATTTTATAAGCAAATGATACTATAACCGCAGGGAATGCAATTGATTCTCAAAAACCATCAAAAATCAGGAGAAAATTTCTCTTACAAGCAGATATAAGAAAACTGATTGAAATTGCACTACTGTAGTCAGGTTTTCGCCCTTATTTAATCCGGGTTCGAGTCCAGACGCTGCCAGAAAAAGATGTCTTACTGACTAATTACTTATTTTATTCTAGAGGTTTTCTCCTAGGCATTAAGAGCTTCGGGTTCATGGGAAATTTGTATGTCCCGGAGCAACATGACCTTTTCACTCCTTGTACCGTAAAAATACAAGTAATGTGGAAAAGTAGTCATGATCGACATCAACAGAGAGAAAGGATCTTCATAGATAGTAATATACAATAATTTCTGCCACCCACGTATAGATTATAGCTCAAACTAGAGCTTTATTCGTTTTGGAGAAAAAGAGACGCTTTCCCCATCCTGGATTCGAACCAGGGTCCCTCCGTTTAGCCCGGAGTGTCTTGGACCGCTAGACGAATGAGGACAGGAAACAACGCTCTCTTTCTCCGTATGTAAAGGTGTTAAGGTATTATTACCCTCCGCAGGGATAACACAATTGCCAAATAGGTAGTGATATATAGTCGTAGATAATTTTGGATTATGGTAATCTTTGCATGAAGTGTTATATTCATTTGTCTTGGAACGTATCCTACACCTTCAGAATAAAAGGCGCAACTTGAAAATTTTGAATTTTAGAATTATGCATCCAGTTTTCTGGGAATGTGTTACACATCAAACGAAGGAAATAATGCAATTAAAATGTGTACACTTCATAATGTTAGATATAATTACATTTGTCTCATAAATAGAAGTCTATATATTTACCTTTTAAATAGCGACGTCTTCGAGTAGACTAGAAATTTCATTCAGCCCATTCTTATCTGCTCTGCGGTAGCGCAGTGGAGTAACACGTTCGCCTTGTGTGACATTAACCCGTATTCTACTCTCAACGGTGCAAAGAAAGTTTGCTCAGAGATCTCATAAAAGATCGCGCTGCTTATTGTAGTCCGGGATTTGGTTCCCAAGACCTTGAGAGGTTCGGATTCCTCAGAAAAGAATAGGTCCCGGCGAAGCATGACTATCATAGTCTTTGAGCCGTAAAACCACACACACAAGCCATTTTTATCTGGCGTAGAATGATGACCCTTGTTGATCTTGCGCCATAAATCTTTAACAGAACCAAACTTTCTTAACCCATTTATGGTGATACACCCGTTTCGATATGATTATAATGATTCAATTGATTAACCTTTAAGATTAAGAAACTAGTGACCTGATTAGATTAGGAATGTAGCAGAGCACAGAAAGCAGTAGCTTGTTCAATTTTTACGTTTTAAGAGGAATAAAAACTGCCAGATTCAGAATGATCCTTTCTGTCCTTGCACCGTAAAACCTAAACAATTAAATACTACTGAAGGGAGTACAAGCGGGTCTATGTTCCGAGTTTAACTCCCAACGTTTTCAGGAAGACAACCATGCTGAACAGCTAACTGCTTACTATAATGCGGGGTCCTTTCCCTAGGTACCAAGCGGCTTGAATTCCTAAGAAAAATATTGGTCCACTGTCCAATGGTGGCCTAGCGGTAACGCATTGTTAAACCATTAACCCGGGTTCGACTCCCAATGACATCGCAGACGGCAAGGCGCTTTTCTGGACACCGTAATCCGGAGTTTGTTTGCCTTGTTAGAAGAAACACAGACTACTCGGGTGACTCTAGGTCCCACCTCAACACAATCTTTGTTGCCATTAGACCGCAAAACACACTAACAGTGGAAATAATTCTGAAAGAAGTATTTTTAATGCAGGGTGAAAATAAAATTTACCACTAAGTCGACAATATTTTTGTTTGTTTGTTTTTTGGTTTTACGGCTCAAAGACTACAGTGGTCATGCTGCGCCGGGACCTACAGTTTTCCGAGGAATCCGAACCTCTTAAGGCCTGGGGAACCAAACCCCGGACTACAGTGAGCAGTGCGATCTTTTATGAGATCTCTGAGTAAGCGTTCTTTTTGCACTGCTGGGAGTCGAACCCGGATTAGCCGCGCAATAGGAGAACGCGTTACCACACTGCGCCACCGCAGGGCTAAGTCGACAATATAAAGTCACTAAAGTTTACAATATGTCACTATGCAGTGCCATAGCTGTTTCTCGTCCCTTTTACAATATTCATATTTTGCGCGTTGGGTTGTTATTGCTGCGGATGTGTGATACATAACGAAAATGTTCTTCATTGCGTGCTTAGATAACATAACGTGAGTAGCTCTCAGGCATCAATATGTAGGATGTAGTATGCGTAAAATGTTCAATGTATGACAACTAAATGTGCCTGTGCTCATATTCTATGATTCCAGGGCATGATTAAGGTTTCGTAGGGTCCTGATCAAAGTTATAGGGCCATTACATCATAATTTATACATAAAATTATTTATTTTGACGGAATAAGGAAAATAGAATACTGCTATTAAGCTAAAATTTGCTTGAAACTAAATAATGAAAATTACTTTGAAAAATTGAAATAAAAGAAAGATAACATAACACTCTTTCATTTATAATATACAGATCGTGAAATTTATATTAAAAGTCCTTATTCCCTGGTCTTTTTTTTAGCAAAATTATCAACTATCTCGTCAAAATTAATAACACTTCGAGCATATTTTTCTGCGCACAATGTAGCTAGATGACTTTATTTGCAAAAAGGCCAGTCATAATTATATTTTACTCGTCATAAGAACATCATCGTCCGAGAACGATGAACGCTCAAGAAAAATTGATTTTAAATAAACTTTGTGAATCCCTTTTATGTTTGATTTCGTTAATTGCAAACATGTAGTAGTGTTCGCACTACGCTGATGTAGAGACCTGGAATTCTAGCCCGAGACATTTTGTTGTACAATTCCGGTTTCGTTACAGACACAGAATTTATTCCATTTGTTTCCGTTAACCTCGGCGACCCAGGTTTCCGTATTGGAACAACGATCGCTATTCTGGCATAAATATAATCAACAATCCACGATAATCTGATGACTGTAAACGTTGGCGCGACTTTTAAAATATCGCCAATAAATACAACTTACGATCACGTGATACAATGATAACAAAATGGCGGATATGTACCAGCTCCCCTTTTTTAGGAATCTTACTCTGATGCTGGCTCTATTGAACCTATCTTCCAGTAGTGCAAATAGCTGCGGCATTGCGCTAACATTAGAAGTAGCTAAGCCGTTAATGGAGAAATGTTTTAAAACTTCGATTTTATTGTGGATGAATTTACTTTCATTATTGCAAGAATGAATTTAAGAGATTACGAGACCATGATTATCTGATGCTTTTAGCAAGCAGGTGGTGTGGAGGCACCCCCAATAGGCATGTAATAATTCAGAAAAATCACTGGGCCGCCAAAACATCTGGAAAACAGCCTATTATGGCGGACGCTCGTTAAGGCCTTTGGCGTCTTGGCGGAGTTACGATAATCTGTACTATTACCGACCTAGATATTCGATCCTACAATCGTGTATTATGTTACGCAAATTCATCAGTTAAGCGCCGACTCTGAACACATTACCCGACTCTCTCGTTTCGATCTTCAGCGTAAGTGATAAGGGCCGGAGTGAATTTAAATGGATGTGTGTAATGTTTTCGCAAGTGTTAATAATTAAAACTCGTGAGGCTAGCTTCAATGCTTTTGGCCATTTGCGTCATGTGTTACATATGTCAATGCTCTATATGTATGACTGTCGTGCGAATATGCTTTCTTTACATATATCGTAGTGTTATTGTGATCGTTTAACACTTTTGCAGTGGCTTCCTTATGAGTATATCAAAGTCTTCTTTCTTACAACGTCCAAATCACCAATTTGTGGGGCGGTTCTCCTACATTGTGAACGCTGCTACGCTTGATTTAATTTAATAATCAAATTCTCTTAATATAATCACTAATTAAAATCTTACTGACAATAAAACGACTGACCAGGGCATTCTGTCACTAGTTAAAAATTAAACAACTTTTATCAACGTTTCTTAGGCGTAGTAATATTAACGCCGATGTTATGACATAGTTAGATGGTGAAACTTTCCTAAAGAAATGTTTTTTGGGTATGGTGGGAAAGAATTTCACAACCTTCTAAGCCGTAGAAAGTCGTGGGATCGCGCCCACGAGATGTAGAAAATATCATTCTTTGCGAACGTTTCACCATCTAACAATGTATAAAAATTGTTTCTTAATTTAATCTGCGTAGTGTTCGACTTGTATAAGTAGTAAAAATGTATCACTGGTCCAATGAATAAGATTCCTTAAAATTTTGAGAATCACTGTTTCCTTTATCAAGCCAAGTGTTGAGAAATGATTCAGGATATTCTTGATTTCTCGGCACTTTGCGAAAATTTCTGTTCTCTTTTTCAAGTAATGTTGCGGAATCCTCTCTCACACGTTGAACTAGAGACAAACTTCTGCTAGTTATTAAAATCTTATGACTAAAATATGTATCAATATGATATAAAATATATGCTACAAATTATATAAAATGCCATAAATATATAGTAAAGATAATGTATTTTTAATATTTCTTTTCAAAGATTCTGCTTTAAACCATAACGCCATATGATGCCCAATAGCTATATAATTATGTGAGATGTAAAATCTTCTCACATTATAGATGTCAAGCTAAACCGCTTATCCCACCTCAAATGGAACAATTATACTATTATCATTAAGTTACAAATAACTCTATAACATTAAACATGTTAGAAACACATTACAGTCTGTACTAACAGAAATAACCTACGTACTTGTATATCAATTAAATCACTTCGCATTCCTTAAAACTACTTCAGTTTATTAGAAGGAAATAATTTTTTTATTTCTAATATTGGAAGAAAAATTTTCTCATTCATTTTCTGTAAATCAGAATCACGATATTTTATTTTTCATTCCATTGTTACAGTTTGTCATTCTTTTTCCATTGGGGATTTATTTATAACGGGTCCAGACAGGCAAAAACTGAAGTCCGTATCAACAAATAATTCAACTACGTGTAAAAATTTTGCCATTAGAAAAAGAATTGCGTATTTCGGAAGAGATGAAATGCTTTTTTTTCAGCCACTGGTAACGGAACTCAATTTTTTTCCTTGAAGAATTCTACGACGATTCAGCCGTGACAGAAAAAGTTATTTTTTCCATCCCATTTCAAAAATGATCAATCAGTGACGACTAAGCAACACTTTATCTTCGTCAATTCTTTTACGAACTTCCTTTCGATCTTAAATTTGCGGCAAATATCCAGTCAGAGGAGGTTATTAACATCCAATTTCTTCGGGTTAATCTGTCTGTATATAATGTGGAATTAATATGTGAAGACAAGCATTATGAAATGGATGAAACTGCGTTCAACGTAAACAATTTTCAGACAGTTCAAATTCTCAACTGGATTGCAAAAGATCACAAGAGACCTAAGATTGCTCCGATATGGTAGACGGATAAAATAAGAAAGCGCGTTGGAATGAGATGCAGATGAATTTTTTAGGGTCAACTTGTGTGAAAAAAAGTTAAAGAAGCCAACTGTGGATAGACAATGATCGAATATGATGATGAGGGGGGGCGAATAAAATCCAATATTTTGAAAAAAAATGAACATTGCATCAAGCGTTGCGTTTTATATTCAAAATAAAATTAGGTATTCATTCCGGCAACTATCGATCATGATTCTTATGCGGATGATTCAAAAAGTCTGTCTCCCCATGATCGTTGGTAAGTTCAGGTGATCAACGTCTTTTGGGAAAGTTGCCTTGTTGAAAGAACTTCGCTGCCATGTCTCAACCCTCCAGCACCAGGGCGCTCAAAATTTTAAATGGCCCCATCGATAGCTACTTTTATTTGGAGGTCTCATCGAGGGAAAAAACTAATGATGTTTACAGTACGGCGTTACGACGGTCATAGCACTAACATCGTGTCCGTAAATTTCAAAATCGACCTTTATTCTCCTAGCTTTTGCTTACGCCTGTAGGGTCGCAGGCAAATGACGAAAACTCTAGAATGTAAAGCAATGTGTGTAATATGACAAAAAGTTTTAGATTTAGTGTTAGCCCAAAAGGGAAAGTTTCAAGGATCACTTAAAAATATCAATATTCTTACCTTCAAAAATATTAAAAAGGAAAGCAGTAAAATATCAAAAAAGAAAAAAAAGTAGAAAAAAAAAGTTACCTTTTAACAAGCAGCTGCTCAAACTAAAGGCCTTACACTTCTTGGCAGTTATAAAGCCGGACCTCAAAGCTTTCTCTGACTTTTTGAAAAGTGTGTGGAGTAATTTTATAGCACTCATCCCATATTCTTTGGCGCAGCGCATTTATAATTGCAGATGGCGGTTCGTAAACTACTGATTTCAGATGACCCCAAAGGAAAAAATTCAAGGGTGTCATATCTGGGCTACAAGGTGGCCATTCCACGAATCCACGACAGCCAATCCACCTTCTTAGAAACTTGTTATATAGAAAGGTTCAAACATCTGTAGAAAAGTGTGGGGGAGCACCATCCTGTTGGAAATAACGTTGGCAGCTGCATCTCGGTCAATTTCAACTATAGCTGGCACAATTTCATCCTGCAACATTTCTAAGTACCACTGTCCTGGTAATTTTTCGGTAAGGAAAAACGTCTCAACAACGCAATCACCCAAAATATCGACCCACACGTTCACTTCCTTTGGTATTTCCACGTATTTCCTTGCCTGAACTCATGATGGTTGTGCAGTACCAGCAATTTTGACGATTAAGAGTTCCATTTATATGGAAACACCTTTCATCGCTGAAGCAGATTCGTCGCAAGATGTCATGGTCATCTTCAATTAACTGTAGCATTTGTTCTCAAAATTGCACTTTGCGGTCTGGATCGTCCTCATTTAATTCTTGATGGATTTGTATTTTATAAGGGTGAAACTTATTTCTCTTTAAAATTTTTTGGGTTCTCAAGTATGAAATTTCATGGACATCTGCAACTTTTCGTTTTTTGTTGTATAGGGTTCACAACGAAGTTTGCTAATCCGTCCACTTGTAGCTCCTAAGAACGGACGGACGACCGGATCTAGGGACTTTATTGACGCTGGCAGTATTCAAAACTTCTTGACAGTTTTCCGTATGTATTTTCAGTCAACAGGTCTCTCAGGATGTACTTCATTAAATAATCGGACAGTTCCTTCGAATTACCGCTCAGCCTGTCCGTAAAAAAGAATGACATCCATTCGGTGACTGAGTAGACGAGCCATTTCTTCAAAGCGTATTTCTTTAAAAAGGAATACTTTTTGTGAGGACGCGTGGGTGATTTCAAACAACTATTATTGCCATGGAAATATTTTTATTTGAGTTTTTGAGGATTAAAATATTGATATTTTTAAACGATCCTTGAAACTTTACATATTGGATTAATACGAAATTTAAAATTGTTACTGATAGAACACACATTGCTTTACATTATAGAGTTTTTGTTATTCACCTACGACCTCACTAGGGTGAGCAAAATCCAGGAGAATAAAAGTAGATTTTGAAATTTGCGGACACGTCGTTGGTGCTATGGGTGTCATAGCGCCATACTGTAAATGTCATCATTTTTTTCTCAACGAGACCTTCAAAACAAGGTATTACTCGATGGGGTTGCCATTTGAAATTTTGGAGTTGGCCCCCGTGGGGCGCCCCCTGGTGCTGAGGGTGAGTCGCGACACAGAACAAAAGTTAGTTCCTTTTCAACAAGCAACTTTCCCGAAACGACGTTTATCTGCCTGAACTCCCCAAAATTTAACGGGGGGGGGGGACTGATTTTTGAATCACCCTGTATGTATGGATTGGTCAGTACATAGCAGGGTTGTCTAACTTTTTGGGCAGCGGCCACTTACAAATTTTTCACTGTTCCCGCGGGCCAGCGGTTTCGTGTAAAAAAAAAAATCTGGTTATTTGTTTTTTCATTTGCGATATAAGGAGTTACGAATTCTATTCTTGCAGATTTTCTGAAAAAAAATTCTAAAATATTTGTTTTGGATTATTTTTATTCCAAACAGTTGTTGGTGGGCCGGATTGCAACACGCGGCCGGTATGTTGGACAGCCCTGATATATAGCCACAGGAGAAAATATACACGTGAATTTGGTAACATTTTTATCGAATTAAAGCTACACCGGAGACATCCAGGATGTGGGTGTCGTGATGTTCTTCAGGATATGCATGTTGTAAAGAAAGTCTAGTGTCCAAACTGAATTTAATACTCTTGACCCTGCAGTGGTAACGCGTCCGTCTAGATTGCGGTTATCCTGGGTTGGACTTCAAACTCTGCCCCCACCCCCAGAAAAAAATGCTTCCAAACTGCTCACCATAGCTCGAAGGTTGGTTCCCTATGCAATTAAGAGGTTCATATTCCTCGTAAATTTCATACGTGCAGTCCCACCCTTCCTAACGTCAAACGATCTTTACTGTTTCTGAGCCCTAGAAATTCAACCAATCAAAATGAATTGTGTCCGTTCTTCAGCAGGTGCGCAATGGACTTAGCTACCCTTGCTAGTACCGAGTTTATAACTAAGAATCAGATACAAGGTGCCAGTGAAGAAATTTACATACGAAAGGTTAACTGGTAGAATAGCAGATGAAAAAGATCACTTAAGCTTTCGGACGAGTCAGCAGCAGTCCTTCATTACTCCTGATGAAGGACTGCTGCTGATGCGTCCGAAAGCTTGAGTGATCTTTTTCATTGCTATTTTACCAGTGTTTAACCTTTTGTATGTATATAACTAAGAAGTTTCGAAACTTCTCAAATTCTTTACTGTGAATATATCGCAATATATGAACAGTGTGCAAAAGTTCTTTTTAACTAAATAGCATGAAATACAAAGATAAGTTATCGTCAGCCGTCTCCCGGTGGTCTAGATGGTAAAAGCTCATAGGTTCTAGCTAAAAGCTCGCCGGTTCGACTTCAACCCGAGATGAAACCTTTTTCTTTTGTCTGACTCCCCCATTCGCCCAAAAGGGCTGTATATTGAGGTTCTGTGCTTTAACCACTAGTTGGTAATTCTGCTACCCTTGAGGAAGGCATTAGTGACTTAATTTGTTATTGAGACGGAGGAACTCTAATTTAAACTACAGAATGCGGGTGTTGAAAATCTATTTTAATTAATTCTTCCGCTTACTTCCGTTAAAAAAGAGCGTAAAATTCACAATTTCAATCAATTCTTTTTTATCATCTTTCATCCATATTTCATCTGTACATAGATAGTATTCGTCCATCACTGTTTACGTATTTATGAACTATAAAAAAAAAAGGATAAATTTGTCTACAAAAATATATTTAAATAACGTTGTCGGTAATAGAATTGTTAGTACCAAAGATAGTGTTTTTCGTCTGATGTCAAAATATATTTTTACCCGGTTAAAGAATAAATCGTGATGTAATTTAAATGAAGGAATTTCACTAGTTTCACAAACTTTTCGCAAGAATCGCTTGTGACTTCTATGCTGAAGGGGCAACAGACCTGTATATGTTTAACATTCAAAATGGGAATCTAAAGTCCTAACAACATAAGATACTGAGCGGCTTAATGGGTAGGCGATATTCTGATGCTATCTAGCAGAAAACAAATATATATAGCCCTTGGAGAACATAACCAGGATGGTTGTTCGGCGTAAGGCTATTTTTCAAAAATATGGTTATTATTAATTGATGATTCTCAGTTGCCTTTATGTCAACAGGGAATGTATTTAGAAAATGAATGGCATACTGGGCTATCAAAACTTGTTCGAGGAAGGAATTTTATAATGCAATGTTAGAAAATTTTTTACTTTCACTAAATTCCTACAGAAAACTCATTTCAAAAAATAAACACAATGGATGCATCACACCATTTAAAATCTCATTAAAATCGTAGAATTTTACGTTTTTAAGCATATCTAAAATTCGAAACCAAAAAGTTCAAATTTGGATATTACCGATATTGCATATCTTCTTGCTTACATGGGGAAAAAGTCAGTCTACATGCGCATGTGATAGGCGAATATATATATGTATGAAATTGCTTATAAATTGGCTATTAGTTTTGTTTAGAAACGTTTAATACGTGAAACAATATATACCGTGTGTTCATCAGAACTGATTGTCGAAGCTTTAAGGGGGTGGTAGGACTATCATAGCTTGAGAGTTAAATACAGCTTAAACTGGAGGAGGGAGGGGCAAAAAAAAAATAGCCCAAAATTCTGTGGCAAAAATACGATTTTGCCTCTTTTCTGAAAAACTTTTGGCGGGGCAAGAGCCCCCTTGCCCCCGTCAAGTTACACCTATGGGTGATAGTACGAATAATATTTCCAATGGAATTTAGGGTCGTAATTAACTCACACTGCCAGAAAAGATTAAGTTCAAAAGTCGTCCAGCATTCACAAGTATTTGCAACCAGTTCACGAGAAGAGAAAGGTACAATTCAGGTTAGCTGACCAAGTTCATAGACGATTGTGGCATCGCATCTGGCGCTTGTCGTGCACTAGTTGGCGGCCACCCTTCCCAATTACCCCCACCTTTGACATCACACAGGCTGGTTGTAAATACTTGTGCATGCTGTACGGTATTTTAACTTGCTGTTTCCTAGCGCTGTGAATGGATTGCACTCCAAGTTCCATTGCAGATATTGTTCGTCTCATGCCCGTATCCAAAGGTGGGGGGGCAGGACCTTAGGGACCGGTCCCCCCCGAAACTAAATTTTTAATGGGACTTGGCTACGGCCTTGCATTCTGTGATTGTATCGATACATGGTATAAAATTTTTTGAGCCATCCCAAGTTAAATCCTGGTTTAAGGTCTTGGTTATGATAAGTACTATCGTTCCTAGATGCCATCAGTTTTGATAAATGTCCGCCTTGTATAAATGTCATAAAAACAATGCCCGATCTTGACAGTCGGTTGTGCAGTGATTATGCGCTCACTTGTGTCGGATCTTATTATCCAGTTTCGAAACCCAGCTGCGCCAAAAACATAGAAAGCTTAATGACTAACTGATAGCAGTAATAGAGGCGTTATTCAAAATTGCAAAATTACATTTAATATTGTTTTATCCTAGAAATTCTTAAACAAGTATTCGATATATTTGAAAAATGCATACAGTGCATCAAAACTTAATTTTTAGCTCTAAATTTTAACCGAGATACAGCCGTTTGAAATCTTTGAAAATGCCTCTAATTTTGCCCTTCTTTGGCCCCTGACATCTATATTAAGGCCTATGCTGAAAAACGCTCCAATACGTGTCTAACAATTTTTTGACAGCTTTCAAATGAGACCACTCCCATTAAAATTGGCGTCGTCCAGCTCGGGCCCTTCCCTTGTGAGTGAAAAAAAAAACCGGTTGGCTAAAAACCTTGTGCAAGTGTATACCTGTATGATATATTAGTAAGTACAACACAATCGCAGTTGCATAAACTACATATATAATAACCAACGTATATGTATAATTGCGATTGTGTTTTACTAATGTACAATTGAATGTATCGAACCAGAGTAAATTCTCCGCTAAACGAATGCATTACTATTAAACTACCGTATAGTACCGGGTGGCCATAAAATAACTTACTGCATTCTAGACGATTTAGAGCGATGATAAGAAGAGATATGGGCAATCGATTCGGAAATTAGGTGAATAAGACAATGGGGAAAGCGATTTTAATTTAGTTTAAAATATCGCCACCGGGGCAAAAGTGGCGCGTTAGGTGTGAAAATCTCATTCATTTGCATAAAACCACGCCCTTACGCAAAATAAAACCTTTCTGTAACATTTAGAATGTTCACGCTCGCTGAAAACGGCAGTTATTGCCTCAGAAGCGCCACTTTTCTTCCTGGTGGTGAATTTTGTAACTTGTTGAAAATCGCTTCCCCATGGTCTAGGGCAGGGATCTCCAAACTACGGCTCGCGGGCCGGCCATGCTCGGTAAGCAAAAATTAACATTAGCCAACATAGGAAAATAAGATCAGTGCGGCCCGCGGGCCAACAAGAATAAGCAAAATTGGCCCTTGGACTAAAAAGATTGGAGACCCCTTGTCTAGGGCATGGTCAAACTACCCTCCAAATCCCTGGTCATAGCTTTTTTCCTCATCGTTCTAGAACGTCTAGAATAGGGTAAGCTATTTATTGGCCACCCTGTAGCTGACATGTTTTTTCGAGAAAGTCGATTCTCTTAAGAAAACTTGAGAACAGACTTCAGGGCAAGGGCGGATCCAGCATTGGCAGAAAGGACGAACGTCCCCCTCCCCGTCATTCAGTGTTAAATAGAAAAATAATGACGACGAAGAATATTTTGTGTTGTTTATTAAGACTCTAATAAATAAATCCCTAACACTGGCATCTAAAGTCTCCAAGTCTTAGAAGTCT
The DNA here is from genome assembly GCA_006491805.2 of Dysdera silvatica. Lineage (NCBI taxonomy): Eukaryota > Metazoa > Arthropoda > Arachnida > Araneae > Dysderidae > Dysdera > Dysdera silvatica. Next base: position 50,636,836 of record QLNU02015270.1, on the reverse strand, counting down.
AGGAGAAATGCGATCCAGCCGTTTCTCCACGAATCTACAAGTTTCTCGCCCTTCAAACTACGTTTTCAGTAGGTGTTGCTTCAGCAGAATGCAGATTTTCGTCATTGCAGCGCCTTTAAATTTTGCTTCGAACGCGGATAACGTAACATGTACACTCACAAAGAAATTAACGTTAATGCAAATAAAGTGATTGACAAATTTTCAAAGAAACTAAGAGTGTTTGACTTTTGATTATAAATATAGTTTTGAAAAAGTTGCTTTTTATAAAAAAAAAAAAGTAAAATAATTACGCTTTTGCAGTTTAAATTTAAACTTGTTCTATTAATTACATTGTAAATTCATGTTTTGGTAGTTGTGTATGTCTCACTTACTAACTTACCCTTGCTGTCATACTTAACTACAAAATTTACCCTAAACCATATAGTTTAATTAAAGAAAAGCCCAGCTTTAATTCATTGTCGTAAATTAAATATTTTGGTGAGTATAAAGGAAGGCTAGTAATATAACAACATTTACCTAAACTATTCAACAGCCCAAAACTAAAAATTGTCCCGGGGAGGGGCCCCCGAATCACCCACTCTGTAATAATAGATCCTGGATCCGCCCCTGCTCCAGGACTATATTAATCAGTTTGCCGGAAAGCTTTTTTCATCACTGTAAGTCGTTGAACCCTTATTAATGGCACGCAATGTGAACGTGTTACCATTTGACTCAGTATGAACCTTGTTAACCTTTCGCCATAAAAATATAACCAACGTGTTACCACTGTACAGAACTGTGCCACAGCACTATCCTTAGGTGCACTAAATGTGTAGGCAAACTAAATGTGAATGCACGCACAGCATGTTAATGTACCTCATGACACATACCCTTTTCCTTTTTGTTTCCCATTAGATATTTTGAAGCAAAGGTAAGAGTTAGGTGCGTATATAATTTTGCGATGTTTAAAATAACAATATTTAAATGTAAAAATTTTATATTTCCAAACATACAGCGTTTAATAGCATATAGAGGAGTAAAACATTTCTGCCAGCCCTTCCTTTTCAATTCTTTTGAAATTGCTACACATTTCAGCGTAGAATCTTTTGTAAAAACGGGTTTAAAAAACGATGTGAGCGTGTTCCTTTAAACGGAAATTCACATTTTTGAAACCCCATTCCTGTTATTCCGAGCCAAGAGCAAAAACCCAATCAGGAAAGCCGCTTACTCACGTGTTTTTATTTTTTAACTGCATTTAATTTTGTTTAATGTATCTTTTTTCGCAAAATAAATTACGTTTGCGAAAGATAGTGCACTTCAGTTTTAGTCACGGCTTTCAAAAAAAGGAAATAAAAGGACAGAAGGCATATGCTCTTTGATGTATTTGCATAAATACGAAAACTAAATTCCCTTTTACTATTCCGGCAGACGTTTCAATAAGAGCTAGTTATTTTTTTTTAAATTTTTATCTAATGTAAAATCCCATAATTCCGAAAAACATTACGCACAAGCTTCAAATGGAAATTTTACTATGTATTTATTATACGTTCGTCTGGTTAATTACTACGTCTAAATGCTTTTAAATATCATTGGAAACAAAAGTAAATAAGCAGGATGAGGAAAAATATTAGAATAATCTAAAAGGAAAAAGAAAAACAAAATATGAAAAAGAGTATATTTTCAACAATTGATAACTGCAGAAAAATAAATATGCAACAAATTACGATTGATAATTTAATGAAATAATTATAGACGATCATTGATAAATGACAAAATTATTTATTTTCTCTAGTCCAAATTGCAGCACAGCAGCATAGATGCTAGTAATTATTTAAAATTTATATTTCGTATTCTAAAATCACTTGTTTACTTTTAGGCGACGCACAACTAGTATTTTTATAATAAATTCGTAAAATTTTGTAAGAAAGTATTCGCGAAATTCATTCTCACCGAATAAAATTAATATGTCTCTATTTTCTGGATATTGAACGCATATTTCCAAATTGTGTTATATAGTTACTGTTTATTCGCAATTGTTTAAGTACTCCAGTAAACAATACTTTTTCTTCGCTATTTCTCAAGTTGAGGTCAGCGACCTGACATCGACGCTACTATTGCTTCCTGTCTAGCGAATCGCTGGATGTTAAACAAGGCTAATCACATCTGTAAGAACTTTGACATCTTTTGTCAGCCTTAGTCTTCGTATTCCTTTCTAGTCACGGTTTTCTCTCTCTCTTCAAAGTATGTATTTTTCTGGGTCGTACGATGTGACGCTAACCCTAGTTTGATTCCCAACTGTCCAAAAAAAAAGTTTGCCTACCAAATGCTCATTGTAGTTCGGAGGTTGGTTTTTAGTCTTTAGCACGTGCCGATTCCACAAAAGAGAAAAGAGGTCGTGGTAAAGCTTGACCTTTGCTGCGCTTGCGCCATAAAAACACATAAGTATATATAGTAAAACCTCTCTTAACGACTACCTCTATTCTGAGACCACCGACCTTAACGACCACAAAATATGGTTGTTAATTCCTTACCGACCATATTTTGTGGTCGTTAAAGGATTTCATCTTCCCCGCAGACCCAATGTTAACTTACCTTCATTCAGAGACCACCTCTCTAAGCGGCCGCCTTTTCACGAAACCGACGGTGCTCGGCTTAGGGAGGTTTCACTGTAGATGGTTCTTTTCTTAGAACAGGTTGTAATGTCTTCAGTGTAGAAAAATCCCTAATTCCAGGACGGAAGATTTTAATTTTTATTTTACTTTAAAAACACCTTTGCCACACTCAAAAACCAACTCCGAAACCAAAATATAATCAAAACTTTTCTTGCGATCACAGTGCAACAAAAAATTCTTCTTTTCGATACATTCATTATCAGTTAAACACAAAAGCCAATAATGAACATTTTATAGCAAACGATGTCACAACTTACAAGTCTAACTTGTAAGTTGTGACATCTTACTTACATTTTACTAAAACTGTAGGTTCCGGGACAGCGTAACCTTTGCTGTCCTTGCACCCCTAAAACTCGCCAACAAACGTTCTAGTAAACAATGCAATTACTCTTACTTTCAGTTAGACTTCTTTAATCATTCGTCCGCATTTTTGAGAAGTTGGGACATGTATTGTAATCGAGTGTGAATAATAAAAGGACAAATTATTATCAGAATATAAAGTATAACTATAGTAAAACCTTCCTAAAGCGACCGCCGTCGTTTTCGTAAACAAGCGGTTGCTCAGAGGGGGTCTCTAAATGGGGCTAAATTTTGTATTGGGTCAATAGGGGGGGGGGGCGCTGAGAAAATTCCTTTCCAGAAAAGGTAGTCGATGAATAGAGGTGGTCCGTAAGAGAGGTTTTACTGTACATATCTGGATGGCACTTTAATCATGGATACATTAAATTCGAAAATGTTTGAATCTGATTTAGTAACCAGTTTGTGGTACCTTTTTAACCTCGGAAAAAATAATTTTGAGGGTTAAAACATTTTGACGTTCTTATTCTAATCTCTGAATAAATTCCAAAATTTTAATTAAAACTTCTTCTGGAAACTAAAACAGTCTCTCCAACTTCGAGAAGAACTGTCCAAAAAAACCCGGTTTTGCTAATTTCTCCCTCTTTTAAACGTAAGTTAATTTGTAAATCATTCAATTAAAAACCGTTATTAGCCAGTTTCTCATATAAATGTTTATAGGTAAGGAACGCGGAATAAGAAACACCGAGAATTGGCAACTGCTTGAAACCGAGGTGCTTGGTGATAAGACCAGGAAAAACCTATAATATGTTTATCAGTTATTCTGCGGAAGGAGGCCTGTGTATTCGAAAAATTAAAATAACTGTTTAGAGCCTTACAAAACTGAAAGTTCTCCTAAAATGCCAAAGTTCCTCGTAAATACGCCAACAAGAAACGAGATAACGGATGCTGCATTTTACCCAAATAGGAATAGATACATTATGCATGGTAATGGCCTTTTCAATTTCCATAAGTTTCCATTTTTTTTGCTCAGTTCACTTTTGAAAAAGTATTTATTAATGAAAGGGACGTCTTGAAATATAAATACATTCCTACTTTGAGGAAAGTGCGCAAAAATGGATGAAAGATATTATTTACATTTTCCTATCGGAAACCAAAATTTTAAAAAAGGGGATAAAACTTTGACGATGGGAAATTTGGGTGACCAATCGAAATAAAGCGAATTCAGAGTCTTTATCAGAAAAGTTTAGAAACTCGGAAATGTGAAATGGACAGGAAGTAATCCGAGATAGAAAAAGCAGTAAAGTGTAAAGTTGTAAATATAAATTGTAGAGTTGTAAATGCATTTCCTGCAGATTTAAATTGACTGGAATTTGAGAAGTTTTCATCTAATGAGTTTAAAGAAATATAAACTGAAAACAAAATAAATTAATAGGTTATAAGCCCGAGTAATTCGGAAACGAATCTTTGAAATTTAACGATTGAACTTATTTCATAAAAATGAAATATATTGGCAAACAGTGTTCGTTATAACGGATTTAATTTCTCAGTAGGACAAAAAACAGTTTACGCACATGTTTGTCGCAAACGTGGTTTACATTTACATCCGGAGCTCCAAATGGAAAATTACGTTATCCGAGTGGTTCAGGAAACAAAATTCCTTGGGATAATTTTCGACCACTCTCTAGCTTTTCGATCCTATATCAGAGATCTGAGGGATAAATGTTTTAAAGCCCTCAATATCCTTAAAGTTCTGTTCCACACGTCCTCGAGGGGCAGACCGATGATAACTGCTGAGACTGTATGAGGCATTAATCCGTTCTAAATTAGATTATGGCTGTCCGATTTACGGCACAGCATGCCAGTCGTTGCACAAAAAATTTGACCCCATACATCGTAAGGGTCTGGGACTGTGTACTGGGGCCTTTCAGACACCTTCCTTCCCCAGTCACTAGTTTACATGCTGAAGCCGTAGAACCTCCATTAAATTTACGTCGCCAAGTTTTGTCTCTCAACTATTATTTTAAAATTTTATCACTAAAAGACCATCCTACATCGTCATCACTAAAAGACCATCCTACATCGTCATCACTTCATCAACCATGTTTCGTTTCACTTCTCAATGCTCTTCCCTTATGTATCCAACCTTTGGTATGAAGATGGAAAATGCAAATGAATTGAGCATTACAAAAACCATGATTGCGGAATCTATGCCAAACATCATTCCTCCATGGTTTGATATTGGCACAGACATCTGTTTGAATCTATCCAAAAGACAATACCCCAGACATTGCCTATCGGCAGGCATTCGCTGATCTGTCTAGTATGTATGTAGGCTGACCCTTCATTTTCACAGACGGATCAAAAGCGGATGACTATGTCGGTGCTGCGTTTGTCTGTGGAGATACCATATATGGTCAACAAGTGCCAATATTCTGCACAATTTTTACAACAGAAATCCATACCATTGCGTTAGCTTTACAATACATCTTGAATAATGCCGTATCTCCAACTGTCATCTGTACAGATTCACTCAGCGTTCTGCAAGGCTTAACTTCATTCAACACCTCACAACACACTGGAGGTCACAAATAACTTGTGGATACAAATAACGTATAATATATTGCGAAATTCTGTTGGATTTCAAGCTACGTAGGTATTGCTGGCAATGAAGACGCTGAAATTGCTGTAAAGGCTGCAACTGCAGAACCTGAGTGTATGAACATTCCATCCCGAGATCTTAATTCTCGTGTTTCATACTATCTGTACAGAAAATGACAGTCAGAATGGGACGAGCATTTTTGATAAGCTTCACCGCATTAAACCTCGTCTTGAGGTGTGGCAGTCTAGCTATAGTAGTGACTGTCATAAAGAGGTCACTCTGGCTAGACTTCGCATCGGGCACACAGGCTTCTCTCATCATCTTTTAAAGGGAGAAGGCGCCCCGATGTGTGCCACATGTGGTGAAGCATTAAATGTTTCACATATTTTATGTATTTGTCCCAATTTTAACCAGCATCAGTCATTGACTTTTAACCAAAATAATTTTAGTCTCCACGACATTCCATGTGACCACTTTAACCATGAAATCATTTTTAACCTTTTACCCGATGTTGGCTATCCCCATCTCCTGATTTTTTTATATTGTTTCATTTGGCACCTTTGTTTTTAACACGTTTCTATCCTTTTAGATTTAATTTATTTTTATATTAAACCTGTTCACTTTCGTACCTTGTTTGGCGCATAATTACCCTTAATGTCCTTGCGCCATAAAACACAACCAACCAACCTGATTGTCATAAAGGAAAATAGCATTGACCGCCAAAAGGTCTGTTCTGTAAAACTAAGGTAAAAATTAAAGTTTAAATGAATTGCAAACTTAGATTTTATATCAGCAAACAAAGGCCCTGCCTGTCGAAGTGAACAGAGGCTTGTACTGAAATGTACATATAATTGTTTATTTGCATAATTTGTCCCAAGACAAGCTGTAAATCATCTGTACAGGACCGACAGTTTAACCTGACAATTATTCCACAATATATTTACATACAGCCAAACTTAGTCCAATCAAGTCCAGCATGGCGGAAGCGATGAATATAAATAACCACCGGACAACTGGTATGCATGTACAGAGAAACTAGTGCAGTCACTAAACCCAAATATGAAACACGGCGGTATGCAAATTTCTGCTAATACACGTTAATCCCTTTCTCTGTTTGAACAGTTTTGTGCGCACGGTGTATTTGTTCATTATTACTATTTATGCACATAAAAACAGACCAACATGATTCTCAGAATCCTCAAAGCTGAAAGGAGAATTTTTTCTTTCGGATTGGGAGATGGCTTTAGAACTTAAAAGTAAAAATAACTTAGGGCAAGTGTTCCCGTATTTCATCTAAAGGATGTATTACTTTAAAATAAATAATAAGTTTCTGATTAAGTACATGTTTAAAACGAAATAATCATAAACCCAATTTAACACGAATTAGAGCGGCATTTTACAATTCTTCCGGAGGAAAAAAGTCCACCTTCAGCAGAAATTTGTCCAGACTGGTTTGTTCAGCTTGAACAAATTTTTTGATGAAGGCGGAATTTTTCCCACGGAAACAATTGTAAAATATCGCTCCAACTCACATTAAACTTCGTTTGTGTGTATTTTGCTTTCAAATATTCCATTGCGGCCCTGCGGTGGCGCAGTGTGGTAACGCGTTCGCCTAGTACGCCGTTAATCCGGGTTCGACTCCCAACAGTGTACAAAGAACGCTTACTCAGAGATCTCATAAAAAGATCGCACTGCTCACTGTAGTCCGGGGTTTGGTTCCCTAGGCCTTAAGAGGTTTGGATTCCTCTCAAAAAAGTAGGTCCCGGCGCAGCATGACCATTGTAGTCTTTGAGCCGTAAAACCACAAAACAAACAAACATGAATATTCCATTGCGCAGTGCGTCGTTCCCCTTTCACAAAGCACCCATTTCTTAAAAATTTTATCACATTTCAAAATATTATCTAGGTATTTTTGTATGCTCGATATGATCCAAAATAAAATATACCTGTTCAGGCTATTCTAGCATGAACACTGGCTGTCATAGTAACACCAAATTTGACGAATATACGTTTGAGAACGGAAGAGATTTCAATAATAATTTAATGGTTAATAGTGCTTTAAGATATCGTCCCTTGTGTGGTAAGTGCCGATAAAACAGGCAATGGTGGTTAAATTTGCATATCGCGTCAGTTCGGAAACATATAATTATTAGAACAATTTCTGAGATTGTCCACTTAAATGGCTGCGCAAGTGCGGTTCTCAGTAGCGTAGCATAGGGTGCCACCGTGCGAAAGCCTCGGGCGTAAAATTCTTAAGTGCCCAAATTTACACTATTGGATTTGTGGAAGAGAGTGCTAATGAGTTTTAGCTGGCACAATACTGAACTTGCTCCTGGCGTTGGCGACCCACGCTATGCCGCTGATGGTACAGACTCACTGTACGTATTTGTAACACATCTTGCCTGTAAAGTCCTTTAATCAAAATTCTGAAAATTTAGTGGCAGCACT
>QLNU02015270.1:50586055-50628738 GCA_006491805.2 Dysdera silvatica | reverse complement strand
ACCAATTATCAGGGGAGGAAGTCGTCTTCATGGAATAGTAATGTGTATATATATATATATATATATATATATATATGGGAACTATGTGCGCACAAGAGCTCGCAACTTGTGCTGCCACATTAATCTGTATCCCTAAGTAAAGAAACTTGTTCGCTTCTAATAGAAACGATGATCACTTTTCCAACGTTGCATTTCTTCAGCTGCTCCTTTAATGTGTGACCATACTCTATCAAAATATTCTTTGCTTTCTATGAAAACTTAATTTCGTGAAATGTTTAAGACTTTTCCTCGCTTTCAGTTTATTTTTGATATTCAGCATAACGCACTTTATCCTTCTTTTAGTGTGCTTTTACCCTTCATGGTGTCTTATGTGATTCTTTTAATCATGAAATCATTTTTAATTTTTTTTATCTAATATTGGTTTTTTTAATCTCATTTGATTTTTTTGCATCGTTTTGCTCCATCGTGCTTTTAATACATTTTTGCCTTTGTATGTTGGATTTATTTTAACCTTAAAATTTATGCACGATCTCACTTTGTCGCGTGTAGAATGACACTTGTTCTTGTGCCATAAAAATACAACCAACCAACTTTTAGCGTGCTGATGACACTCTTGTTTAGAATTTGGACATAGAATTACATTTTTCGTTATCTATCATTTGCGCAATGTTCCTTGAAGAGTTTACGACATTTTTACCAAATAATCTATCCAAATAAAGCAACTGTATTTCTATGCGTACGTTACCTGTTCTTTGTGCACGAAACCTTTTTTTATTAAAGCTCATTTTTCCGTCTTCTAAAATAAACAAAAGCTGATTTCGGCCCAAACCATTTTCATGTCGTTTTACTAAAATTTCAAACACACCCCAAGCCCCCTTCAATATGATACATTTAAGAAATCTCTGAATAACCAAGAACGAAAAGAAAATTTATCTATTTGACTGAAGTTTTACCCTCATGGTAACCCATTTCTAATTTCAAAATCTTCCTCCGCTATTTTTTTTTTTTTCTATAATGGTACCATCATTTCGGTTTTTCTTTGTTGTTTTCTCCTTGATCTTCCTACACCCTTTTTAATTTGCACTGCAATTAGTTATTTGTGTTTGGAACTACATTTTCTTGGAATTTTTCGTATCGCATTCTGTTAACGCATAGTTCGCTGTGTGTGTATATGCATACACATGTATGTATAGAAAATGTATGTATATACATACACATATTTTCTTCATGAAATGCTTTGACCTCGATGTTTGTGCATGTGTTGTATCTGTAGTTGGTACCCCTGAGTTAGTTGAATGATAAGTTTCAATGCTCGATCTGGCGAATTCGCAACTTCTAAAGGGTAGTCTTTAATTCTTTTATTGATTAAGAAGCCAACACCACTTGTTCTTCCAGTTTCCGTTCCTCTATATTAAATTCTATGTACGGTCTAAACTTGTCTGGAGTAGAATGACCCTTGTTATCCTTGCGCCATAAAAATAAAACCAATCGACCAACAACCGAAATTCTCTATAATAAAACAGATGTTCTCTTCATCTTTTTATGTGATTGTCTTTTTAGTTCTATAAGGTTTTAATGAATCTTTTCTTAAGTTCTTCCAATTCCTGAAGTTTTGCTTCAGAAGCAAGGGATCGTCCATTATACGTAGCCAAGGTCAATAACAAACGTAGTCTGGACCATTTCGGTGACACATAGCATCCCCTGCTTCCAATCCATGCTGGTCGCTGTCTTGATTAGCAGCAATCCCGGTGTATCACCATATCGATAAGATCCATCATTTCACCACGCTGGCTAGACGGGTTGGTGAATTAGCCCTCGCCGCTTTTCATTTCGCAAAGCCAATATACATATTCTTCATAAATATGTATATTGCTCCGCACGGTCCGCATCACTCGAAGGCAGGGTATGATACCAGGTAACTGGCCCGGACCAATTCTACATATCTCATACGTTCAGCTTGTAGGATTTTCTCCTTCATCAGATACCACAGGCCCTTTATTAGGACACACATATATATATATAAAATGTAGAGTAAAGTGGGGCAAGAGCACGCACGTAGTTTTTAACCTCATATATATCCTTTGGAAAAAGCGGTGAAATTGTAATATTTATACCTCAAAATCTTCAAACGCTTTTTTTTGTATTTAATAACGGCTTTAATTATATATTGAATACATTTCATTCAACTAGCTTTTTTTTCAACCAATATCAAAAACGCACTTTTACCCCACCTGTGGGGCAAAAATGTGTTTATAGTGGGGTAAAAGTTCGCATGTACAGAGAGATTTTGAAAGAACTACATGGGCTCCATATAACACAATGTAATCAAAAATGTATGGATAATTAGAGAGGAATACATTTACTTTTAGCAATATGAACAACTGATTCACTTTCCTAGGAAATTTGTTAACATTTGTCACAAATGAAGTAGACACTACCTTCGTAACAAGAGCATACTTCATGCCATCATCCTTCTCATTTCTTATACATGATCCAGTCTTGGAATGGAGAATCGATTTACTTCTCTTCACATCCTTGGCAGAGCATTGTATTTTCAACTTTTCTTCTTTTTTAGATCAGCATGAGCGTCGCATTTAATAAAAGGTTGTTTACGCTTAACTAGTCTTGTAGTTTCTGTAGGAGGGGCTTTACTGGACGTCGTCTTCATAGCATCAGCTTTGGCTTGTAGTTTAATTCTCAAAAGATGAGCTTGTAATTATTTCGGACTTTTTTCCTTTCTTCCTTCTTTTTTGGGGGTTCTTTCTTTCTTTTTGGGAGTCACTCGATTTCTGCTGGGAATACTGGTTTAGCTGCTGCTCTTGATAATAAATCAGATTCATAATCTGAGTCATAAAGTGAACAGTTTTGATAAAGCAATGCACTCGAATTGGACCTGACATGCTGGGTGCCAGAAGTAGATGGAATTGCATCTGTTGCTCCAGGTGATGAGGCTTCTTTATTAATTTGTGTGGCTGTTACTGTAGGTGAATGTGTTTACTTATCAAGCTCTATATCGATTACTGCAAAGGTTACGAAGTCTTCGTCCGTAAACACTCTAGGATCAACAGGAAAAATCCCACGCATCTTAAAAGCACTAACAGCCTTTTCCACCAAAGCACAACTATAATAGGCAGTGCCAAATAGTTCTGCTACTTGGAATTGCGTGATGACTCTTCCCAGATTACTTACTAGCCAGTTATTGCATACTTCTGCGAAGTACGCCTTGAGTGCTTTAAAACAGCAACGGTCCAGTGTCCGAATTTCGTGACTACTGTGAGGAGGAATCGATAACATGTGAATGCTGTTTTCTTGACCAAACAACGCAGCTTCTAAAGACAAGTGAGAATTGTGATTATCAAATATAAGTAAAGCTGGAATGCTCTTTGTTCATTTGACCTATTTTTGGAAATGTTTCATCTACTGAATGAAGAGTTCAGAGTTCAAATACCCAGTGTCAGATGTAAATATTGCAGAACCTGGTGGAGCACCATTCATCAGCTCTGGTTTTTACCTTTTTCTTTTGTAGATAAGTGCAGGATGTGTGTAATACTCTGCAGCACTCGTTGAACAAATGGCTGTAACTAATTTTTTTCTCTTTTAAGAACTAACCTTCCCTATGACTTTTTTACCAGCGCTAGAAATAACTTAAGGGGCATGGTTTGGAACAGTTGATAATCCAGTCTCATCCATATCATAAATTCTTTCCGGTGTAAGTTTGTGTGTCACCATTGGTTCAGATAAATTACTGAAAAATGCATTCACCTGTACTCTGTCTGTTGAAACCCATTATTCTTGCAAGGCTTGTTTGCTGGGGAGTTCGCAAGGACAAATCGATGTTTTTGCATGAAAGTCAGGGTCCAATCTTTTCCTGCTGTTTTAAACTCCTTATCGAAATTGTGACTAATAGTGTTTGCCTCTGCGTACTGAAAGGCTAATCATCTTAGGTCCTTAAACGTGAGACCATAAAAAGATGTATCAAGATCCATACAATGGCTAGCTAACTCTCCCTCTTGGTGTACTGTGAACGTTAATGTGAATTGTCCTAATTTCACTGCACCAAATCCCTCCAAAAAAAAAAAATTCTTGACAAATGAATAATTATTATTAGATACTACTATTATTTGGTAGACTACTTTCTTGCTAGAGCGGCCATTGCATCCCATTTCCATATCTGCTAGTTTCTAGTTCCGTCCAAGCTAGTTTGTCTATTTCTAGCTATTGTGTAGGCTACCCAAGCTTAGTCTACTTAATTTTTTTTTTCAGAGCTCATCTGAGACGTGATCACACACGCGTTAAACACTGAAAATGGTAAACAGCGTTCGCGCATGCGCACCTCTACACGTACATCTTACAATTGCAAATGTCGCAAAACGTCCAGTGCTACTAGTGTTTCCTTTTTTAGGCGAAGCCGCTCTAACAGGAATCTATTAGACTATTTAATATTATTATATAATATTATCATTAATTTTATTATAATTAATCATTAATTTTATTATAATTAATCATTAATTTTATTATAATTAATCATTAATTTTATTATAATTAATCATTAATTTTAGTACTATCAAATACTTGACGTCACTAAATTATTATGACGTGCCACAATTATATGAATGACGCGTTGCGAAACAACAAAATAGAAATGCAGCCTTATTTTGGGTGCCCTGCGGTGGCGCAGTGTTGTAACGCGTTCTCCTAGTGCGCCGCTAATCCGGGTTCGACTCCCAGCAGTGCAAAGAACGCTTACTCAGAGATCTCATAAAGATCGCACTGCTCACTGTAGTCCGGGGTTTGGTTCCCTAGGCCTTAAGAGGTTCGGATTCCTCGGAAAACAGTAGGTCCCGGCGCAGCATGACCACTGTAGTCTTTGAGCCGTAAAACCAAAAAGAAAGCGGCGGTATACCTTATTTTGGAATGCGTAAAAAATGTACGAATCTAGAGGTATATAGATAGTATTGTTTCATAATAATGAAATAATTATTATTTTAAAGTGCTGGAAATGAATTGTGAACTGTCAAGTATATGCAGCAGGTAGAGGACATGAAAATAAACAATTTTTGTTTAGTCACTTTTCCCTAAAATTAGTCGTTTGGCCGCTACAGTGAATTTAGTGTTCGCATCCAGCGCATTCAAGGTTACCACCTATGGCAAAATGCGCCATTTAAAGAATTTCCAAAATTATTTAACGCCAACGGACGGCGGCCTTTCTCTGCTTGGCGACTTGGTATTGCCCCTAAGTGCTACTTCCCCTGTATACACATATGCACGCAGGAGAAGTTTCGCCCCTAGATGATACTTGTCCTACATTCATATCTGTATAGAGGGAAAGTAGCACGTAGGCACTCGAAAAATCTGCTGCTGGCCCGAACGCTTCTTCTGCTGCTGAACGTAGAATTTTTAAGTGTTGAAGTGTTGTAATTACTGATAAGTGAATATCTAATACTGTATTATTCCGAACTGGGGTCAAACGATATTGACAATGTCAAAGAAATCTCAGCTGTGTCGATAAAAATGTCGAAGTTATTTAATATTATTGAAATACATATAAACTGACATAAATTAATTACAATCTATGTATAATTCATAATACATATTTCAGTCAGGATCGGCGTTAGGTGAGGGGGGTATGGTTTACTGCAATGGAATATTATTTATGTAGTGTTCCATCGGGCCAGCAACAGATTTTTCGAGCCCCTACGTGCTACTTTCCCTCTATATAGATATGCATGTAGGTCAAGTATCATCTAGGGGCGTTACTTCTCCTGCGTGCATATGTGTGTACAGGAGAAGTAGCACTTAGGGGGGCAATACCAAGTCGCCAAACAGAGACAGGCCGCCGTCCGTTAGCGTTAAATAATTTTGGAAATTCTTTAAATGGCGCATTTTGCCATATGTGGTAACCTTGAATGCGCTGGATGCGAACACTAAATTCACAGTAGCGGCCAAACGACTAATTTTAGGAAAAAGTGACTAAACAAAAATTGTTTATTTTCATGTCCTCTACCTGCTGCATACACTTAGCAGTTCACAATTCATTTCCAGTGTGCTAAAAAAGGCACTTTTATGCTTATTGCTGACTATGTGGTACGCAGATCCGGATCAGAAAAGGGAATTCCGGATGTTTTTGTCTCTGCTGTATTATTAGGTGAATCACTTAAATTCTGTATGGAAAAAATATTTTAATTGATGTAATTGGTTACGCAGCCGCGAGGTGGACGTATACACTAAATTCACTTTCTTGCGAAACCGGTTCCGTTTCGGACATAGGTTCCATTGGCCGATACGTTTCATTTGTCCTCTACAACCCCTAGAAGTTTGGAAACGACCTTCTGGGACACCCTGTATAAGCCTTGCGGTAGTGTAGTAGTGACGCGTTCGCCTAGCCTATTATTATCCCTGGTCCGACTGCCTAACTGCTCACTTCTTATCCGGTGGTTGGTTTTCGACACTGGCGTAAGGTTTAAAAACACGACGTTTCGGGAGCCAACTGCTCCCTTTGTCAAGTGAAGCAGAATGCCCTCACTTGACATTCTGCCTTCACTTGACAAAGGGAGCAGTTGGCTCCCGAAACGTCGTGTTTTTAAACCTTACGCCAGTGTCGAAATAACTGTGTGTTATGGAATCTCCTGGTGAAACTCTGTATTGTTTCGTAAGTTGTAATAGGTTCAACTTTCTTGGAAAACTAGATTTAGGTACCGGCGTGGCATGATTTTTGATATCCTTGCGCCATAAAACTCATGAAAAATTTCCTTGTAACGGTTATAGTACTTGGGCAACTAGTGATCAATAATAATTAGATCACAGTTGACCACTTGCATTATATTCCATATATCAGATTTGATTAATGATGCCCTTTATATGAGTTGCATTGTTATCGTCATGACGGTTTGGTTTGAAAGAATTACTATTGAAACCCCTATCCAGCATCTGGTACTCTTCAACATTGTGTTTTTCAAATTTCCTTCTCTCGCGGACCATTTAAAAGATTCATTTATTTATCGCGAACTATTAAAGTAGTGTTTCTCCAAGAGTGGTCCGCGGCGACTTATCAAGTGGTCCATAGGATCATTACCTAATTTCAGAAAAAAAAAAGAAATAAAATCACAGTCGTAGTTGGAATTCAGGTTCGGGCGAGATTTCAGGCACTTCTCATGAATATTACTTGTCACAAACCTTACCTTTCTGCGTTTCATGAAAGGTTTGAATCCACTTAACGCACCCATGCTGTCTACATTGCTTATTATTATTTAATTTAAGTTAATGATGTCATTTTCATTGTAAATTTGACAAAATAAGATCATAACTGACACTCTCCTTATCAAATAGTGTTACTCTGAAAATTACTTTGTTTCACGCGGTTTTGGAAACTAAACCATATTTTGAGAACATGAAGATTTTCTTCCAAAAGCTGGTGCTTTTTAAAGAAGTAAAAAAAACAAAACTAAAAAATATTAAAGTTTACCACAAAAAAGAAATACATTAGCTGTAAATTATATTTCAAGGGAGGAGTAAATCTTTCCTCCCGGAGCTCCTATATACGTATATAAGCCTGCCAATAAATGATATAAATCGAGGATTACTTTGGTTACGTCTTTCCTTGGGAGATGCGGGAGGGGGTGTCTGTATGAGAGTAGCTAAGTACCCAGCTAAAAAACATTCTGCAGAAATCTGTAGTTATTTCGGACTGCAGAAAAAATTCTGCAGATTATTTTCTGTAGATAAAATTCTGCAGATTTCTTTCTGCAGTCTCAAATAACTACAGATTTCTGCATCCTGATTTTCATCCTCCTTTCCCTCCTACAAATCGTAAAAAGTTGTTTATGGCGAATTTCCTCCTCCTCTTTCCTTTCTTTTTCCCTTCTTAAATTCACACATATCTTACCTTGCATACCTAATCTATAAAACAAAAAATCAAATGCTTAGACATTTTCACTACAACGAACACAACTAGACGGGAGAGCAATGTGAAGTAATCACTAAATGGCGTCTCAAACTAGTTATCACTGCATTACGCACGCGTATGTGATGCCAAACTTTATTATAGTAATGCTGAAAAAATTAATAAATTAGCTAGATCTGATAAAAAAGCTAGATTTTCTAAAATATTAGCTAGATCTAATAAAATACCCTTTCTAAATCACCTCCTGTAAGATACCTTTTCTAAAACCCCTTCTCTAAAGTACATCTTCTAAAATATCTCCTCCAAAGTACCTTTTCTAAAATACCTCTCCTAGAAAACCTCCTCTAGAATACCTTTCCTAAAAATCGTCCTCTATAATACCTTTCTGGTAACAATATTACGTTCGTTACCCAAAACTCACTCTATTCCCTTGAAAGCGCTACAAACTCCGCTAGATTGCCGTATCATTTGAGAATGTGTGCGGTCCAAACAAGCTGTGAATAAGCGTGCCATGTTTTTCTTGGACGCAAGAGGACTTTTTGCGAATCAGTATTTTTCCTGTATCAGTGAAAGCCTTGTGTGGGGGTGCCCCCACACCCCCACCACCAAAAAAACATCAGTAAAGCAGAGAGTAGTACTCTCCTACCGTAAAAAGCAATGGCAGGTAGTCACTGTGTGCCAATTGCCAGATTTTGAGTTCTTGGAAACACTGCATTAGAATCCGCTAAAATTGCGCTAGTTTTAGTGGGTAACAAATCCAGTATTAGAGAGCCACCCTTTCTAAAATACTATCTCCACAATACCTTCTAAAATATCTCCTATAAAATATTTCTTCTAAAATATCTTCTCTGAGCTATTTTCTCTTCTGGTCAGATGTTAGTTTTCTAGCCAAGTACGTATTATTATTGTGGGGAAACACTAATACCAATTTTGGCGAAGTCCACAAACTTGCGCAGGAGGATTGCTCTCCGGCCGATCTGCTTTCCCGCTACGGGCTAGTGATTCTATTACGTTACAAATCCATCTAGTGCAATTTTTAGTGATTTCTAGCAGAAAGTGAGTGACATCTCGTGCAGTGATCCCTATGTTTGTAACATATGAATCATTTTTGAGATTCAAAACACAACAGTCATTTTACAAGATTTCGATAAATTACGGTGAAATCCGCTTATAACGATATTCAAGGGACCACCAGATTTTGATCGTTACATCCGAAAGTCATTATATAAATACCCAGAATAATTAACGGAGACTGCTAAGGGAATCCAAACTTCCGTTGCTTGTTACATTGTTTTATTTACCCTAGTGTTAAATCCGGCATCGTTATTAACGGTTTCAATTGTATATTTATTAATAAAGGCTCGTTTTCAAAAATAGTGTTTTTCTCTAATTTTTTGTAAAACTTTGGAATTTTAATAATTTTCAGTTGCCCATTTCAAGATAGAATCCAATATTAGTGGAGGACATTAATACGTAATTTAAACATTAAAATGCAACAATATATTACCCGTCATTCCTTTCTCCAGGCCGTTCTTCTGATTTTAGTCGTAAACCATTGGCCAATTCCCGAGGGGCTTGAAATAATGAAACGTCACGTTTAGATGTCTTCCCCTTATGCAATTCATCAGCAAGTTCTTCCATTTGCTTTTTATTTTCTGCAAGATAAAATTATCTTCATTCCTTCATAAAATTTTTGTTATAGTAATTCAAGTTAGCAAATTAAAAATTTAATTGCAAAGAGGATTAAGACTATATACTTATTTTCCCTTCAGCTTTCAGAATAAATTTATATAAAAATTATTTTTCCAAATTTTAACATTTTTTTGATAATGATGATGAAATAGAAAATATATAAAATAGGAGGTAATGCAAATTTAAAAACAATTTTTGTTGTTAAAAACTGAACTTGCATCAGTCTGCAATCCCTAAGAACAAGGTCTTTCTTCATGCCTCATAATATAGATACTAACTCTATGGGGGGGAGGGGGGGCTTGAGCATAGTCAAAAGGGGGGCACTGCCTGCTCCGCCCCTCCAACCATTTACTGAGGTATATGCCCTTTTTAGAACTTATACTCATTACTCTACTGTAATTTGCTGTATGTAATAAGCAGAATGCTGGACATTTGGTCACTTTACACAAAATATATTTCTCTTAACGATACTAAAATTAATTAGAATGAGAATAAAGCATATATAATTTACCTCCAAACTGAAGAAAAAACGCAGGATATGGATCTCCTTTGTTTCATACTACATCTACAGCAGTGGAACACTCCCATGTCCACATGCTGATATCCTCGCATTGAAAATATTTCGCAGAAGAGTTGGTAACGCATCCTTTAATTTCTCCACACTATATTTATTTTCTTCGAAAAAATGGATCAAGACGAACAGATGTTTAAAGGGTTTGCTGGTAGAAGCCATTTGAACAGTAGCATAAAGAAAACAACATATAGAAAACACAAAACGTGGTTTTTCGTTGTACCAGGAAATAACGTGCTTGATGATTAGCGTTGCCAACTCCAAAAAAGACAGATGTACCTTATTTAATTTATTAATTTATTTTTTGTAATTTAGTTATTTATTTTTTATTAAATTTACATAACTAATTTTAATTTATCAATTTCACTAAATTTAGTAATTTATTTTTCACGAAAAGTGCACGTACAACACACTCATTTGTTATAAATTTGATTCATGAATTTTTCAAGATATATTTACCTCTTTAGTCTACTTTTAAAATTCGATATGGTGCCGAAATTTCTTAACAAATTTATTCCCCTTACAACCGTCTGTCTATTAAAAAAAAATAGCGGTTTCAATTGGTAGCGCCTTGGAGCTCACAGCTCACAAAGTTATCAGTTACGGCCTAAAACTTAATATTGACGCCAACTACGCAGTGATTAGTTAAAAATATCCCTAAGGGCCCCGGCGAGAAAAGTTTCCCAGGGGCCAAAATATTAGGCTCCTGGTTAAAAAAAAAAGGGGGTAAGGGCTGGGGCCCCGGAACGCTAGCACACGCCGGGGGAAGGAATTTGAAAAACATTTGAGTCAGGAAAAATATGTGGTTTTGCCCCCAAACAAAAAATGTCCCAGCACGTCACTGCTACAAAGTATGCAAAAAATCTATATATTGTTTGCTGTGAAAATTTAGTCATAATATATGCTGATCTACAAAATATAAGCTATATTATTCTTCTGTGAAAATTCAGTCATAATATCTGCAGATTTCTACAGAATAGAAATTATATTTTTGATGGGAAACAATCAGTCACAATATCTGCAGATTTCTACAGAAAATAAATTACATTTACTGTTGTGAGAATTTGAAGTCACAATATCTACAGATTTTTGTAGTGAAAACTGCAGAAATTTGTAGATTAATTTAAAAGGCATAAATTTATAATTCAGTTCTGCAGATTTTTTGCAGCTTTCTACAAAAATCTACAGAATTATTTTTTCTGTAGAATTTCTGTAGAAAATTTCTAGCTGGGTAGGTCTTAACATTATTAACCGTTATTGGCAACTTTAATTTCAGGAAATGTGTGTTTTAATGGGGGCGGGGCAGAAATTCCCCTGGTGGTCCGCAATAAATGAAGGAATGTTTAAATTGGTCCGTGAGTGACTAAAGTTTGAGAAACACTGCATTAGAGGATGGAGGGTGGCGGGCTCTGGAAACCTTTTTCCTGTAAGGAAATAGAAGAAAGTATTTTTTAAAATTCACAGATAGCCGAGATCGAGTTATTACCGTTAGAACTTACTAACCACTGTTAGTTGATAGCCAAGTTATCACTTCTCTCTGCGCATCGCCTGTAAAACATTAAAAACGTTCTATACAGGGTGTTCATTTAAAAACGCACCATCTTAATAACTTTGGTTCTAAGATAGGCACAATTTTGAGTAAAAACACGTCAATTTTTATTTCCAGGGGGAAACCCATACTAATATCAAAGAATTTTTTGTTCGATCCCCGCGACCCCAAGCTCCTCGGCATTGAATTTTCAAATATCATTTCCCTACTTTGAGATATATTATTGTTACCACCGTAAAAGGGTAAAACGTAGAGTATATTCTCGCAAAAAATGGAAAGTGCTTTATACATTCATGAGAAAGGGCTAAAAGTAAAATTGATATTTTCTGTTACACGCACTGCTGTTCCTTTAGAAGTAAATAAAGCTGTCTTTAGTATTTGTGGCTACCTACTACTAATATATATCACTGCGCGTAATCACATGAAAAAGAAACCGTTTTTTCGCGCAGACGGGGTGCAAATCTATGCCTTATATTTCCTTGGATTTAAAGATGGATCAAATCGCTCTCTTTAGTATTCCTGAAACATTACTAAAGGTCCAAATAACGATTTCAGTTTTAGATCTTTCTTACTTATACGTAAAGCAGTTTCATTTTTTGTGTAGAGATACTGCATGTTTTGCGATGTTCACAATGATATATCTCAAGATCTGGGTGCTCTTTGGAAACTAAAAGTTTGGGCCTAGAATCCAGGGGTTGAAGAAAAATTTCTTTGATATTAATTTTAGGCTTCCCCTGGAAATAAAAATTGACGTGTTTTTGCTCAAAATCTTGCCTCCCTTAAAATTAAAGTTCCAGAAGTAGAACGTTTTTAAATGGGCA
Source organism: Dysdera silvatica (assembly GCA_006491805.2). Taxonomy (NCBI): domain Eukaryota; kingdom Metazoa; phylum Arthropoda; class Arachnida; order Araneae; family Dysderidae; genus Dysdera; species Dysdera silvatica. Next base: position 50,616,205 of record QLNU02015270.1, on the reverse strand, counting down.
ACTTGTATAAGTCTTTTACACCCTAATATCGATTTGTAAATTTATTTGCACATACATGAGGATTTCGCTTTTTTCAGATTTGTCATTTTACGAACCGAATTATTTTTACCTACAGTTTTTCTAGCCGAAAGTTATGTCATTGCTTTGGACTTTGCGGACCACTTAAGATGATACTATAGATTGCAATTCGAGAGACACTATGTAATTATAGATACTAAATTATAAAAATTGTTAGAGATACTGAATTATAAAAATTATTAGAGATACTAAATTATAAAATTATTAGAGAGACTAAATTATAAAAATTATTAGATTCTAAATTATAAAAATTATTAGAGATACTAAATTATAGAAATTATTAGAGATACTAAATTATAAAAGAACTATGTAATTATAGACACTAGTTATTAGATAAATTTATATTGTAAGTCTACGTATAGAATTTAATACAAGATAGACTAATGCGTATTAAAATTTTCTGCTGCAATTTGAAACACTTTAATCATTATCCTTACCAATTATGAATTTAAAATATGTATTTTTTATCAGATTTGTTTGCATGCTGTTTTGAAAATCCTTTTTTATGTTTCATAATCCAATTATAATAAAGAAGAACGAAAAATTCTTTAATTAAATTTTGTCCACTTTTTTAAATTCGTTTGTTCTAATACGCAAGGTTCTATATTCCGTTGGGAAATCAATTGTATCACAAGTTTTGCTACGACAGTACGCGTTTAATACTGAGGGGGGGGCAGCAATTATTTATGCTTTAAATATTAGTTTGTCCGAAGATGTATATTGGCAGTTAATAGCATTATAAGCACCAGGTGTGTGTAAATTTTGTTATAAGCCCCAGTTAAACACTAAAAGACCTGCCCAAACAGAATTATGTATTTTTAGTTATTTATAAAACATAAGTGTATCGCAAAAATAAGGCAGACACATTTCGATTTCAGCAGGCAAGTCTGTTTAATATTATGATAAAATCCGGGTAATTCCTCCATATTTATAATGATATTAAATTCAAAACACCAGTGGTAGAAAACATTCACGAAGGAAATTGATGGTGCCCACGTCTTTTTTTCCACCCAACCTTTTCGTTCAAGATTTTAGCGCGGAGAACTCGCCTCACGCATCTTCTTCTGCCTTAAATACAATTTTCTAATGCCTTTTCATTTATTTTTTCCTTATTATTTTGTAGTGCTCCAGCTAATTGTAAAAACTAACCGCACACGCAGTTCTCAACTAAACTTCTTCAATCCCGATTCCATAGAGAGCCATCTGGCAATCTCTTCAATCGAAGTCCAAAACCCTGGAGAACAGTTAAGCCATTTGGCCAAACTCTTGAATGCATTTGAGTGAGTAACAGGTGTGTCCTTAGGTGTATTTATAATGTGAGGACTACGCTTTCTAAGGGTGATTTACTCCCATCATTCCTTGAAGTTATTCGGATGGATTTCTATATTGTCTGAGCTCTATAAATATGTTAATCTGAAAGAGCGACTAGAAACCAACGTTTCTCTGAAGTTTCATCTTGAACCTGTACCTCATTAAGGCCCTTTAGGCACCTGTTCTAGTTTCATAATCTATTTTCAGCTATATAACTATGTAGTACTTTTGTCGATTATTAATTAATATTTGTGTTAGTTTGAAAAACAACGCACTACTCGCGTTGTACCAAAGAAAAATTTGGAATTCGCGAAATATGCTTTTATAACTTAAACGTTAAATGCTTAACTTAACCTTAACTAAGACCTTAACTGCTTTAAAGTAGTCTAGTATATATGTACAATATATATTTGTATAAGTCTGATGTCTAACATTTATTTTTCTGAAGACCGAAGCACACTAGAACACAAATATGGACGTTTGGGCTGAAAGCATTAAACCGGCGTCTATTTAAAAACAAAAATAGTAAGAATAACTCTAACAATAATACAATTAAATACAACTGGTCATTTTGGTGAATCTGAATTTTGGTTACGTAAAATTGAAAAAATCGTTATTTGACTATGCAATTTGTTAGTTCATTCTTATCCGTTATGCTTGGAATTATTTATTTGTTAGAACCTGTTTTGTTTGCTAAATTCTCGAAATAATGCCTGTTTAAAGAGCAAATGATAAAAGTTAAACGTACTAAATTCTGCAACCATAAATATAATAGGCATCTTGGAGAATTTCAATCGTTGATCTTTGATTTACTGTTTCAATGCAACTTTCTCCTAGAAGTTAGGAAATTTTTCGTCTAGTTCAGTATGTTTCCGTGATGGTTGCCTTTCCTGTATTTTAAAGACAGGTTCAATTTTAACGATAGGTTTGGGGATCTTGTAGTCCATCACATCGTATGACCACCACAAAGGCATTGCTGAGAAACTTGAATAGTGTATACGATCTGGCATTATTTTTTGGTAAATAAAGGGTTTCTGAAATGCAAAGACAGCATACGTAATCCAAATAGCTGCGAAGTATTATTAGTGCATAAAACAACTCTGTGAAATCGGCTGTTATAGCTCGATAAAATGGCTTCTCAGATTTTCAACCCAGCTGCAGTAGCTTCACTTTACCAGTCGTCACCTGCAGCATGGTTGGAGAGTTGAATACATTCCACTCTATGCACGGATATGATAAACACATGTGCCTAACCTTGCGCCATTAAAATACAACAAACCTTCATTTGTGCCCCAGTAGAAACTAAACGTTTCGAGGCAAGACTCCAATTGGACATTATCCATGCTTCTCGAATTTGGCACTGCTCTAGACTGTGTAGCTCAGTTTTAGTGGTCAGTGGAAGATGTTTTAAAGTGCACAAATTATATGCATGATAGTGAAATGATATAAATGATTTTTATGAAATGATATAAATAATGATTATGAAATGATATAAATAATGATTATGAAATGATATAAATAATGATTATGAAATGATATAAATAATGATTATGAAATGATATAACTATGAAACAATATAAATGATTATGAAATGATGCAGATGGTGATGAAAACGATGAAATTGTATGAACTATGATAAAAATGATGAAATGGTATGAATTATGATAAAATGATTAAATGATATATGATTGAGAAATAATATGAATGATGAAATCGTCGCATTCATAATTAAGCGTAAAAGTAGTTATGTGGATATGGATTGAGGACAGCAATGCCATTTGCGTCAATTACGGCTTAAACATTTTGATATAGTACTTAACGTTATGAAGCATCAAACCAGGTATGTTTGTCCGACGATATAAACGCACTGCACCTCATATTAACTGAAAAGCTATACACCCTTCTTATGAGCGGCAAATAGGTTCCGTGAGAATATTAAAGGTCATAATAATTTAGTAATTTACGTATTTCCCCAAACGACATGTGAACGCCGAATTTCACAATATTCGCCAATTTTTTTATTTTTGCAACGTAGTGTATATAGTTTTCTGAAACACACACACAGGTATTAAAAATGAATCTAAAATAACCGTCAATCTCAACTCATGTAAAATTTGGAACATGATTGCTTTCCTTTCTTCAATATTTCATTACATTAAATTTTTGTAAAAATGTAGCAGAAAAGTGATGAGTTCTGCATAGTTTTAGCAAAGTGTAGAAAATTTTAACTGAAGGATGAAAGAGAAATATTTAGCAGAAGCTTCAAATATTTTCAATATTTTCCGCGCTAATATTTTAGACGGAATTTTCCTGAAGATATTGAAACGCCAATCATTCCCAATTAAGCGGCAAGTTTGTGGTGAACTTTAAAACTCATATTTTAAAAAAATAAATTTAATCGTTTTCACTAACTGCCATACAGTTTAATTTCGATGACTTTCTAAATAAATTTCAAACCCTTTTACTATCATTAATTGCTTCAGCAATTATACATAGTGAGAACAAAAACGCAATTTTTAAGACATTTTGTTTTTTAAAGTGACGTAATTTTTAATATTAAATGGGTATAAAATATCCGTAAAGAAAAACATATCAAATTTATTATGCATTACAAATAAACAAATTTATTATATTTACAAATAAAAAAATTATTATATATACAAATAAACTCATGTAAAGTAACTATAATTAAAAATGAAGTAAGTTTGAAAAACTATGTGCAAATTTAAACAATTTATCTATTTCATGTAAGAAATTCCTGTCTTTGGGCTTTAATTTGGCACAAACTGCCCTATAGCATACCATCCATCTTACTTACTTTTTATGACATGTATTGAGTTGTTTAAAAGCTTGTGGGATACCGTGTTTTTAGAATTATGTGATGCTATTTAGCTAGGAATTACAATAAATATGTAATATGACGGGTTTTTTTTTATTTTCATTTAGCGAATTCCCTATTAAATGGAGCATTCTGGCGAGTTTCTGTGACTTCGTTAAACAAAGATTCATATAGTATATTATGCGTATATGTTTATGCAGAAAATTTGGTAAAAATTATAAATGGGAAAACATAAATATGCACACAGAAGTTTTAGGAAAATTTCGAAATTACAATGAGTGTTATTAAGTTAAGGCTAAAAACACGAAGAGAAAACCTAGAAAAGGCCAACTGATGACGTGATTTAGTGGACCTTAACAATATATTACCGAACGATAAAATAAATGGTAAGAAGCAAAGATGGATGGTATAAAGAGGAAATGGCTAATTAATGATACATTTACAGTTTTCCAGAAGAATTTGATCTATCATTTAAAACTTCAGTATGTTTTTGTTTTTACAAAATGCCAAAATATACGAAAGTTTTATTTCTTAGTAATAAAAAGGTTTACATTTTGTTTTCAAAACAAAATTTTTATTCCATTTCAGCAAAGCTTTTGAAATTGAATTATGTTTGCAAAACTCTACACTTGCTGAATACATGCTTATATTGAAAATAAACACCGTTAAAACTAGGTTTTAGAAATGTCACTTTGTGTGGGCAAGTTCCAATAAGATATAAAATTAGAATTCCTTGCGGAAGTGCAACTTCAGAAATCGAATATAATTTGTTGCAATGGTGCCCAAAGCTATCGTTGTGCAATTGCTTCTGGGCCAGCAAACCACCGCCGCAATTGAATCAAATAACTGTTCAATTTTATTACCCTCCCTCTGAAGGTAAATTTATAAATGCGCCGTTAAAAGCCATTCAAACAATTCATTCCATCCAGTAGCTTTAATTACGGGCTTAAAACTCAAAAGTACTCGTTAATCTTGGAATCGTCCAAAGCCACTGTAATCCAAACTCCGCTATTATGCATAAAACTGCGCCAAACCGCCATAGCTGATGAGCTGAAGTGATGATAGGCGTCCGGTTTGTGGAATTACATAAACTCTGCATTTTAAGTGGCCTACATGATGGCACAGACGATGAATGCTGCTATTGAAATGCCGATATCTCTAGAATGAGCACTTTAAACCATAGTACGCGTTTGGTGCATACAAATAGATAGTCAGATGAACTAGTTTTGGATAGTCTGCCCCAAATCCCTCTGATTTCGGGCTTTGTCCCATAGTGGACATCGCTGTTGAATCATATATTCTTGGATAAAGCGGTGCATACTAACTCCTCGTATGGGTTATTACAGGCCAAATGTCTATTTTGGTCTTTAGTATATCTACTCGCCTATAACTCAGCCTCACAACCAGAAGCTAAATGGCATATATTGCCAGTGAAACAACCATTGTATCTGCAAAGCAGAAACGCTGGAACACTAAATATGCTAATAGAACATTGTCATCAGTGTATTCTCTGCGAATATGTGAATGTCCAAAATGGGGGCTAATAAACGAAGATTAACATACAATAAAACGTTCACTGTATGGACAAAATTACTCAGAACTTTTGTACATAGGGCAATGGTTTTTGAGCTTACTAAGTTACGTATGATCATATAGTAGGCTCTGTTGTGTATAAATAATAATGAATGCTTTTTTTTTGTCCTATCAAGTCATTAATATTAATGCATATCTTAATCATTATGCACATTAGATATTTATTTCAGGGTGTCTCAGCACAAGGGTTAAAGATCTCAGGAGGGATAGGGTACAGCTAGACGAACAATATTTGTCATAGAACCTAGGGTCGCAAACCACTCACAGAGCTAGTTCTAAGACCGTCCAGCATGCACAAATAGTGACAACCAGCGCATAAGAAGCGCCAGATAAATCTAAGGTCAGCTGCTCAAGTGCATAGATGATTAGGACATCGCATTTTGCGCTTCTCATGCACTGGTTGTCACTATTTGTGCATGCTGGACGGTTTTAGAACTGCGAGTGGTTTGCGACCCTAGGTTCTATGACAAATATTGTTCGTCTAGGTGTACCCTACCCCTTCTAGATGTTTGTAACCCTGGTGCTGAGACACCCTGTATATCAATTTCAAATTAACCCTTGCTATAAAGTAGATATTAGGACTTGCGTTAATATATCATACAAATTATAAAGTTGACGCATACTGTGATGTTTACATACAATACAGTACCTACAACACAAAATATTACATGTATATATGTCAAGAAATCAAGGCATATATATATACCCAGCGAAACCCCTTTATAGCGGACACTCGCCTTACAGGAAATAGTGTCCGTAAAAGAGGGGTGACCGTAAAAGAAGGGATTCATTCCAAAGTAGATGAAATATTACATTTAAATTTTTTAAATTTTGAAACACTGTTGATACATTTCAGCACCCGAGACAAGTTCAAAATAAAGAACGTAAGCATTTATTAAATGTAACAAGTAAATTTACAACAAAACGTTAAATATTAAAATTTATTTACTATACAAAAAGAAGTGACCAAGAAATGTTTGGTAGGTTCTGACGGTCAGTCCAGTCCTCCTTCGAAATTCATTTCCAATTACAAGATTAAATCTGCCGTTTTTTCGTCGTTACGCTTACAGAAGCTGTGTGGTAGTCGAGTAAACGGTAATGAATTTGAACTGAGATAGTTTTGTGTTGATGGTTTATTATTAGTTTCGTGCAGCGTATCGTATCAAAATCTTTTTACCAAGCATTAGTCATTTGAATCTGCGAATTTGAGTCATTGCCACTTTCTGTTGACGACAAGGAAAATTCTCCTTAGCTCCTTAACCTGTTTACCCCGAGTTTCCTGTTCCGAGAAACAATTCTGCTGGGGATGCCAAAGTTCAACTTTATTTTATGCCGTCCGTACATCGGTTCCAGTCTAATGAAATGAATCATGAAAGCAGTGTCCACGTCCGTATCTGAGGGTGACCGCTAAGCAAGGGTTTGAAATACATTATTGTAAATCAGTTTCTGCGGGGGAATGTTTATCTGACCGTAAAAAAGGTGTGTTCCTTATGAGGTGTTTCACTGTATATATATAATCTATGTATCATATTTCTATAATTGGTGCACATTTATATTGTTTACATTTCTTGTAATAGTTTCCCGATTTCTGCTAATTGCATTGCAACGAACTCTGCTATGAGATTAGATAGTTACGACGCAAGAGCCAATTAGAATTTACGTTAGCGGTTCGGATGGGTGTTCTATGTTACCATATCAAGCGATACCAAATAGTGTTATGCTTTCATTCAACTTTCACAACTTAGTTACAAACGTAACATACTGCGGTACACCAAACGAGTTTCTATGTGGCACAAGAACATTTTGCGTAGATTCTCCCAATAGAATATGTCTCATTTAATTGACGATCAGCACGGAACCAGAATGTGGCGCTAAAACAGAATAAAGATCCCATTAACTAAAAGATGTGTCCAAATACTCATTCATAAACAAACGCATAATGAATATTTCAGATTACTAGTGACCCGGACGATAGTCCGTCGCTTTGCTCTGGTTTTTCTAGTCAAATAGAATCAATCCTAGTCCCTTATCAACAGAGCACAACTCTTTTACTAGAACGGATAAATTAAAAACGGCGTGAGTTAAAAAGGTTAAATTGAACTCAATCACATCACTAAAATTAATTCAAATAAACAACTATTAATTGACATATCAGCGCGTAAATATCACAGTCTAACATTTGCATCGAAACGCTCTTACTCTGATTAATACCAAAATCTTAATACGCACATTAAATTCAACCTAGTTAATTAAGCAATAAATTAATATACATCACCGGAAAACTTGTTCTGTAGGAAATCCCAATTGGAGTTGTTCATGTCAACTTGGCGATTGTATATTCTTGTCTCGATGCAATCCCTCAGCCGAGGTTCTCCATCCAAGTTGTTAAACGTTCCTCAGACTCCAGAGAGGTTGAGATGAATTCACTTCGATTGCATTCGGAACAACAACCATCACCGGAATGTAGACCGTCGACCAGAACGTAACTCGGGATAAATATTTGCTTCAAACAAAAACGTAACTTCTATCCTAAGAACTCGATATTGCCGATATTCATTACATAGACACTGCTTAGTAGTCGTGTTCAGAGCTTACGCTCTACTAGGTCCTTTACCTCATCATACTAGCCGATGCTTCTTTTGAGGTACGTTACACAGGTCGCAGCGCCACATACGATCAGTCCCATTTTATAACACCAGAGGGTTCAAAACAAGGATTAACATACTGATCAACTTCACCTCTGCGCAATGCCAATAAGCGAAACTTCAACTGCCCCGAATGGCTCAGTTGTTGCATTCCCTGTACTACCGTCTACCTTACAGTATTATTAAATTTTTTGCAATTAAACTAATATTACTATTAAAATTATTACTAAATGTGCCGTGGATCGGAAATTACGTTACGCAGTCATTTTCATTTAGGATAACTCTTGTACAATTACTTGACTTTACGTCAAATTCTAAACGAAGAAATGCGTGCAATATAACGCAGAATTAAAAGCATGCATTTGAACTCAGAAAGTCAGCAATATTATTAATTGACGCTATGGTAGTTCTCCAGTTTAAATCTTTCCAAACTAAAATGTATTGCATGTCGACCTATGAAGCGTTCGATTGTTTCAGAAATGAAGGTGACTTTGTATTTGTTTTATATCCTTCAGCAAATTTGTTTTGTTTGATTGGCTCATAGCAATTTTTCTAAGGAACAGGAAGTGTGTTTACTGCTTTTGATTACCATCATTTCTCAAAGTATTTGCCCTTCTTGCAACGTATATTTCATCTTAAGTGTTCAAAGCTTTCTTTGTTAAGATCTTTCGGACAAGCCATCGATTGGATATCCCTTTTTATTGTTCTTTGGAAGTTTCGCAATTGCTTAAATCGAGGCGGTCTAGACGTTCTTCAGTAAAATTAATTAACCACGCTTCACATGATGTTCTTTGAAATTAAAGTACTGGATTTTGTAACAACATAAAAGTGTGTAATCCTTAATAAGCAATATAAATCGACAATATTAAACCATTAGAAACATTTCAATTTAAATATTTTTAAATTTGAATGTCGGTATAGGTTTATTGAAAGACTTTTTCGAATCATTTTATATACCATAGAGATGTGAATATGTTATCTAGTATAATATTGACTATCGAAACTAATTTGAACTGAACTCGTTTCCGGTAATTAAAAATGCATATGAGGATCTTTTACAATTATAGAATATCGCCATCCTAATGATAGAACAATTTCAGCAATATCTGGATAATCGAACAACTCTAAAATAAAAGAGAATAAAAACACTTCAACATCATCTCCATAATAGAACAACTTCACAAAACAAACACAACGAAACAACTTAAACACCATACCCGTAACAAGACAATTCTAACAACTTCCCAATGATTATCGTGTTACAAAAGCAAAAATTTATTCCCTGTTAATGTCTTCAGATTTAAATTTATGGCTTAACAGCTGAAAATAAGTTTATGAACAGTTTGAGAATTTTTCGTGTTTAAAATTCCTATCTGTTAAAATTATTCCTTGAGTTGCAAACATTGCCGATATTTTTTTTTTCGTATTCTCGTTTTGCAATTTTGTTTATTATCAATATAAAAGTATACTTTTCGCAATTATTTGAGGGATAAAACTATAGCCTCTAATTAGAGAACTTATGGTGACAACAAAGCTGTCGGCATAAAATGACTATCACAAAATATTTATTCATCGTGATGTTAGTCAAACTTTAATTCTTCTTCAGTGAAATGGAAAATATTTGAATTGGAAAAACTAAATAACACGAAAAACTAACTTCCATTGAGAGGTAGGAAAAATATTTGACATCGAAAATTGAAGTTTCACATTTTTCACCTCAAATACGAATTCTTTAAACATTTTCTCCCTCATTGTATAGGAAATGGGACACCATTGAAAGCCTTTTCGAGTAAATCTGTCTCTTATAAGATTTTGAAAGATACATAGTAGTTCATGACTTCTTTCTTGGCCAATGTAATCATAAAGAATGCTTATAGGTCTTCAAATTAATTTGGTTCGGGTAATTAAGTTTTCTTTAATATAAGCGTCCTCGTGTTTAAAATGAAAAAAAAATGTAATATTACCTTACATAAATTTGTCGAGATATATTTTTTAGAAGGGTTTGAAATGGCGCAATGAATGGCTTTCTATAAAGTCAGATGTCAGTAACATTCCATGGCGTTCAAAATAATTTAGTAAACAATTCAATGTGCGATTTGATTGCTTTTTGAAACATATACAGAGTGTGCGGTTACCAGCTGATTAAGCAAAAAGGATAGAATTTGTGACTTATTATTTAACGAAGTATTTAACGGTAAAGACGGTAATTATTTAACGGTAAAGACCCGTAATCAGGGTCGAAAATACTTCGTTTTCAAATGGTGACCTTCCATTTTTGTGATGGCTTCAATATCATTAATTGAAAATAATATTAATTAAACAAACCTCTGAAACTATTATTGACATCACTACATTTTTTTCAGAGTCCAGGATAATGGCTTCATGCCCTTATATAAAAATTGCTATTTGAAAGTATAAGCATAATAAAATCACTCTTAAAGTAAACTAAAAAACTTTATGGCTGTAATTTTTATTTTTAATATCAGCTCAAAAATTCCGGCATTTAAGGATGCATTTTCAGATATTAGAAAACTACTTAAACTGCTTTACAAATTGAAAAAAGCTGCATGCTTCTCTTTCCCTTTTACTTTCGGATTTATTAGTACTCAAACCTAGGATGTTTACAGGACCCGCTATGCTTCGAAGCACGGTAAAATTTATTTCTTTTTGTTAAAAATATGCACGTATTATGCTTTATGTTCAAATGTAGGTGGAAATAGGCGTTTTGGTACAAGACTACATTAAGTAGGAGTGGAAAGGAAAGGAATGGAAAGGAAGGGGCATAATCTCACCACTTTTGGAGGAATATTTGCAATAACTTTGCACACTCAGATAACGCACTATTTTGCCATTAAAATGAGAATTTTTTTATCAACCCTCTGCGCGATAGATCAAATGGAGGTAGTGGAGTCGACGTCCTACTGTTTGCGCAACCAGATCGCACAAACTTTAAACTATTGGATTTTTGTCTTTGAGGAATCATGGAGCAAGTCTAGAGTCTATGGGAGCATAATAAGAGACTATTGAGGACAGATGAAGCTGCAATTTAATTTCACTTTGATCCAGATGTTATAAGAAGAGTCACATAACATGTTACGCGCCGTGTTGTTGCCTTTGTGTAAAACAAAGAACATTTCTTCACAATTCGATAATAACAAATCGTGTGATTATGACGTAATGATGACAAATCAAGTAATTAAATTAAAATATAAATAAGAACATTTTTTCGGGTGCTTTAAAGCCTAACGTGTTCTGCAAATGTCCCACTTTTGAGTGATAATAAAACAAAAACTAGAAAAGGGATAAAAGTGTAAAAACTTCACAGTTTATAAAACGATTTGACTAGTCTCCCAATATGTTGTTCTGCTTTTGTTTTATACATTTTGAGCTAGGACTAAAAAATAAAAATAACTACCATTTTTCTTAATTTCAATTTTTATCAAACGTGCACTCCCAAATTGGACCATTTTTTGATAAAAGTTGCTAAACAATTTTTGCGTCTTCAGGAAGCAATAGAATACGTCAGTATCAGCAATAATTTCTGAAGCATACGTTATTGAAGAGACAAAAAGTGTCGTTATTTGGAAACTAAATAATCCTGACTTTGGATTTAGGTGTTTTCGTTTACAATCCGGACTATAATTTCTACCCTTTCCGCCTGGTCTGTTGCTAAAGAAATGCATATAGTTGATATACTATTAACAGGTTTGTCTTCAGTTGGTTAACCGACTCTCCTCCCGTTTGGCTTAAACCAGTTTAACTGCTCATTTTTAGGTGAAAAACTACCCGTTGCTCAAATTTCTTCATGCTTTTACAACAGCCGTGCAAAATTTTATTGTTGTGTATCTTTTCTTATTTAAATAATAATTACATCAGCTTGAAACAATTATTTTTGGAATTTTCATAATAATTCCTTAATTTTACCACTTTTTTGAAAACAAATTTTGATATTAACCAGGCAGAATCACAGCATGTCCGGTAAAGAAATCTACTGTAAATAATGTTTTAGCACCCACGTTTTGTCTACCACCACGATGAATCTTGCCCTCGTGTACTACTAAAAAATTCTTCTGCTAAATAGCATTTCATTTCCCTTTTCACAATAAAAACCGTTACTCTATTACCGGTAATAAGAGGGTATTCATCTTTGAATCATTGCAAATTATAAAGTCGAATAGATACTCTGTGATCACGAATGGAGAGAAAAAAGCTTTAATACCGTGGATCTTTGACTACACGGCCTGATGAGGTCACAATGGTTGTCAAGTAATTGTTGGAATTTTTCCAAGTAGAGAAGTGTTGTCAGAACACATGATTATATCGTGATGCCTTTCTATGACAAAATACATCTTTTAGATCATTCATCTTTTGAACATTTCCTGTTTTCTTTGGAAGTGTGGATAAAGGAAAAATAATTTAGATGGCTCATAATTATTTTTAGAACGTTTCTTTAATTGTAAAATCACACATAGTTATTTTTATCTTTTAAAACTTTAATGACGTTGATACAACTGGAGGACAGTTTTCTTCAAAATTTTAAGTTTGTAACTAATTAGGTCAATATCTTGTTTTCGAATTTATTACGCTGGTCATCTGGTTTATTTCGTTTTATTGCACGCAAATTCATCTAAGATAATCCTGCTTCAGGTCCCAAATTTATCCATGCATTTGAGCATCTTTTGTATAGAGAATCAAATCCCATATCAGTGTAAAAAAAAAACAAGCAAGGGCTGGACACGTGCCGGTTGTATTATTCTTCGGCTTTTCACAAAACAGCCTAAAGTGGTGGCATTTCTTCATCCCTGCAGGGCTTTCTGACATCTTGATTTACAAGTTGCTGGTAGCTATAGATCTATCCCAACACGCAAAAGTCAGATATACGTATTTTACCATGAAGTACATAAAAAATAGAAGAACATCGTAGTGTATATTCAAAAGAAATGACTAAAGACTATAAAAATCTCGTTAGGCTAGGAAAGGAAACGTAACATTAAAGGGTGCATGAACATTTGACGGCAAATGAAGGTAAAAATCAAGGGTGAAAGCTGGTGTTTCAAAGAAGATATTGCTGGATATTACACTGGATCAGTGGTACAGGGCTACTTATAAAGTCGCCATTTTCAAGTGCTCATTATCCGCCCCTCAAATAAAAAATAAAATTACAGACAGGTCATCATCATGACGACATACGCATACATGAAATATGACTTTTTTATGCGAGAGTGAGATTGTGAATACTTGGAGATGGACCACTTTGAAAGTCACGCCTCACCCCTTCATTGGAATTATCAGATTTTCTTTTATTCAGCACAGCAATTACTTCCCCATACAATATCTATATGCATATGGAGTACCCATAATTCCATATCAGATTCATGTTTTCTTATGATTATTCAATCTTCGTTTGTGGGATAATGAGGGAGGATTCGGAAAACCGAATATTCGCTGTATTATACATGGCTTACAGTAGTTTAGTCATAAACTTGACCATCATTTCGGAGTTAAATATGCAGGTTCTAATAACAGATAAATAACTATGACATCTGCATTCCCAGCGCCTGTCGTATACATGTCGTACTTCCCTAATAAGGCAGCGTATATAGTTTGATAAATGATGAACATTTATTACAAAATCCTCCTCGCATAATATGCGAACTTAGCTGAAATTCCTTAATATTAAATCTGCGAAATACATGTTCATTCGCTAGATTCAAATAACAGGACTGGATTTCAGGAATTGAAAATTTATATTTTTTATTATTTTTACGCTGAATTCCATCTAACCATATAATATTAATATAACGCGCGTATCTGGATGTGTGTATGTAGATATATTAAAGGCTATTTAATCTGTAGTTAGATAGGAGTGGCTCACTTCGTTTGGCGCAGAATGACCCTTGCTGTCCATGCGTCATAAAAATACAACCAACTATTAGATAGGACTAACAGTAACTCCACGTGTACTAAAGTTGCCCGAAGTGGAGAAAAAAACATCCTTCTCAAAGACACAGCGCATGAAATATACATAATTTTGTCCAGTGTGTAATAGAATTCTTCTTATTTAAGAAACTCTTGATCCTACAATTCCTTTTATGAATGCTATAATTTTCTATCCTACATTGTAAAACAATCCTGTTCGGAAACATTCCAACCTTTTGGAGAGTGGGGTGGCGAGAGATCTTTTATGGCCATAAACTTGTGGCGCCACCTATTGCCAAAATCCATAACTATTATAAGATATTATAAGGTACTATATATACTATTATTAGTTTCTTGAAGACTGAAAAAAAATATATAGGTAAAAAGAGGCCAATTTTTTGTAACAATAGATATGCTAGGGAGCACTGTCAAAGCAATATTATTGACGATATGGTGCCGACATCTATTGACAGGAAATAATAATTTATTTTCTACGAGTTCGACACGTGACACCCGCGGAGGGAGACAGCAGAAAAAGGCCAAGAGAAGGCCTGACAAGCCCGCTGCCATCCAATCCGACAACCGCCGCTGGTGAACGCATCAAATTACAGGTTAAGTCATATTACATAAGCGAAGTACAATAAGAGGTAACATTAATTAAAATAGATAATATAACGGATAAGAGATACATTCAAGTATGAATGGTAGTCAACATATTTTACTATTCTATGCACACCACAAAAACTATTGGGAGAAAAAAAAAAAATATTGAAAATATATATTATTTAAAGTTTCGAGCTATCAGTACTGGACTATGATGTAAAACTCTTGCGTAAAAACTTTTCTTCGACAAATGGCTAGTTAGTTTCTGAAAAATTTCACTTCAGTCTCGTGATAATATTCAACAAAAGAAGAATTTGGCGTCCTTTCGAATTCAAATGAAAATAATGAACCAAACAAATATTGAAGAAGAATAGAGCATTAAAGATCACGATGTCTGCAGTCCATACACGAGATAGACAGTACACAATGCTAGCCCAACTCCACACTCATGTAGCCGGTTTCTTCCCAACACAAATCATACAGTCGCCATACAAACAACCATCCATCAAACACCGAAGATGGCAAATCAGCCCTATCTTTCAATTTTAAATTTAAGCCGTTTAGTCTCTGACTGCAGCCCCTTTTTCCTGGTTCTTCTTCTCTTTCCAATTGCAAACTTTTCATTTTCCTTTCCTCCTTTCGTTGATCGTTTATAATAATATAATAATACTTTTAAATTCTCTTGTAATTTGATGTAAAAATTTATTTTGCTCACAAGAACGAACTTCCAATATTAATTCTAAAAATGATTTGATGTCAAAATCGCCAAAATGTTCGAATTCTTGAAAAAGAGCAAAAAAGACTTGTATACACCCGGAAACCTTGGCAAACACCTCAGCTTATACAGATCAACCAAGAGGAAGCCAGCAGCAGCAGAAGGGATGCCAAATCCACGAGACAGATAGTTGGCAAAACGGAATTCAGAAATTTCATATTGAGTTTTGCAGTTTTGATATCAAACTTTTTTAAGAATGAAATTATAATCCAAAGTTATTTCAGATTTTTTGCATTAGTGGCAATGTTTAATGTTATTTTTGAAGTTAAAATTTTAATAGTATTACTCGATAGTGGGGGCGAAACATCCTTTCCCCCCTGTTGGCACGTGCCTGATCCTGTTTCTATTATTTGTATCTCTTAATAAGTTCCTTGCAATAAATTTTTACACAAGTGATTTGTACATATTAAGATTTTTGTTTGTTAATTTAATTAAATCAGAGAACGCATTAATTTTCTTGATCTTATTAGAAGCATGGCAGCAGCTTCTTGATGATGGTCTAAAAGCTTGTGCGGACCAGTGTTAAATAGATATGAAACCTCAATAAGAGCGATAGTTCCGAGATTTTAATACAAGAAATTCAGTGGCATTTTACTGACTGCACGAAATATGCTCGTCAAAATAGAAATTTCGCTGGGATGATCTAACTTCGTGATGTGAAGCTAAGCATGCCCCTCTCCAATATATCCATCTTTCTTTTCCCAACAAAAAACCTTACGTACGTGCAAACAACAACAAAAAAACTTTGCAAATTTCTCCGCCAGAATCGATTTAGGAGAGGCAGACATAACTTTTTCGAGATTTGTGAAGAAATTTTCTGTTTTTTCTTGTACAGTATCGACAAAAGTTGTGAAGTTTGTTGAAAACAGCTAAGAAAATGAAAATATGTCCGTCTAAAGGAAGCTTTGAAAGGAGCATAAGTATTAAATTCACATTAGATTTTGAATGCTCATTATGGTCACACTAGTTAATGGAACCGTTAATGAAGATGTTATCCTTAGTGATGGCGTCAGATTTGTTTTAAAGCTGTTCTTAGAATGATCTAATTCAGACGCTCTTTTTTCCCTAAAGTTTTAAATCAGATATTAATATAAATGAAATTAATATATATCTGTTAACTTTAGATATACTAATATAAAATATAAATAAACATTAATGAAAAATAAAGAAAACTAAATAATAAAAGTCTTAATACAAAAAGACTTGACTCCATAACCCCTATATATATATGATGATTTGAAATTTAGGATCTATTCTATAATGCAAGGAAATGAATGAAAGAAATTCTGCAAAGATTGTCCCTGATAATCCTGACTTTTCATCATTACCTTTAAATAATTTTAATTTTATTGAAAAAAACTAGATTTGCATTGGGAAATAAATCTCCCAATAATGAGGTAATTTACAGGCTATTAAACGGAATAGGTATCAAGCATTATCAGTGCACTAACACTATTGATTATTTCAAAAGTCTGGTCGAGTTTTCTTTGGGTTCTTTAAAATGCTTCTCAAGAATTGAGAAATGTAGACTGCAGCTTTTTTTTACAGATAAAAGTAAGTCAATGCTTCTTAAACGAAGTGAAAAATAAAATAAACCTGAAATGTTAGTTTCCAGGATGTATTTTAAATTGCAATACATGTATTTTCTAACTCTATCAAAAAACTAATAAAAAGTAAAGTTATATTGACACATAGGTAAATTAGGAAAAATAAATTAAAAATCACCCGAGCGGTTTTAATTAAATTTCTTTATTTACACCAAAGCTTTCCAACACCACTGCGTTCCGCAATTTCTTCAGGAGATGTAGTTTTATGTTGACTTTGTGGCAATTCCTTGGCACCTCATTTGATGTCTTTTCGCCATAAAAGTTCATCCAACTACTAAAAGTGTTCATATAAATCGAACACTACGCAGATTAAATTAAACAACAATTTTAATCAACGTTTTTTGGCGTAGTGATACCAGCGCCGATGTTATGGCGTGATTAGATGGTGAAACGTTCAAAAGAAAAGTTACGTTTTTTGCGTTATCCTTCGTAGCTCAGTGGGTAGAGCCTCCGCCCGGCAAGTGGAAGGTCGTGGGTTCAGGCCCCACCGAACACAAAAAACATTTCTTTTCTTTCGAACGTTTCGCCATCTAATCACGTCGTAACATTGGCTCTGGTTTAACTATGCCTAAAATCGTTCATAAAAAGTAGTGTTTAATTAACGTTAACAGTGTGCTTGTTAATGGTTTTTAAATTCAAATTTAAATTCCAGGTTAATTCCTAGGTTACTTAATTTCTAGGTGGGTCAAATCTCTACAAGAAAAGCAGCAGCATATGGACTTTCGTTTTTTGCAGCAAATTCTTAATATATACTAAATTTACACTAAAAATTATACAGCCATATATCGCAATATTATTGCAATTTAGATGTGAACAAAGACTCTTCTAAATGAACGTGGATTAAAACTGGACGAAGTTTAGAATTTCTGTGATAAAAAGCGATATGTTCATCCAAATATTTCTTAGAAACTTGAGAAACATTACAATACATCCTTTCTTTTAATGACACAAATTCGTTCCGAAAAGGGACCATAATTTCTGACCTTTGAAAGTAATTTTTCCATTCTCTAGTAAGAAGGTAGACTTTCTTTGTCTTAAAGGATCGCCCAAGAATTCCACCGTGACAAAAAGAATCCTTTCCAACCCATTTCAAATCTGATCAATCAGTGTCATCCGAGCAACACTTAGTCTTCGTCAATTGTTCTACTGGCTTCCTTTCGATTAAGAATTCGAAAAAAAATAGGTCAGATAAAACAGATTAGCATTCAATTTTTGGTTATTCTATCGTATAGTAAAAATGTATAGATGTGTGTCGTAAAGTGCTTTCCAAAGTTGATAAAACTCCATTACTTATTGAGTTTTAAAAGTGTTGTATATATATGTTTAAACACAAGGTTTTGGATAAATTTACTCATTATGCCAATTTGTTGTCAAATCTTGGCCTTTGGCTTGTATGGCAGCAGCAACACATCCCGGAGTATTAGCTTAACAAATATCCGATAGGTCCTGACAGGAAATAACTCACAATTCTTCCTATAAGGCTGCTACCTAAGAGGAGAGCAAAAGAAAGTCAGTAAATGTGATTTCGCATGGAGCGTGCGCATGCACGAATCTATCCATAAATCACGATTTCCGAAGAATCGAATTTATTGAGTATAGCGAAATTGAATTAATGTTTTAAAAAAGCACCAAAGCCAGCATAATTTGGACGTAATCAGCTAGAATAGGATGAGTTTATGGGAGGGGATAAAATCTTCCTTCTACGGCGCAACAATGCCTGAAAGATCTAGGTCTCGTAATTATCGTCGCCCATTCTCCTCTATCCAAGGCATCTCTTTGCCACTTTTTACTCACATTCTTCTCAGATCATCATATTCCACTCCATCGAGCCACCTTCTCCTAGGTCGTTCAACTTTTCTACTTCTTAGTGAATCTTAATTATTTATTTACGTAAGTTTATTTACACATTTAATACACACAGTAACACAAATTGAAAATATCACACCACATGTGTGAATCCCGGGTAAATGCTGCAGCCGGTGACGTATCTCTGCAAATGCAAACAATGCCTCCCTTGGAAGTCGAACAATGAAGAAGACACAAAAGAAGAACAATGCAACCCTTGGAAGTAGAGGCTCTTCATTAGATAGTAAAATTGTGAGATCCTGATATGGAGTGGGGCGGGGGCCTCCACCAGCAATTGCATTGAGCCCCAAATTCTACAACTACGCTACTGGCTGCAATATAAACCCCTCAGGACCTTACGAAAACCAAAGTAAACGCTAAAGTGGCGAAATCATGTACTTAACATTAGCTTGCTTGCAGATGTTATCTCCACTCCTCCAACGTTTTCTCAATTTGTCCCCGCTTTAAAGCATTTTTTAATACTTCATAATTCCTTATTTTTCTTATTTCCTCAGTACATTCCGCAATTGTCCTCTATGTTACACGCATTTCTGCCTTTTTCTGTTTTTATTTTGAAAAATTTTGCCCTTTCTCAGTATCAATCTCTTATTTAAGTATTGTCCATATGTTATATTTATTATTCCATTAAATCTTTTATTTTGGATCCTTTTGTACATTTTGTTCGGTATACAATATGCGTTTAATTTGCTTACTGGAATAATACTAGTTTCTTCCAATATGACTCTCCAATCCCACTCCTGGTTACCATACAGTGTTGCGAGGAATTTGTTCTGAATTTTATTGCTTTAGGTTGGCTTTCCCCCATGTTTCCTCAAATACAATTAGAGTACATAAGATGAGAATGGACAAATACATAGCATATTTCTATTTTTATGTTTTGTGATAGTACTTTTGCTATTTTTTTAATTAACCCTATACCTCCACTTATTTTTCTTAGATATTTTGCTTATATGTTGGTTCCTTATGGCCTTTTGTTATTTTTACTCAAAAAGAATTTATTTTATCCATTTTGCTAATGATTTCACCATTTATTTATATATTCCCTCTATTTCCAGTTTATGTTTTTGTTTTTATTTTTGGATATAAATACATTTGTTTTATTACCATTTACATTTAATTCATTATTCGTAAGATTGGTTTCCATAATCTTTTTAACCATTGTAGATTCTCCTATCCTTTCCATCTGTTCCAGCAATATAAGTTTTATTTTAATTATTTCTGTTACAAATTCATGGTCTCCATAATAATGGCATATTTCAGCCGTTTTCTTAATTTCCCATGCACCATTTAAATTACCCACCCCGAATATTTTCCAAAGTACTTTCCTTTCTAATTTTCTCAGTATTTCTTTTTCCCCAGGTGACAAGGCCCATGTCTCTGCCCAATATAAAATTAACGGACCTTACCGTTTTATAAATGATAAGATATACTTGTTGTGACATTTTTGGAACTTAAGACTTTAGATCCTGTCGGTATTTATTTCAATTTGTTTATGCACTACCATATTAAAATGCGAAACGTATTTTTTTTTCAATTCAGTTTATTCTAAAATTACTAAACTGATGGATTCTCCCTATTTTGATAAATATCAGCTAAATGCTGATGTTCTTGTTCAAAATTTTTAATATTCGTGTTTTCCACTTCTCTAAAATCTACAAAATTTACTGCTGAATTATAATGCGAGACCACATATGCTAATGCTGCGCAGAAACTAGATTTCACTAGAAATAAGATTCCAGATTACTATTCAGTAGAAATCAAAGCAAATGCGTCGTACCCGCGGGATTTTAACCTCACAGTTTCTACGATTTCATCTGAGTAGTTTAATGAGTGTATTTACCATCTGCGGACTGGCAGGTTTTTGGAGCCGATCCTCGATTAAGATTTATAGTATGTGTTTGTATCATATGGTAACGTTAGTCGTTTGTATGGTGCCCCCTATGGAAGGAGAAACGACCGACCATGCAGAGCCTTCAGCTGGGGGTGAAAACTGGCAGACGCCAATATGGTCAAAATAATCGCCAATAATGGGCATAGGAAAGAAACCCTTCTTCACTGTAGACAAGCAACACTTTGAGAAACTGGTACGTAGCACTACGTGGAAAATAAGACATTAAATAAAATAAAATAACTTGCTTAAAACACTTCGCTTCTTTGCTGCTATTCAGCATGAAAATCCAACGGAAGAAGACACTCAAAAATAAAGAGTGTTTTCTCTTGATTTAGCTTCGAATTTCGATTTTTTTCGTCAGGAAATTGTTTAAAGTTGTTCGCAGAAATCCTAGAATAATTTCCACGGTTGTCAGCATGGAATTTTATTCAGCGCAGACGAATACGAATGAAAAAGTAAATATGCTAAATTGATGGGGAAACAATCAGTGGCACGCCGAAACTGGTAACAGGATAGTGAAAATGAGATTTATGCAAATCGAATGCCCTCTTTTTTTGATTTACATGCTGCAAAATAGTTTTTGTGAAGGAAAATAAATCTTTTCGTTGGAGCAAGATAATGGCAAATGTAGTGTCAGCGACCCAAACTTTTTAAACAACTACTCATTTTCGCACTTTAGCATCATCTTAAATGTAAACAAGTATATGCACTTAGCTACTTATGTCGTTGAAATTTTTAATCGAAGGGAAAAGAAAGCAACCTTGGTTTTTCTCGCTTGAGCTTTTTGCTGTATGTAAATTTTATTTAGAACTTAATTTGGTTTCCAGAAGTGGTTACCCTGAGAAATATAACTGATATGAACATCCCTCTCAAGAGTAAGTTTTATCCCTAGATCTATACCTTAGTTTATGTTAAAAAGTTCAGAGCCACGTAATTTTATAAAACTTCTCAGTAGTTGAAAAATCTTGGAGTTTGCTAAATGAAAACAGTGAAGTTAGTTTCATTTAGAAATGAACAATTATCGCATATATCTACATTTTGTTTTGAAAATCTCATGTAGCATTTTCTTACACACACAATATAGAACTTTTTTCGTTGTGTAGGTTGTCTGTATGTTATTGGTGTTGGGTACTGCTATGTCGATTAGGTACGTGGTTATACTATAATTTTTGCCACCCACGTATTAATTACAGCTCAAACTAGAGCTTATGTAATTTTGGAGAAAAAGAGACGCTTTCCCCATCCTGGATTCGAACCAGGGTCCCTCCGTTTAGCCAGGTGTTTTGGACCGCTGAAGTGAAATTCAGCCCAGATCTACAGTGGGGGCTAAAAGTATGTTTACACTGGAATGTTAACACTTCTCACACGTATAACAAAACAATTAACAAATATTTCAAGAATATTTCAAGAATTAACAAGAATATTTCAATAATCAACAAGGATATTTTAAATTTAATGGAATAAGTACAAATCATATGTCTTTATTTCTTGAAACTTACGGACATGTAACACAAATTGGTTTTATGTATTTAAACAACATTTGAACCCTCTCCAGAATATGAAGAGCAAAATTAAGTTTACAAATAAATAAAACATCAAAAAATAAAATTAAAAAAAAATTTCTGTGTCCATGTAATTTACATACTCAACGATTCATGAGAATGTAAGAACCATAGACTGATAAAGGGTAGAGTGAAAATGGTGAAAACACGGGAACTATCGGTGATTGAAAGAACAGCCTTAACTAAAGACAGATTGGATAGCAAATTATCCTACAGACAGTTAGGAGAAAAGTATGAAATATGTGCAATGGGAGCTCAGAAAATAGTGAAAAGATATGAAATCAATGGACACGTTGTAAGCACCCAAAGGACAGGTCGAAAACCAAAGTTCACAGAAAGGGAGCGCAAGACGATTATGAGAATCATAAACAAAAACCCATTTACATCAAGAAGGGAAATTCAAGAAACATTTCAAGATCAATTCAAAAAGACAATATCACGGAGACAAATTTCAAGGGTGTTAAACAAGGTGAGATATAAAGAAAGAATTACACGTAAGAAACCTTATATCTCTTCCAAAAATAAACAAAGGAGTTCAAAATTTGCAATTCAACTTGCTGATAAGCCACTCAAATTCTGGGAAAATGTGATGTGGAGCGATGAAAGCAAGTTTGAACTTTTAAAACAACAGAAGAAAATAGTGTTTAGAAAAGATGGAACAGCGTTTAATGTCAAGAATTTGCAGCCAACAATCAAACACCCATCTTCAGTTATGGTTTGGGGTTGTTTTACCAATAATGCAATGGCAAATTTGGTATGCATTGATGGCCTCATGAACTCCCACAAGTATAAGGAGATTTTGGAATCAAATTTGATTCTATCCAAGGTGAAGTTGGGATTGAAAAAGGGTTGTTCTTTCTAACAAGACGACCCTAAACATGACTCTTGTATTAAATAAAATTAAACATATTATCACAGTTAAAATAAATACGATGGTTTATAGCTATTTCGGAAGCGCGTTTAGGCTTCCTTCTTCAGAACCCTAGTTACACTAATGTGGCACACGTGCTAGAAAAACTATCGATGCCAAATTGCTAGTCCAAAATTAGTTCGGGTAAACCAGTTGTGGGTCCGTAGCCGCGTCTTTTGCTATGGGACGAATGAAGTTTCTCCAAATAGAGGACATGGAATTGAACGGAAGCTGATCGTTAACAGTAGAAGAGGAATGCGAAAGAATATGGAAGGCTTCAAAGAAATTGAGGTCGGCTGGTGAAGAAACTTTCTCTATTAGATGGGCCTTGTCGAAAGAAAATTTGTGGCCAGCTTCCCAGGCGTGTTTGGCCAAAGCAGATTTTTCCAGTTGTTGTTTACGCACGTAGGCTTCATGCTCTTTAAGACGAAATCGAAGGGCCCGACGTGTTTGACCAATATAAACACGATTACACTGGCATGGAATGGAGTAATCCATCATCTTTACTATAAATCTTGTATTTTAGCTGTTTATTTTGCCTCCAAGAAGATAAAGGTGATCAAATGTCAATCTCAGTGACCTGATTTTGAACCCCATTGGGCATCTTTGGGGGATTTTAGACAACCGTGTGCCATTATCATGCCGCACAAACATCCCTGCATTCAAGACTGCATTGCAAGAAGCTTGGAGCAGCATTCCACCAAATGTTATGTTAACTTGGTCCACAGCATGCCTCAACGGCTCTGTGAAGTCACTTGGGCCAAGGGAGATCCTACCAAATACTAGATTTTTACTTCTTTTATCTTTTATTTATTTGTAAACTTGATTTTGCCCTTCATTTTCTGGCGGGGTTTCAAATATTGTTTAAATACATAAAATCAATTTGTGTTACAAGTCTTTAACTTCCAAGAAATAAAGACACATGATTTGTATTTATTCCATTAAGTTGGAAAAATTCCACTATTAATGATTTTTTTGTTACACGGATGAGAACTGTCAACCTTCCAGTGTAAATATACTTTCGCCTCTCCCCCACTGTAGATAATTCTACAACAACTTTATGTTAAAACTCTCCATTTCGCATGCTTTTCTCCTTCTTACGCGATTGGGGAAAGATGGTCTCTGTTGTAAGTCAAAAGCTATTTGTTTCTAAAGGAGTTTTTAATGAAATGACATGCGTAAACGTTTTCACGGAAAGAAATCTTCACTCATGGGTGTATTGAAACATAAATAAGAAGCAACTGAAACAGCAACAATTACTGAGATGATTAAAAAAAAATATATATATATATATGATTTCAGTGGCGTTTCGTGGTTTTAAACTCTGAGGGAGTCCTCTAAATGGATCATATATCTTAAACAGAATTATATTTTTAATATGGCATACCAAAAATATAAAATATTTGCATTTACATTTTAAACTTTCTAATTTAATTGTTCCAATTTAAAGATGTACAGAAATAAACTGTAGTTTATTTTAAAAAGAACAAGACATATGCAAGCCACATAAACAAACCACTCCTTACCCAGAAACAGTCAGAAAATTAATAGAAACAATGAAATATGCAATATCAGTAACGCGTTCTAATATACACTAGCTCTGAATTGTTGGCAGCACTACACAAACCTAGATGACAGTCGTCGACCCCAAGATCACTGAACAAGCTACGCATCACTCCGAGTATGCATGGTAATGAGTTATCGCGCCAAAGCTAAGAGCTGCAGCAGAAGTAGATTTTCTCCAAAGAACTTGAGAATAGTAATGAATTTTCCCACTAGGTTTGCGGCCTTAAATATTTAGGGATAGCTAAAGGTGAAAAAGCACAAATAACACAAATAAATAAAATTATTTTTTAAAATAAAATACAGATTCTGCAGCTCTGATGGACGAGCCATCTCTGTATAAAATGCAGCTAAAAGTGAATTATCTAGTTAGCTTTGATTAAAGAACTGAAACAATACTTTCTATAAAATTGAACAGCGGATAAAAGGAATGATATTGGAATTGTTTCTATCGAAGCTACTGAAAAGAACTTACTTTGAGTGGATTATATTTTGTAGAACAGAAAAACTCTTTTTAATTCTGAACGAAAAGAAAGATTCCAATAGAACTGAAATATTACTTTCGTTTTTTATTGGTTTTGGAGCAGATTCTCAAGAACTGATGGAACTAATATAAGAAAATTGCGGTATACTGGACAATAGATCGCCATTTGAAGTAATTTTACACAGCTTTGTACTTGAGGTATAAGACTAACTATATATTTTGTAAAAAAAATGATGCGAAGATTTTCATCTAGTTTAATAAAAGTATTATATAAAGAGTATATAAAATATCCGTGTCACACATTTGTTTCTTTAAACAAGTATAATTATTTGGTAACAGCTAATTTACAGTTACTGATCTAAGGTCACAATGCAAAGCTTATTTGAACTCAAATATAAATATATTGCTATTGGATGAAGTGTTTTTTGTACACCGAACAATAATCATTGAATAGTAGTTTTCAAAGTTTAATACTCGAGCAGAGTTTCGTAAACAACGTTTAAAAGCGAAATAGGATTTTTTCCTAAATATTAGATACTAAAGATGCGTATTTTTCATAAATTATAATTCGACATTATCACTTAAGATAAAAAGCTAATGGGAAAATATCAAATTATTTTTTCCAGAGAGATTAGGAGAAAAAAAATGCAACACTAATTAGTTTTCTTTCATGTAAATGCTTAATTTATTAGATTTTCCATTAATTATGCATCTTTTGGATTTTATGACTAACTGAAATAATTGCTGTTGTGTACAGGTAGGAAAGGATGATATACAATAAAAAAGGATAAATATTGAATCACGCAGTCTTAGGAAAATCTATAAAAGATTCCTTTCTGGATGGAAACTCAAATGTATCTACACAGAGGTGAATTCGACTTTGAGGTAGTTCGCGATTCACCAATGATTACGCGAAGTTTTGAACTGATTAGACAATAAGAGAAATTTATTTTTAGTAATTGAATGTGCCATTATCCTTGATTAAGCAATTTAGGCTGCTATCATATATAGATATATTAACGTGACAAACAATGTTGTCAAAAATTTCTTCCCTTCATTCATCATTTTCGCCAATTAGTTGAATATTGCTCTCCCGCTGCAAAAGCGTATCAACTCACCATGGATAATATTGAGCTTCTTATTATGTCCCTGGCTTCAAAAGACAGGTGTCCAGTGCAATAATGTAACATCTCGGGATATTATTTCACCAATTATTTTGTCGTAGATATAATTTGGGGAATTTAGATACACAGGCAATGTCATTCACAAACTCCAAACTCGTGTTTCTCAGAACAATGGGTATTAAGGAGTAACAACAACTTTGTAGAAAGGCATTCGTTTAAGCTTCTTCCATAATTATGAAGATTCTCAAACATCATGTAGCATTATAATTATATAAAATGGGTTATTGTGACTGCTGCGGACATTCCCGTTGTCTGTAACACACCATAATATAGATGTAACATATTGTTATTCAATACTTCAGTCAAATATGATGGTTAATAGTAGGACTCTTAAAATGTGAGCGTGGTTAGGAGGTGCCTGTTACGTGGAGAAAAGTTCTATTTGAAGAAAAATGCGTAAAAATAACAATAAAGGCACGAATAGTCAATTTACCTATACTCAGCCGCATTTATTTTAATTTAGATTAAGAAAAATCGACGCTTCGTGATGGTTTTTGGCTGTTTTAATGATGACTATCATTCCTAAAGAAAACAGTATTTATTGTTTTATATGCAAAGGTTAAATATTGGTAAAAAACAAGGGAAATGCATTATCTAGGCTTTTGAATGCGTCAGTATTAGTATTTCATCAGAAGTCAATACCTCTAATAAAGGTGATAATTGTTGACGCCTCCGAAAATTTGGGTGATCTATTTGGTTTGTTATTTTACCAGTGTTTAATCTTTTTGTATGCAAATTTCTTGTTTGGTACTTTCTATTTTATTCCAATTTACTTTTTTTTTGGTTTAAAGCGCAATTTTGGATCTCCTGAAAATTTGTAAGAACGTCGGCGAATACGTTTCAATATTAAACTTTCGTAGCCATTCTACGCTGTCTTTCGCTTCCCCCTCTTTCATTATGTTTTCTATCAATTCGTAGTTGTTCTCTGTTTGACCCAGCCGATGACTGGAATGTGATGCGGGATTGTTGCCTGGTAACAGATAGGGCTGTTTGTCTTTGGTCAAATTGCGGGAATGTCAGATAAAATTTACTTTGCGTTGTCGATGGTTTGAGTTGCAAATAAATTTGAAAGGCTCACTTGCGTGGCGGTAAAAATTTTATCGCGATGTCTACACTTGACCTTTACTCGGAATTCTCTGTTAAGTGATTAGCTCTAGTATTAATCTTGTGGGGTATATCCAGTTCTTATAATCCATGGCACGTCTTTTGAAGTTACCGTTGTTTAGAGGTGACAGTTCAAAAGAGGTTCTGCTTGTATATGTTTTACTTGCCCAAAAAATATACTCATGGCGTTCACAGGCACATTCGAATTGAATTAAATTTTTATACATACGTAAATGTGCTAACGAGCTACAAATATGTTCCTTATTATGCAGTAAAACCTCTAATGAAACCTTACCAAACAGAAAATTTTTCATATGGAAGGAGGGAGGGAGATCTTAAAAAAGAGATTTTATTTTGAAGAAATTTCTCTCTCTTTCTGGGAAATTTCTAATCGTAAAAACGGAATAACCCTATCTGAAAAAGTGTCCGATACATGTAAACGGAGCTTTACTATATTGTGTATATATGCATGGACTAATACTATGTTTGATACTAAGAATTAAATATAGCAATTTGAAATTATAGGAGTCAACAAGAAAGTTCAAAGAAATTCTCATTTACTCTATTGCCAACACAATGCATTTTGTTTTAGAATACAACACTAAAATCAGACCAGTACCATTAATCCTAGAATATACAGCATTTTCTTCAAACTTGCACTCGTATTATTTAAACTGTGGAATACCAATCTCACAACAAAATTTTATTACTGATGTATGTATACACCTGGTTGTAAAAATTGCAACACCATGAAGGACTCGTCCGAATTGAATGAAATTTAATGTACAAACGACCTGTGTTGATACAAATAAACGATTAAAATTACAAAGCAAAAAAACAATATTACATGTCGAAAATCAGTATTTGGTGAAGCCACCACGCGCTGCAATAAGTGATGCTATACGACGTGGCATGGAATCAAACAGATGTTGAATGTGTGCCTGAGGAAGAGCATTCCAGATTGCTTGTATGCGACCCCAAAGTTCATCTGTAGTAGCTATGGGACGAGGATCACGAGCGAGACGCCGACCAACGAAATCCCACACATGTTCAATCGGCGACATATCCGGCGAATAGGCAGGCCAAGGAAGAAGCTGTATCTGTTGTGATGAAAAGAAGTCTTGAACATTCCTGGCAATATGTGGGCGGGCATTGTCCTGTTGAAATACAGCTCCGGGAATGCCTTGAAGGAAGGGAACAACTTCGGGCTCCAGAACTTCATTGATGTACCGGTTGCTGTTAAGATTACCCACAATTCGTAGCAGCTGAGATCGTCCATGATACGCAATCGCACCCCAGACTATAACGCTGGGGGTTCGTCCATTATGACGTTGGATAACGCACTCCGGAAGGTGGCGTTCACCGGTATAGCGTCTAACACGGATGCGGCCATCACTGTACCCCAAATTAAAGCGGGATTCATCAGAAAACACCACTTGTTGCCAATCAGCACGCCAGTCTCTATGTCCATGAGCCCATTGTAGCCGCAGGCGCCGATGGTTTTGCGTCAGGAGGATCCTGTATAAAGGAACTCTTGCACGCAGTCCACGGTGCAGTAGACGCCGACGAATTGATGAAGCACACAATGATACACCTGTAGCAGTGCACCAACGTTCTGCCAACTGTCCAGATGAAGCAAAACGGTCCGTCACCGCCATGCGGACCAGGTGTCTATCATCCCGTGCTGACGTCACCTTTCGGCGTCCACTCCCGGATTTCCGAGTTGTCTGGTTCTCTTGAACCCACTGCTTCCACACTCGCATCACTGTGCTGCTGTTACGCCCCATACGAGCTGCTATTGCACGATAAGAAAACCCTCCTTCACGAAGGCCGATCATTCGTCCCCGTTCAAACTCCGTAACTTGCTGAAATGTCGCCCTCTTTCGTCGTAGAGGCATAGTGACGTCTCATGTAACGTTTACCACTAGCAGATAACCATACACGCCCCGCTACAGCCCTCCATTTATATGGATCCATCAGTAGTTCAGAGGGCGCTGCTCAGCCCACGCATGCGCGATGACTCTGAAATTCTAATCATTTGAATAGCATACCCTAATTTGCATTTTCTGAAAGTTTCAGCTCAATCACGTGATTCCTTCATGGTGTTGCAATTTTTACAAACATGAGTTTATTTTGACTATAAAACAGCAAAGTTTATATACATCCCATTTGTATTAGAAAAATATTTTATTTCATATTATAAGACCATAGCAAGT
>QLNU02015270.1:50567140-50585955 GCA_006491805.2 Dysdera silvatica | reverse complement strand
TATTTTTTGGCTTTCGCCAGATACCTCATTTTATGACATGTCAGATACCTTATTTTGAGGCTTATCCCAGATAACTTATTTTTTTGCTTTTGCTATGTACCTTATTTTGTGGCTTTTGGCAGATACCTTATTTTGCATTTAGGTTGTTTAGTTTTAACACTGATACATTTATTTTTACGATACTTCAACGAATTCCAATAACTGGATATCTAGAATCGATTACTGGAAATTTATTAGGCTATCTTCAACAAGCTATTCTATATTCAAGAACTGCATTTCTACCTTCACTTTTTCCATGTCTCGTAAAATGTATGTTATGTATGCCTCTGCGTGTATTTTTGCTATTTTCAGATCAAAGGCAGGAAATAGATCTTCGCAAATCTCGCGTGTATAATAAATTATCCTTTTAGTGTATATAAAAATGAATTCGGACAAGATTGCACGCATATTGGCCTTATAAAGTCATGTGTATAATTAGTGCATTTATAGAAATGTGATAATGCGTTCCATGAAATACATCACTGAAAAAAGATGATTATCCATGTGAAAATCAACTATACATACTTTTAAAGAGGCTAATTTATCAGAAGACAATATAGTTATATTTATTGAACGTAATCATTTAAAAATGTTATATATTTTATTTTAATTTGTCTCGAATTTGTGCAACGTTTCGTATTAAATAAACGTTTGCTTGATAAAAAGGACAGTAGTTTCTGACCCGCTACCAAGTGTTTTCTGTGTCAGTAAATAGGGATTTTTTTTTTTATTTTATTTCATGTTTTTCCCTTCCTTACTTCTACTTTTTATTTCATTTTTGTCATTTTCTTTAACTTTTAGCTTCATTTTACTTCCTTGCTGTTGTTACTTCATTTTATTATGTATTTATTTCTTCTTCTTTTAATGTGTGAATCACTTTCATATGCCCACTTTCAGCAAATTTCGAATAATTTTGCAACCTTTTGTCAAACTCCGCATGTGCACATTGGTTCTGTGTTTGTTAATTCAATTAGCATTATTTCCGATTAGTTTACTAATATATAGAATTATTAATTCAATTAACATTACTGTCCATTTGTTTACTAATGTATAGGCGCTTTATCAAGAATATTTCGTTTCTTAAGAGGATACAAAAGATTCTACAGAAGTTATTTAAACAACCGTTTCTAAAATAATTTTATAAGGAATATTAATATTTTGTTTTAGAGATATAGAACAAGCTATATTTTCTAATTAACATAAACTTCGTTTACTTCATTTCTAAAGCATGTTTGTGGAAATATCATTAAAATTATTTTTAAGTAACGAAGTATCCCATTCCGAAATGAGAAGTAAAAAAAAAATAAATTCTAAACTTAATTAAAAATACTTGAAAATGTATATGAGGATTTTCTCGTTCCATGATTTCCAAACTCAATTGGTAAATAAAGTTATGAAATATCACATGCATGACTAAATAAACAAGCAACGCTAATTGAAAATATGAATTCAAATTGAAAAAAAAACACATTCTAAATAAAATTTGTAATACTTCCTGCATTATATGCAAATAAGATCAGAGATTATGAAAATATGCATAAATTTATACTTTCAACACAGACATGCAGTTTCATATTTCAGCCATTTTTGTGCTAGTTCATAGAAATATATAATAACGTTGAATGTTTGAAATAAATGTGTTTCTAAGAGAATCTCTGATTCAAAATATTTCATCGGTTTTTATTGGAAAAATTCGCATACGACGTTAAATTTGAAATTTCCCCTTTACTTCCACTTGATACTCTGCGTTGGCGCAGTGTGGTAACGCGTGCGCCTAGTGCGCCCTTAACACGGGTTTGGCTCCCAACGGTTCAAAAGACGCTTACTTAGAGGTTCGGATTCCTTGGAAAACTGTAGGTCCAAGCGGTTTGGATTCCTCAGAAAATTGTAAGTCCAGAGGTTCAGATTCCTTGGGGAAAAAGTATGTCTGGGTGTAACATGACCACTGCAGTCCTTCAGCCTTATTGCCATAAACTTCCACTAGAGCAGAATAAAACGAAAGTTGTAAATGTACAGATCTGATTATGTTCTCAGACACAAAAAAAATAGTTACATTTAAAGCTATGTGGAGTCCCACATTAAGAACACCATGTTCACTTCGCAGGCTTTCTTAACTGTTGCCACTTAGAAATGCAAGGAAAGGAAACTTAAGTTTAATTCCTAAAATTGGCAAAATGCCAAATGGTTTCCTTTTACATTATGTTTTCTAAATGCATATCATTTTAATTCCTATTTCTGTCAACACATATATTGTACGGTTATAACTTCAGTTTTGATATTTGGCAACAGTACGTGCAATTGTTTTCCGAATTCTAAAATCAATTTGGCAACGATGTGTGCACACATACTACGAAGGCTCCGCAAAAAAAAAAGCAGTACTAAATTTTTTCAACGTTGCTTAATAATTATTTATCTTTTGGCATTTTACTGAGCTGTCTTCAATATCTAAACTTTAATAAATATCATTTTATCTGGATGGAATTATTGCATTTCCTCAACACTTTATTTCCGTATCTATATTAGTCTTCAGGGCCGGATTTCCGCATAGACAAACACATAACTAGGGCCCCTCTTTTTTGAGGGGCTTTGTGTCGTGAGGGCTCAACACTATTTCAAGTTCGTTGCCGATCAGACCTCGTCACTAGGGCAGTAATTTCATTGCGGCGCGAATTATATAGCGTTTGATATAACGAGCAATTTCGTTACTCCCGAGGTCCTCGTTACATACGGGTCCTACTGTAATTACGCAGGCTTAATTTATACCACCAGGGGCCCGGAGAAAATATTTCCTACGGGCCCACCAAACCTTAATCTGATCCTGTTAGTTACTATCCTTATCAGGGGGACAAAAGGCTTATTTCTACTTTGCTAGACTGGCTATTAAACTAATCTGATTAAATACAAGTATTTTTATAAAGAAAAATAGCAAACCACTATCAGTAATGAACGTTTGTGATAGTGTTTTAAAGATAGACAGCCTGTGTTATCCCCCATCAGCAATGTTTTATAAATACCCTCGAGTAACCTCAGTAAACGTGGAAAGGAACATTTCGACCATAAATAGATACTGAATAATAAAGTTAAAGCTAAATTATTAAGAACATCCGTAGAAAAATTTTGATATACTGTAATAAAAAATTGCCCGTAAAAGTCCATAACTTTCTATATATAAAATATCTGTGCCTCGCTGAATAATAATATAAATGAATTTGTTTGCTACAAGAAGAAGGGAATTTGTTCTTCAACAGGTAAAAAATGTGGGTATATTAGAAATGCATTAAAATATATAGTATATACATACAAATAATAAATAGAAAATATATAAAAAGCGCCTTTTTTATTTTAAGTAAACCTTCTATCTCTCCGAATGCATATAAACGCTTATTTGGAGTGTTTTTATGCATATTTTGTTTTTTACTGCATATAATCAGAGTTCTACAAAAAAATTCTGATTTTATATTATTTGTTTGCCATAATAAAGGGCGGGAAGAACACGTGCAAAATATTGAACCATATTTTTTTATCCGATTTAGAACAAGGCTGAATTTGTTGAAAAAAATTTAATAACGCCCAAACCTGCTTTCTAGCATTCAAAGTGATTTTCATCTTTAGGTGTTAGAAAAAACATTTAATTTTTTTAACATCTGATGATGACCATAACTTTGAATGGTTGAGAGCATGTTTATGAGTCATTAAAATTTTTTAACCACTTCAACGTCGTTTTAAATCTGATTTATATTTTGTGATGTGGTGATTTCCATTCATATTTTTTATATCGCATCATTAACATCAACAACTTATGTGTCAGAGGTCTAGATGAATATTTGTCATTTTAAGGCATATATTAAATAAAATTGTTTAAAATATCTTGACTATTGAAGGTCTGCATTACATTTCTCTACCATCAACAACGTAGTTAAGAAATCACATTGACCATATTATTCTTATTATATCAAAATAACGATTTCACAGATTTAAGCCAAAAATGTTTATATTGTGCTATATAATTCTGTTATCAAACCTATTGTATCACCTTCGATTAAACAATATTGACTTAATTATGTCATTGTTGATATTTTTATTATTTTGTTATGATCGCCTCAAAATACGACTTCACGATATATTTCTAAATTTAAGTTGGTAGATAAAATTATACATTTGATAGAGGTGGTAGATGTTTTCCCTCACAACAATCTGTTAGACGAGGCGACTTCGTGTCTGCTAACTTAGACAGGTTCAGACCTTGGAGGATATGGGTCTAAGGATTTTCCGATTAATGGAAAAATCAGGTATAAAGATCTTCTGGGAAGCGGGCGCATCGAAGAAACGTATTTCACCGCCTACAACTCTTAACAACCGACCACCCTAAAGAACCATTAGCTGGTACGGGGAGGCCTGGAGACAGTTTTCTCAAATGTTCTAGAGAAGGAAAGATAGGTATAAACGAGTTGAACAGGAATAGAAGAGAGTGTTTGGAATTGGATCTGGGAGAGTGCGGTTGTATTCGCAGAGAGCTCGAGAGACGAACGATGGGGTTTCGTCAGGAGCTTGGACCCGAGAAACCTTCGGCTGATAATTATCTTCCAACTCCACATAGATTAGTGCCAGCAATCCTACGTATATCACGCAATCTTTCACGTTGGTCCCGAGTAGCCTGTTTTCGTATCTACAGCGTTACCATCACCTATTCGACTGAAGGCCATCTAGCGTCTGGGACCACCATGAGTATCAGAACCACAAGTTCCTTTGCATTATTCAGTCACCATCTGCCATGGCATGTAAATTACAAATTGTTGAAATGCCATACTGATAGTAATTTATAGGGTTAAATGGGTCGGATTGGGATAGATCAATTGAGTTATAGATTTTGTTGTATGTGAAAATAACTATCATTTGAATGACTTTAATAAACGTATTGTGTACCCTCATTCGTCGTCACAATCCTTCTTTCTATTTAATTGGTTACGTCTTATTAGCCTTAAGTTTTCATTGGAACCATTAGGTCAATCTTAGTATTCTACATGTTGTAGCTTTCACTTATGAGAGGGTCACTATAACTTATATGGATTTATGCTGATCACGCTTTGAAACGCGGATGCAGAAAAAAAATACATTCCATATAGCAACTGTATTTTATTCATAGATATCCTTTTTTGCTTCTCGAAAATATGCATTCATAGTATTTATATGCCTCCTGATTTTTTGTTGTGCTTAAAACTTCCATTCGAAAGGTTTCTATTCCCGAGAGAAATGGAGAATCGCGTTCGAAATTTAAGCATCCTTTAAATTGAGGCTTGGAACAGGGAGTCCTACCCAGCATATTTCTAATATCATGCTTCTATGGATATTTCCATGGTAAGCACATTTTTGGGCGAATAGGTAAATCCTTCCTAAGGCTGCAGCCACCACAAGGCTTAGCATTGCCATGGTAACATTTCCGCACTACTCTTTCGGTAAAAGAGGTCTATTGCCTTCCCCCCTTTCACAAAGAACAAAATGCTCTTCAGTTAGCTTTTCGCCATCAAAAAGACAAGCAACGTCTTTAAATGTGAAGACAGTATCGATGCAGAAGAATATTCTTTTTTCTGGAACGAAACTCTCCAAAACTAAAGGCATTCCTTATTTATTTTTAACATTAGAACCGCGGCTGCGGTCATTTTGACCGCCCTTGAATGTTCTTTAAAAAAATATATATGCATTTTGTTTTTATTACGACAATACTAACATATATAGGTTAAATCCCAATAACATTCATTTAATATTTTCAATAATTAGGTTAATTTTTACAATTAAATAAAAATTTTAGCACATGTTTTCTTTCTGGAAAACTATTATTTACGGGAAAAAATTATTCTTTAAAGCCATAACGCCAACTAAAAATAATCTGAAGTCAGTTGCTGATTCAAAAGGGGGCGACGGGATGATCGTCCCCCCCCCCTTTAACGTGGGTTATATCATGAAAAATGAAAGGACTTTTAAATTTATGATCATAAAATTGCAAAAGAGAAAAGTGCAGAAGTAAAATTTCAAATTTCACCAATATTCAGTTAAGTAAATTGTGACAGAATTTAAATTGAATACTAAAATCATAAGCATACAAAGGCTATGCTAATTTTTCAAAGTTATGTAACATCGCTTACAACTAACACTTCTCATCTGTTGCAATTATTTCGCACTTTGTTTATATTTGGTAGCGGGGAAAGCAAGTATTTTTCAGAGCCATATGTTTCATATTACGTTCTTCTCGATTTCCTTAATTAGTAGAATAAAGTTAATATTTGATTAATAACGTTAATAATTAATAACTATTGTTAATAATTAATAACTATTGTTAATAATTAATAACTATCGTCAAAAATTACCAACTATTGTTAATAATTAATAGCTATTGCTAATAATCAATAACTGAGGTTAATAATTAATTAATTAACATTAATAATTGATTAATAATGTTTTTGTGTATCTAATTCATTCATACATGTAAATAAACTGATTGATTGATAATCAAGCCAAATTATCTCGTTTCACATATTGAACTTCAATCAGCCAAAAAAATCTGAATAATTCCACGATGTTCGCATAATTCTTAACCATTATATATATACCATATTTATTATCACTTTATATATCTTATTATTCTTTTTAATTAATTACTATAATTGCACAAAAACGACAACGCGGTTCTAGGTCCATATGCTTATAACTACGGTTCTCTGTAATGTATTTTTTTAAAACTTTATATATGCTATTAGGAACATATTTTAGGAAAAGTCAAGAATTTCTAGCTTTCAAACACGAAAGGTTTAAAAGATATTTGAGTTTAAACTTCATAGACGGTGAATTTGACCACAGCCCGGGTTCTAATGTTAAGACCAAATAAACTTTTGTTTATTTTACAATGTTTGTTCGTATACATTAATTAATTCATAACGCCCGTAAAATCTGATAATTCCTAAAGTACCTCACGAGCTTGTTGTGTACATGCGTAGAAATAACGGCACAGTCATTGCAATTTTATATTATATGTTTTTTTCTAACATACGTGCGTAATTATCCACCTGTTCTTTGATAGTTGGTAAAATATTTATTTTATCATTTATTATACATATTTGTATAATGAGATCACCAAAAAGCACATTAAAAGGTTTTACTAAATTTTGGGACACATCTAACATCGCTGAATTTGAACTTCGGCCGTATATTCGGTATCCAGAAGTAGTTTATCGTTTAGGCAATGGCCGTTGAAACGCATACCACTAGAAACATCTGTGAACATTAAACACGACTATTGCGGATTTGTAAATGGTCCTTGATGGAATTTTTAACATACTGGCTCTCTATCATTTAATCTCTTCTAAATGAATTTAAATTCGGCCTTTCCTAAGGGCCGGGGAATCGAGTCAGGTAGTCGCCAGGGCCGCTAAAAATTAGAGCCGACAAAAGAAACAAACAAAAAAAACAATATTTGGGCAAGTACCAAGAAATCAGTTTTAATCGACCCTATATATTTTCCACAGAGTATCTGGTCAATTGATTTGCGTGTGACATCATACTTTCCATAATGCTCATGTAGCTTCTAAATGGTGGTCAATACAATAACGTGTTATTAGTCAAATGCGTTAGCATCAATAACCTAAGTGCGTTAACGTATTCATTGTGGTCATTTGTCATACCTCTAGAGACTTCTGATTTCCGATAATTTTGATAGTTTCGCTACGCAAAACCCTAGAAATTTATTTTCTAAGTTGTACACTGAAGTGCCAGAAAAACTGGTACAGGCGTGCGTATGCAAATAACGGAGCTTTGCAACCAATCAGTGTAACGCGATGCTGTCGGCAGCGCCTATATAAGACAAGAGATGTCTGGCAAAGCTGTTAGATCGGTTCTTGCCGCTACAATGGCAGGTTATCAAGATTTAAGTGATTTTGAACGTGGCGTTATAGTCGGCACAAGAGAGATGGGACATAGCATCTCCGAGATAGCGACAAAATTTGGATTTTCGCGTACGACCATTTCACGGGTATACCGTGAATATCAGGAATCCGGTAAAACATCAAATCTCCGACAGCGGTGTGGCCGGAAAAAGACCTTGAAAGAACGGGACCTTCGACGACTGACGAGAATCGTTAAACGAGATAGACGTGCAACACTTCCTCAAATTGCCGCGGATTTCAATGCTGGGGCATCAACAAGTGTCAGCGTGCGAACTGTTCAACGAACCATCATTGATATGGGCTTTCGGAGCCGAAGGCCCACTCGTGTACCATTGTTGACTGCACGGCACAAAGCTTTACGCCTCGTCTGGGTCCGCCAACACCGCCATTGGACTGTTGATGACTGGAAACACGTTGCCTGGTCTGACGAGTCTCGTTTCCAATTGCATCAGGCGGATGGACGTGTACGGGTATGGAGACAACCTCATGAATCCATAGACCCTACATGTCAACAGGGGACTGTTCAAGCTGGTGGAGCTTCTGTGATGGTATGGGGCGTGTGCAGTTGGCGTGATAGACAGATTGACAGGTACGTAAGCATCATGTCCGATCACCTACACCCATTCATGTCCATTGTGCATTCCGACGGACTTGGACAATTTCAGCATGATAATGCGACACCCCACACATCGAGAGTTGCTACCGAGTGGCTCCAGGAACACTCTTCTGACTTTAGACACTTCCATTGGCCACCTAAATCGCCAGACCATGCCACGTCGTGTTACAGCACTTCTGCCTGCGAGGTGGGGGGGGGCGCTACACGGTATTAGGTAGGTGTATTAGTTTTTCTGGCACTTCAGTGTAATAGTGTATAATAAAAGTGGTTATGTTCACTGAGTTAACTTTCCATTACTTGGATGTAATGAGGATAAATCCGGGTTATATGCCTCACCTAATTACC
Organism: Dysdera silvatica; assembly: GCA_006491805.2. Taxonomy (NCBI): domain Eukaryota; kingdom Metazoa; phylum Arthropoda; class Arachnida; order Araneae; family Dysderidae; genus Dysdera; species Dysdera silvatica. Next base: position 50,577,021 of record QLNU02015270.1, on the reverse strand, counting down.
ATTCTAAAACCCATAGCGTACAAACATGAAATTTGCTTAGTCAAAACATTTGAATTTGATACACTTTTAAGAAACATATATATTAGTAAAAAATAATTTACAAAAAATTCAATAAGCCGCTATAATTTATTTTTTAACACCCTTCGTTGCGGTATACCTCCTGAGTATGTCAAGTGTTACGCCGCATAGTGGGACGTCTAATGTAATCTAGGTGGTCAAAAGTCTAAAAATTACCCAAGGAAAAGTTAAACAAAAACAAGTGAAAATACAAGAGTATTAATCAGTAATACTGGAATGATGTGAATTTATAGAGAAAAAAGCCTATATTTCGAATAAATAACCGGCGAATCAGAAGCTAGAGATACGAAGGAGAGGCAAGTCAGTATGTGTGAAAAGTGGACTGTAATTGTAGTGGCGAAATAAAGTATTACATATATAGGTTTTTCTACTTTTAATCATGTGTTACAAAGATGAAGGTACATATTTTCATATTTTTTGGTTAAAATGTTATATATCCAAATACTTTAGCTGTAAAAAAATTTAAAACTGAAGAACAGAAGAAGGAAAAAGTTTTCGAAAATGTGATTATTCTTTAAGCTCCAGTTTTTCAGGAACTTAACGGAACTTGAAACCTTAACAATACTCGGATACTGTGATTAATCTAGTTTGTCAATTACCCAAGTTTAGCTGCCTATTTTTGCCTGATTAATTAGGAATCATATTTTGTTGTTTTAGGGATAAAATTTATGATAAAGAAAAGGGAGCCTGTGGAAAGGCTAACGGAGAATAACAACATTTTTCCGGAAATTTCTGAAGGAAAAATTGTTCTTTTTGAATTAATCAAAACTAAATTCAACCTAAAGAACATGTCACGTACATTTCAAGAGGAAATTTTTCGAATTTTGGAATCTTTATTTTTTTAAAGGTTATTAGACGATACTTGGTGCAGTGTAACCGCGCCTGCTCGAAATTACTAGTCGAACACAAACATTGGCTGGAAGATACGATAAAAATTTCTAACACGTATTTTCCGCACCTCTTCAACATCACATGTCAGCTGGCCTTCTAAACTGTTTTAAATTTATGAGTCAAAGTATAAAATAAGAAAAGTAAAATCATTGTTAGTAGAGCGATCTTTAGAAGAACTTTGTTTTGCTGCCCAGCATAAGTTAGGGAAATCAGAGAAAAGGGATAAAGCTCTAATCTTAAAAACACTATTATCTTCACCAAAACGAGCAACTAGAATTAAAAAATATATAATGCAAAAAATGACGAAAAAACTTCTCCTACATGCTTTTATAACGGAGCACTAGGCTTCGTTTGTTTCTTCTAAACTTACAGAAAGATAGTTTTATTGCGCAAAGGCAATGGAAATGGGGATAAAAGCTTTATCTGTCATATCACGTGGTTTCTAAAGCCAAGAAACTGCGATACCCCCGCCTCCAGAAATGCTGATAAACGAAACTATAGCTGAAATTAAGCAACAAGCGATTGTAGATCTAAAAATCAGAAGACTTTTATAATTGAAAATTTTGCTTTATATTTTGTGAGGGAAAAGATGCTTTCTGATCTTACATTTACTCTTAAATGAAGATGCGACGAATGCGGAAGTCTTAATCGTTACAGGCAGAAGGCTTCGGAGGGAGTTTTTGACGATTCCAGTATTTGAATCTCGTCTTTCGTACTACTTCAGTTAATTGGAGAGAATACCGAAGATCAGAAGAAAATTGTTTGGCAAAATACCCGGACGTCATCAACTAACTTTTGCAAACCAATTAGATTTCATTTTGTAAAAGAAACGGAAAAAAGGATCGTCAACGAAATGGTGCGTATAAGGAAACAAATCAACAAAATCCAGCTAACAAAAATAAAAAGATTGGAGAACATACTTTCTATAAAATTGTAATTTCTTGAGACAATGGCAGATAGTTAGGTATTTAAAGCTTTGACATCAAACCGCTCAACTCAGAAGTATTTCGTCTGTGGAGCCACTGGCAAGGGTATGAATTATTGGGACGAAGTAAGAAAAAAAGAATGCAAAGAAGAAACCTTTTCATGGGGTTATCAACACTTCACAGACATATCAAAATTATGGAGTGCTTGAATACTCCACATTTCGTACAAACTCAAAATTAAGAAGTGGCAAGCTCGAAGGCAGAAAGAAAAAGACAGCGTGGTTTCTAGAAATAATGGCATAATTTATAGAATCCGTTCAGAAACTGGTCTCCTTATAGATTGTCCTAAGCAAGGTGGTGGGAATACGAATGACAGAAATACTGCTCGAAGGTCTTTTGCAAAATGCTCTAATTTTATCACATATTACTGGTATTGACAAAGATTTGGTTCATAAATTCTGTATTATCCTTCAAGCACTGGCTTCAGGTAATGTTATTGACCAATTCGCATTTGAAAAATACGCATTTGATATAGCAACACATTTTTAAAACCACATAAATGGTACCTTATGCCAATCACAGTACACGAAATATTAATGCGGGAAAGATTAAAAAAATAAATAATAATATAAATATATAAATATATATAAATAAAATAATTAAAATATAAATATATATAAATAAATAATTAAAATATAAATATATATATAAATAAATAATTAAAATATAAATATATATAAATAAAATAATTAAAATATAAATATATATAAATAAAATAACTAAAATATAAATATATATATAAATAAAATAATTAAAATATAAATATATAAATAAATAATTAAAATATAAATATATATAGAAATAAAATAATTAAAATATAAATAAGAAATTTTAAAAAGTAATCCCTATGTTACTGTGGTTTACGCAAAATATTTCGTTCGTTCATAGTGGTGGGGGGGGGGCTGAATTCAAAGATTGGAAGTCTCAAAGGGCGCTTCAATCGACCTCTTGGCGGGGGCTCCGGCCAATCAATCACTCTGTGGCAGCGAGCTTACGTTTATGTGCGTTGGTGTAACAAATGCGGGATAGGGGTCGTTTAGCCTGCCCCTGAAAAATGGTCCCCTTAAAATGTCGAAAATTATAAACACCTGCTGAGTACGGATCACTGGATTGGGGTCTATAGCTTCCACTCTATTTTAAAGTTAACCATAACGATGATTGTGTTTGCTTTTGTAATTTGTGGCCGTGTGATATTGGGGAAAGTTTGCTGGAGGAATATTAATTTATAATTATTCTAAAGTTCATAATTATTTTTGTTTTTTAAAAGTTCCCTCTCTTGATTTTATCTAATAATGGCCTTGTCAGCGACCTCTTACATATATTCTCGTCCTACCTGCAACTGGGGGCCCCCTTCCTTATTCTTATACATTTGCCTATAAACATATTTCAGATTGGTTTTTGAAAATGATGACAATAGAAAGGAAACAAAGGGATAATAAAACCAACACTCGCTGAAAGATCAGAAGCTATTGTGGTTGAGAGTAGGTTTAATTTTAGTCTCAAACCAGTTAATTTTGATTAAACGTTTTTATAAATTTCATATATAAAATGCTTCAGATAATGAATACAAATAGTTTGGAGTTCAAATATTAAGTAATAAAAAAATATGTCAACATGTATCTCTTACTCGCTTGCACATTATTCCTCCAAATGAAGAGCATGTGGTGCACATTAATAACTACGCAATTTAACATTAAGAGATCCAGGTGCGAATCTATACGGAATGTGGACGTTCTCTAGCTTAGTGCCATTCGGCGGTCAAATATTATACCGTAAATTGCATATACAAATACATTACAAAGGGTACAGAGACGGTGGAAGTAGTACTCCAGCAGCTGATAGATCTAACTTATATTTAGGATGTTTCTTTTATTAAACATGTCGTTTTCATTTGTGACAGAAGTTTTAGCAGCAGGCTTTTAGTTGCCTTTTTCTCCCTCATCTACATCCTCGGCATCTATATTTATACTTTTAACTGTTATTATTTTATGGCTTATTATTACTAATACGTTATGCATTGTCTTCAGTTATAATTAATGAATTTATAGTACTTTTCCATATCTTGTATATATTAGATACCTGGAAAAAATGAATTTAAATTTAAACAATCATATCAAAACTCCGTACTTGTTTTGGTATTGATTTGTTGATTTTCATGTGAAGATTATTCGTATTTACAGTCTATAACCAAAGAATCGACTTATCAAGCAGTTGTCCGATTGTAATGAAATTTTGTATGAAAAGACATTTTGACCGAACATGCAAATGATTAAAATTTGGTGTCCAATGAATGAATAGCGGGAACTCCAGCGCATCGGAACTGCGCATTCAGCAGGTGTATATAAGGAGCGATTCTCAATATGTGGTCAAAATTTCTGTTGCATTTTGACTGCGGATATCTTACGTCGACTGTAACAATGCCTCGCCGAAAGATTCGTGCTCATTACGAGCATATGTCAGAGTTTGAAAGAGGTCGTGCTATCGGATTGAAAGAGGCTGGTTGGACGAATCGAAGAATCGCTGGACATGTGGGTCGAAGCGATGCGGCGATTGGACGGTGCTGGCAAGAGTGGGTCAACAACGGCAGATGTCAGCGTCGGGACGGCAGCGGTCGACCTAGGGCCACAACAGAACGGGAAGACAGAGCAATTGTCAGAGCAGCTGTCACAGCACCGGATTCGTCGTTATCAACTATCCAACGTGTGGCCCGCACACATGTGTCCAACATGACCCTCTGCAGATGACTGAGAGAGCGGAATTTACGCTCGCGCCGACCGTTACGCCGCTTACCTCTCACGCCTTTACACCGTCAAGTCCGATTACAGTGGTGCCGGGCTCGATTAACTTGGAACTGTGCTGACTGGGGACGTATAGTCTTTAGTGACGACAACCGCAGACGTGTCTGGAGACGTCCAGGGCAGCGTGGGGATCCTGCCCTTACTATCGCACGCCACACATGCCCACAACAGGGCGTTATGGTCAGGGGGTGCCATCTCCTTTGATAGCCGGACCCCTTTGGTGGTCATTTCTGGCACACTTACAGCACAGCGGTACGTAGACGACATTCTACGACCGGTTGTGTTACCGTTCCTTTTGCGACACCCTGGACTTACGTTTCAACAAGACAATGCCCGGCCGCACACGGCACGTGTTGCTATGAATTGTCTTCAAGCTTGCCCAACACTTCCTTGGCAAGCTAGATCTCCTGATCTCTCTCCCATAGAGCACATTTGGGACGCTATGGGAAGGCGATTGCAACCATCCAGGAATGTTGACGATTTAGCCCGACAGTTGGAGACAATTTGGCAAGAAATTCCGCAGGACACCATCCGGGATCTTTATCAGTCTATGCCACGCCGGGTGACAGCTTGCATCCAGGCCAGAGGTGGACCAACGCCTTATTGACTTCCTCCCTTTGTAACGGTCAAACTCTGCAATAAATCATTCAATTGTTCTGAAATTTTAATCGTTTCTTTTTCTATGTATGTTCTTCAAATCCACCAATTTTTATCGCAATCGGACAACTCCTTCTTGGTGCGTCGATTTTTTTTGTTATAGAGTGTATTTCGAAAAACTATCTTGATAAATTGGTGTGAAACGCTAAAGCTAGACGGGAAAAGCACAAATGAAATCATTTTCACCCTAGTCGCATCACTGAGCATGACTTATGGCTCCAAAGCTCACAAAACCGTATTAATGTTAGTGTTAATAATGCTTACAGATGGTTAATTCAAGATTTGTGAGCGGAATATCTGAAGTTTAGGGTGCAGTGGGTATATGTATGCCTGATCATCACATATTCAACAATATCACCATGAATTGAATGCCTTGGGGTTTAATATGTCAGAAAGAAATGACCACCCAGCCGTAAAATTACTAACTTTCAAGAGCGTGTATTGTTGTCAAGTTGGCATTCCATTCCTATAATCTATAATTACTTTCAAATTAGGAAATATGCAAACGCAAAATGCGCACCTACAATATCTTTCCATTAAAATCGCTATTAACGTGCTTTATACATAGAGTGTGTTTCAGAATAACGTTTGGAAAATTTCAGGGTTGGAAAAGACGTTAAATAAACAGTATTGGTGGAACTCTCACAGCGAATTTACGTTTTACGTCCATCTTCTTTTCTGCGTACGCATTTATAGGAATTGAATACAATTTTTGCTACAGATTTTAAGTTATTGACCTAATAATATAGCAGAGACAAAAAATGCGAAATTCCATTTCCTGATCGTGATCTGTATTGCCCTCTAGTGAGATAAAGAATGAAAATTGCTTTTTATTATCACATCGTACATATTTGGGAATTCGTAAGCACGTGCAATCGGTAAAGGATTTGAAAATGAACATTTTTTGTCCGAACATTTTTTTTTTCTAAAATGCGCAGTTACGGCGCTAGAGTCATTTATTTGATCCCATCCGCTGCACACAAGGTAGCAAGAATTGGCTAAGAAGCGTCATTTAGAGACTTTTTAAGTGGAGAAAGTCCGTTTTTACTGCCCTGCGGTGGTGCAGTGTTGTAACGCGTTCTCCTAGTGCGCCGCTAATCCGGGTTCGACTCCCAGCAGTGCAAAGAACGCTTACTCAGAGATCTCATAAAGATCGCACTGCTCACTGTAGTCCGGGGTTTGGTTCCCTAGGCCTTAAGAGGTTCGGATTCCTCGGAAAACAGTAGGTCCCGGCGCAGCATGACCACTGTAGTCTTTGAGCCGTAAAACCAAAAAGAAAGCGAAACCATTTTTACTATTTTATTAAAAAGTCGCTAAATGGAGCTTCGTAGCCAATTCTTGCTACCTTGTTCGCTGCGGATGGAAGTAATTAAATGACTTTAGCGCCGTAATGGCGCATTTTAGAAAAAAAAATTGTAGGGACAAAAATTTTTCATTGTTAAGTCCTTTACCGATTTCACATGCTTACGAATTCCCAAATTTGTACAGTGTAATAAAAAAAAGCAATTTTCACGCATTATCTCACTACAGGGCAATGCAGATCACGATCAGGAAATGGAATTTAGAGGTTTTTTTTGTCTATCCTGCATTATTAAGCCAATCACTTAAAATCTGTATCAAAAATTGTATTTAATTCGTATAAATGCGTACGCAGCAAAATAGATGGACATAAAAAGTTAGTTCGCTGTACAGACAAACTGGTTGCTTTGCGCACGGTGCGAGTTCCACCAATATTGTTTATTTAACGTCCTTTACAAACCCTCAAATTTTCTGAACGTTATTCTGAAACACCCTCTATGTATAAAGCCGGTTAATAGAGAGTTTAATGGAGAGATATTATAAGTGTGCATTTTACGTTCGCATATTTCCTAAATATCTCATAATCTCATGTCCCATACATGTTCAGTTGACGAAAGAACTGGTGACCTTACTTGCCAAAGAAAAGCTTGCAAAGCACGGAAGTGATCCTGAGATATACCAGTCATATGGGGGCTGATGTTGTTGTGTTGGAAGATGGCCTCAGGATGACGTGCCACGAGCGGTAATACAAACTGTGTCAAGATGTTGCCAACATTGTTGAGCTATTAAAGATGTAAGCAAGACTACTATGGAGGATATGCTGCCATAGGAGATAACAACTGTATCAATGGCGCCGACTTCATGGGTTCGAGACACTTTTTGCACCCTCAATAATTTTGTTGTGGGTTCCTCGAACCCATAATATTTTTGCTCGTGGGGAAAATACGCATACAGAAATAGAAGCACAAAGTTTTTGGTCATCAATTCTTCAATATTTTCATTATTTATACCCTGTTCACTGCACCTTTTATAAAAGCAAATTTTTCGTTTTATGTGGATTTACAGAAAATACAAAATTCTAGTCCCTAGCTCTGCATACGAAGACGAGAACCTTTAGCGATCATAGTGATAAAGGGGAAAATTTGTTGTCGAGTATGATTACCCACCCTATCTCTCAACAGTTTGGGGGGGGTCCACACTTTTCTTTACTTTTTACTTTGTTTTGCCTCCCAAGCACTCCTGGAGCACTTGAGAAATCCAACTTTTATTTCTATCAACTTTTTTTTAAAGAGAGGGGGAGGAGGCTGGGCACATCTGAATATTTTGGCAGCAATCGTAAAACTATAAATGGTATATATATACAGGGTGATCCAGATTAAACAGGAGGTGTTTAGATCTCTCTGTAGAGAAAACTATTTGATCAATTTCACCCAAATTTCGTACACATGCTCCCCTGAGTATGCGGTTTCGATTTCTGAAAGAAAAAATTGAGTTCATATTTCGGCCGCTAGGGGAGGAAATGGCGCTGCGGAGCAGGCAATTTACATATTACTTAACATGCGCAACATCCTCTGCCTATATAAGGAGTCGTGAAGCATTTTTCCACCATACGAGGACTCCGTCATGAAACTTACTTTACCAGATCGCGCGTTACTTGTTAAGCTCTTTTATCAACGAAATAGCAATGCTTCTGCTGCACTTAAAGCATTTCGGCAGGTAAAAGGTTTACGCAGACGCACTCTCACAATTACAAATCTTCGAAAAATGGTCTTGTATTTTGAAGAGAACAGAACATTCGCCATTAAACGAGGCTGAGAGGCCACAAACCAACTCGAGTGCAGCAAATTGAAGAAGTTGCAACTGCAGTAGTGGAGCAGGGAGCAGCAAGTGCACATGGTAGCAGTAGTGCACGTGCGATATCACGGGAATTGGACATGCCATATACGACAGTGTGGAGAGTTATGAGAAATGTCCTGAAGTTTTATCCATATAAGATAGCCCACACTCAGCAATTGCTTTCTGGTGATAATGACGTGCGGAAAACATTTGCTTTGATGTTCATTGCTCGGATGACAGTGGATGATGAATGGCCTTGGCAGATACTGTGGAGTGATGAGGCCCATTTCCACTTGAATGGCGCTGTAAACACATGTAACTGCCGTATTTGGTCTGACACAAATCCCCACGTTCATCAACAAATTCCGTTGCATGCTCCAAAAGTGACAGTGTGGTGTGGCTTCACCTCATCTTTCGTCATTGGTCCTTACTTCTTTGAAGAAAATACGGCCTCGGGGCCAATGACATGTTCTGTTACTGGCTCTAGGTATGCATTTATGCTCTGGAACTTTGTCATTCCTTTGCTTCAACAGAGAAATTGTCTTGACACTACAATTTTCATGCAAGATGGTGCACCCCCGCACATCGCGTTGCCTGTTCAAACATTATTACGGCAAAACTTTTCGGATGACAGAGTGATTAGCAGGTCATTTTCAACATCTTGGCCGCCTCGGTCACCCGATCTTAACCCTTGTGACTTTTGGCTGTGGGGATATTTAAAGAGCTGCGTTTGTAAAGGCAATGTTCCGAACTTAGCAGTCTTAAAAGACAGAATTTCGCAACATGTATCCCACCTCCAAGCGAATGAGTTACGTTCTGCCGTGGAATGTGTTGTGCATCGAATGCAATTTCTAGAGCAAAGAGACGGGGGACATATCGAGCCGTATCTGTGATGATAGTGTGGTTCCACATGTGATAGCAATAAAGTTATTGCACAAATCTTTTTTTTAGTCATACCTACTATCCTACGGTATACTGTAATTTGTAGTTAATTTCATGTGATTGCAATAAAGGTTATTGCACGTTAAAACACTTTTTCGTTGTTAATATTAATAAATTGCCTGCTCCGCAGCGCCATTTCCTTCCCTAGCGGCCGAAATATGAACTCAATGTTTTCTTTCAGAAATCAAAACCGCCTACTCAGGAGAACATGTGCACGAAATTCGAGTGAAATTGGCCACATAGTTTACCCTACAGAGAGGGTAATTACAGAGGGCCAAATTAAACACCTGTTTAATTTGGACGACCCTAATATATATATATATATATATATATATACACATTTAGAGGGCATTAAATAATTATCTAGAGAAAAATATTTGTCTACAATTGTAAC
>QLNU02015270.1:50542517-50567040 GCA_006491805.2 Dysdera silvatica | reverse complement strand
TGATGCAGTTCACGTCTGTCGTATAATCAACCGACTTTGTCTCTCATTACGGCACCTTGGCCCTCCAGAGCCTTCATTTCGGCGATGCCGTAGCAACCATTGCTGTCAATACCTTTTCAAAGCAATGTCCGTACGGCCCAAGTGTGGTGCCCTATTGCTCGATATGACCAGCCCGCCTCGTGCATCCTAAATATTCGACCACATTCAAAGTGGTATTATTATCTATAAGGTCTTCGGGTGCGTCGTAACGGCATTATTAATAAAGTCTTTGGTAAATTCTAACAGCAACGATGAGGAAAATTACAACATCCCTCAATTGTTAAATGTCCTATAGGATAACATTTGCGCAATAAAACGGCATCCTACGAAAGAAGTCAACATCCACTGCTACAAAAATTTAATTGTTTGCAGTCTTGGGATAGCAAAACCTGCACAGGAATTTTCGATATGTTTAGGTTAGTTTTTGGAGGTTTTTCTTCAAAAGAACACGTATATATATACACACACACACACAAATCAAAATATAAATATAAGTGTATGTATGCGTATATATATAATTAATAATGTTTTATGTTTTAAGATATGTTTAAAATAAAAAAATAAATTTAAACATAAAAAAATAGCGTTTTCTCATATTGGTGGGAAAGAAAATTTCTGATGTACATAGAGATAGGACTCACATGACAAATTAGATCCCCCGGTCTTCATTGGCGACAAGGTTTTTGTATTAATATTACGATGTAGCACAACGAGGAACGGATACAAAATATGTTCAGTGTTGTTGGTATAGTAAAATTTACTGCAAAAATTTCGTTTCGGACGGACTTTGACTTTCCTTCTTCAGGATTACAACTGATCTTCAGGACATAAACATGGAAGCGTTTCCGATTCCACGTGCCTGTTTTGTTTTCTGTGATCCGTTAATCGCTTGCAATTTATCGTATTTGGCAACTCTAGCTGTGTGCAGGATTGAATGCAAATGTGAATAATCATTTGCTAACAATCTCGGTAAGAGAAATTCAGAATTTTGAAGTGATAGGCGAGTTATAGGTACAATGGGGTCCCTATGTGTTCTGCCGTATAGGGAGGAGGTTGGTGGGTTTAACATTATAACCTTTTTAATAATGGGTTTAATTTTATAACCTTTCAGTGCGATGGAATTTTGTGTATAGGCATATGAATATATAGAATTATAGAGCTACAACCCCTTCTCCTTTCTGTATACGCAAATGACTGCGTATAAGTAGGCTGAATGTACTGCGTATGCTATGGAAAATATATTCTATGTAATAGACAATTAGAGAAATAGTTTCAAAACGTGAATACCACATTATTCACACATAAAAGAGTATGGTGTAGCAGGAAGGCCGGTGTTAAAAATCGTGGACAAAATACAGAACGTTGTGGTTATTTTCTTTAGCAATGTATAATGGATATTTCTTACTTCTGGTGCAGGTCTTAAGAAATCAATAGAATGCAAATTAAACACCGATGGAGTTTGATTTTCATTCTACTGTTAAACATTGATATTCATCTATCGTTGGGGAACAAAAACGAGAAGACAACGATAAGTATCTGCTGTATATTTGAAGGCTGTTATATAAGTGGAAGGTGTAACATAAAGTTATTATGATTTCATTACCATAGAAATACCAGCTGTAAGTGACTTCACTAGTTGCCAATCCCGCGGAGGCTTTATGAATAAGTTGCAGAATAAGAAATAGTACCAAGACAAGGTAACAAACTGTTTGTTATGGAATCTCCTGGTGAAACTCTGTATTGTGTCGTAAGACGAGGTAAGTTAGAGGGAGTCGTTGCTGCGATATCTACATAAGCGGCTTATTGGCTTAAGAACCAACAGGTTGGTGTTAATTGTAAAAAAGATATTTGGAAAAGGAGGCAGCCGACGGCGGCACTGTATTTCCAGGTGAAGTTTCATTTATATAGGGAAGATGGAGAGAGCAACATGTTGGCTATTAAAATAACTTGTTGGATCTTCTGGTAAAAGAAAGCCAAGAAATTGGTAACTAAAATAAAAGATGGTAGAAAAATCCATTTCACCAACCAGAATACTCAGAAAGACAAAAAAATGCTAGTAATAATTAAAGAAATCACACAAATGCGGAAATGATGACTCCGATATTAAATATATTTTTCGTTATGATGAATAAGGATTTTATGAACACAAATTAGAAATTAACAGAAAAAGTAATTTTGTAACTCACCTTGTATCTTTAACGCATTACCCCGCTCATCGTAAAATTAATTTTTCGAAAAAATGTCGAAAGAATATCTTTTATTCAGTTTTCTTTCAGATGTAGGGTAATTTAGGTGTAGATACATTACTTCAGGAGATTCTTTCACCGCTTAGTTTTTTAGCGTAGTAAAAAGATCACAAAATTTAATTACAGGAAGAAAATTGTTATCATAAAATTGCGTTTGGTAATTGGTATTTATTTTAGCTAAATTCTCTTTAATGGCTTATTTTCTCATTACCCAATTCCATTTTTTTTGTTTTTGCGAAAATTTGTTCTCCATATTTTTGACTTGTTGCTGCATGTACTATGATTAGGTATTTTAACTTTTTCACTTTAGATATTTTTTCACATATATTACAGAATTATGTAAAATAACTTATGGAAGCTGCATTTATTTTAAAAAGCTATAAATATTCTTATTCAAATATAACTTCTTGCATGAATTTTAATTTGTCATGTAATATTTCAAACCCTTTGTAATATTGTTTGCTTATTTATTGATTATTTTATTGGAAATTACTAATTAATTTTTAAAAGGTTAATAAAGCATATGCAATGTTAAAATATTATTTAATTACACTGCCGTAAAATAAATAAAAAAGCCACCAAGAAGGAATTGCTGCACGGTCATGAAATTTGCATATGTTAATGGGGTGGAGCACACGTAGGCGTGATTTTAATTTCAGGATCAACCAATTATCGCTGACGCCAAACATGTATAATATGCAAATTACAGTCGGTGCTTTTTAAGCAGAAGGGCGAAGTGGATGCAGTCAGTCACCAAATTATAGACACTTGCGAAGACTCTGAAGAAGCTACAATAAATGGACGTGGAAGACGTGTAAAATTTCAGCAGTTATCGAACTTTGAGAGAGGTCGTCTAGTGGGATTCCATGAGGCCGGTTGGTCGTATCGTCGTATTGCGGAACGCATTGAACTAGAAATATCGGTGGTTGTACGACGATGGCATAGGTCTGAAGAACATTCCCACACGAGAAGACGTGGAACCGGGACTCACAGACGGACTGATGAGCGGACAGATCGACGCATAAGAAAAGCGGCGTTGTCAAGCAGATCATCCATCGCGTCGCCAATTTGAGCTGCAGTTGTACCTGAAGTCACTATGTGAACGATTCTGACCCCTTACTGGAAGCAGGACTACATACAAGTGAGTCTCTTTTGCATGTGTGCCTCTGACTCCAACCCACCAACGTCTGCGCTCTCTTACGCAGACGTTGGTGACTCTCTTTGGCATGTGTACTTCTGACTCCAACCCACCAACGTCTGCGTAAGAGAGCGCAACGGCAAACTGTCGTTTTCAGCGATGAAAGCAGATTCTGTTTGGGAGCCTCAGATGGCCGTATGCGTGTTCGCAGACGCACAGGGGAGCCTCTCCACCCTTCTTGCATCCGCCATCGACACACAGGGCCTGGTCTTCTCGTATGGGGAGCGATCAGCTATCACTCCCGTACAGAACTAGTGTAATCCAGCATGACGATGCCCGCCCCTATACAATACGTGCAACGCAACGTGCACTTCAAGGTGTGAGACAACATTCATGGCCTGCACGTTCACCGGACTTGCTCCCATTGGGCATGGGTGGAGTTGTATGGAACAAGAACCGGCCTCACGGTGTCTACTAGTTTGTTTCTTTTTAAACTAATGTTATACTACTAGAGACGTTTCTCTAAACTTAATGCTCCATTACCAAAGATGTTTCCCCAACACATGTGCTTGTATTTTTACCGTTCATTTCTTTATACCTGTAGCCGCCATTTGTAACACGTATTTGTTATTACACATTGTGTGTATATATCGTCGACCATTCTGACGAAAATAGCCCAGGGCTATTGAAACAGTCTGTAAATGATTAAACTTAATTAAACTGTGTTAATTTGTTGTCCTTCTTCATTTAATTTAATAACGCGTAGTGTCGTCGGTAAGCTATTTCGAATGCAAAATAAACTCAAAAATTTTTGAAAAGGTTAAACAATATAATTTAAAAATTATCTATTTTTACGCTTGACACCGTATATATGTATATGGTATTTTTTAATTAAAAGTGCGATATACTGTATATATTAAAACCTCTAAATTGACTTACCCCAATTTTTATTTACCTTTATTTTGAAGGCACTTTTACCTAGGCCCAAGACTTGCTATAACCCAACACACTTGAATTGAGGGCATCTTTCCAAGTCTCGGGATGTCCGCTAATCTTAGGTTTTACAAAATTTAATTATTAATTATATGAATGAGCATTAAACGTTATACTTCGTTTGGTCTCATTACGTAATTATAAATACTGTAAATGTACACTCATTAGTTGTTATAAAACTCTGTCAAAAAATCGCATTGTAGAATGAAATAAATGGAACTGTGGTTTGATACAAAAAACAGGTTGTTAAACACCAATAGTTTTATAATTTCTGGAGGGTTTATATCGTTATTTAATCTCTGTTTCCTAAACCTCTGAGTATTTAAACCATAGGCGTACGTGTAAAGTTCGTAAGGGGGGTTGTGGTTACAATGGGGGCGTTACAGAGCTACAACTCACATATTCCTATGTTAAATATACAAAATTTCATTGCAATGGTGGGGGATATAACCCCCATAAACACCCATCTGCGCACGCCACTGATTTAAACTTTCACTTAAAAAGAGTTTTGTAATTCGTTGAATGTTTAAACTTCCATTTCAACTCTCATAGTTTTGAAATTCTTTGAGCCTTTAGGCATTTATTTAACCTTCAAGAGTTACAAATCACTTTTAAACGTAGAGTAAAATGCTTTATGCTGTCTGCGTATTGTAAGAATGTTTAATTGTTTAACAGTTGCTATAAAGCTGGAGTTCTGTAAGGCATATTTTCAATATGGGAGCAATAATACAGCATTATGCATTTCAATATCAAATTTAAAATACATGAAATTTGATAGATAATTACATTCTAATAAACGCTCTAAAATAAAGAGACTTAAGGCAATGCAAATTTAGTTTTTATGCATCAAAGATTTGAATTTGAAGAGAAGTTTGAACGGATTAAATTAAAATAAATTTGAGTTACCTACGGAGAGTAACTGAAATTCAATGAAGAGCTTCGAAGAAACTGACTCTGAAATTTATGGTACGTGGTTTTACTTTTTAATTTCCCCTGTCAGAATACTTGATCAGATAGGTATAAAAGCAAGGTAATATATATACTTTGTGTAAACCAACGTTCATCAAAGTTACGTTTATTTTATATTTTGCCGTAAAAGATTCTATCCTTAAATTTTATGGAGTTTTTTAATTCAAACTTTCGAAAACATAGGCTTAATAAAATGAAAACCACATCAAATGTAGGTTATACTTGCGTCCGTTTTAAAATTGACAATTATACTTTTAGCTCATATGTACTTATTGTCACGATTAGGGGAGGGGACAAGGGGAGACTTACCCCTTCCCAGAAACAGTTTAGAATAAAGAAAGACGGAATCATATATATAAATTCTATGTACGGAGGTTTGGGGTGCGAATCCCGTAGATCTCGAATCTGGTTTCCTTATGCCAATAAATATACTGTGAGCTAATTCAGACGGATGTTCGAATATAATTAAAAATAATTGTTTAAAATTAAGTTACTTTATTAAAAGCGAGTACCACTTTATAAATTATTCTAAAATGCTAATTGAAATTCGAGCAAATTTCAATTGCTTAGCAATTTCTGTATATTATAATTGAATAAGTTTATTACTTTTCAATATATATATATATATTTGGTATGTGTCAATAATTAGAATGTGAAGTTTCTGTTTGACGTAACATTTTATTATTTTAATATTAAGGTTTTCTATTAATTGGGAACGTAAGTTGACGGTTTAATTTAAATAAGGAAAAACAATCAATATATATATATATATATATTAGGAGAGATCGAAAAAGAAACACTTGGGTGAGAGAGCAAACTAGAGTAGAGGACATCATTGTTAAAGTAAAAAGGCTGAAATGGCGATGGGCTGGGCATATTGCAAGAAGAACTGATCAACGATGGACAACAGAAATTCTGAACTGGATTCCAAGAGACCACCGAAGACCTAGAAAACGTCCTCAAACTAGATGGGTGGATGAAATAAGAAAACAGGTTGGGGTGACGTGGAAGCGAATTGCTCAGGATAGACTTGTGTGGAAAGCATTTGGAGAGACCTTCATCCAGCAGTGGATAGATAATGGTTGAATATGATGATGATCATCATCATCATTATGATGATAATCATTTCCTAGGTCTTCGGTAGTCTCTTGGAATCCAGTTCAGAATTTCTGTTGTCCATCGTTGATCAGTTCTTCTTGCAATATGCCCAGCCCATCGCCATTTCAGCCCTTTTACTTTAACAATGATGTCCTCTACTCTAGTTTGCTCTCTCACCCAAGTGTTCCTTTTTCGATCTCTCCTAGTTATTCCAAGCATGCACCTCTCCATGCTCCATACTCTCCATGCCATATATTACACATATTGACATATTTAGATTACATCTATTTATATTTAGATATCATACCTACTCCCTTACAATGGTATCAGGTAATACAAGGTATCTGCATATGAGCTGTACCTAAAAGCCGGGCCGGATTATCACATAGACAAGACAAACGTCTAGCGTCTGTTTTTTTTTTCAGGGGCCCGAAGCTGTGAAGACTTAATTCTACTTCCAAATCGTTGCCAATCATATCTCATCAGTTCAGTATGTTTATTAAGGCAGGAATTTATGCGACGTTTTCCCCGAATTTTAGAATTTTTTGTATGTACGTTGTACGCAAATATGTTACCTGTGCTGGCTTTATTTTCAAAGCTTAAAATTTAAATTCCAGAACGGATTTAACGATCGGATATAGGAAGCGTTTCACTGCTCCCAATATCCTCGTTTTATGCGTATCCTAATCTGATTACACAGGCTTAATTTATACTATAAAAAATTTTGTCTAGAGCCATACGAAGCCTTAACCCGGCCCTGCCCAGAAATATCGTTTTTTGAATTTTAGGACTTAAGATACAAAGTCTTAAATTTCAAAAAACGATATTTCTCTCTATCTATATCTTCTATTCTTGGTTTTCTGAGGTAATCTCTATGTTTTTTGGAAACTGCAGACAATGCATTCTTCATAAGAGAAATAGTATTGTCCTCCCCTCCATCCCTTGTGCCCCTTTAATTCGGGTTCGGCTCCCGGAGGTGAAAATAACGCTTACTCAGAGATCTCATGAAGATTGCGCTGCTCACAATAATCCGGGGTTTGGATCCGTATGCCTTAGGAAGTTCGAATTCCTCGGAAAACAGTAGGTCCCGGCGCAGTATGACCATTGTAGTCCTTGATCCGTAAAACCAAAAATAATTCTCCTCCAGTGTCTCTCTACTTCGATTTGTAAATTTATATGCGTCATGGTTTTTTATGTATCTTCCTTGATGCGTATGTCACCAGAGACTACAATGCTGGTCAACGAGGCATTAATCCTTTATTTTTATTATTGTTAGTAATAATATTAGTAAAAACGTTTTAAAAGGATAGAAATAGAGTGAAAGTTCTTAAAAAACTGTCCAGACTGCAGACAATTTAGGATTGAATTAATACATATATATTAATTTCGTTTCCTGAGGAATATACTTTTTTCTTATGCAATTATATTTTCTACCTCTCGTAAATCATAAAGGTCTGATAGATGAAAAAGGATTTTAAATTTACTTATTCCAATCACTTGATGTAAAATTTTATTTCAAATAGTTTCCTTCTCTTTCCTAAAATGGCGGAAGTTGAAGTTCTTATGTCTTATCTGACATGTAGTGTGTTATCTGACATGTAGTGTGTTATCTATTATGTGTTATCTGACATGTAGTTTGCAGGTTATGTGCAAATGAATAGTTTAGCCCTATTTAACGTCAGTATATATAAATGCATGAGAATGATGGATGTCCAGAATAAATGCATATTTCACTTGTTTTAGTATTTCTAAGGATTGTATTTATGATAAAAATTTCCTCACAACCCTAAAATCAAATTTTTCTTTTACGCCTCATTTGAGCTAAAAAGTAAGCAAATTCGTAAGGGTACACGTTTAATTATGTCCTTGGGGACCAAATATGTAATCCTAGCTGCATTATAGTCATTTTCTTTCTTAGAAAAACATAAGATTGTTTTATTGTGCGCAGCAGAATGTAGGTCGAATTAAAACAAATACTTGCATAAATAAAATCCCACATAATTATCTATCAACAATAGACGTGGATGATAGTCTCTCACGAATAAACTATCAGTAATAGACAATCCGCAAAATTTTATAAATGCTCACCAATAATGCATGTAGCTCCGGAAAAGACACTCCTGGTCATACAAATGCTAGTGTAGGATAAAAGAAAAAGCTTAACTATTAAAAATATTAGGAAATGCATTGTTCTATGCCGTCATAGAAATTGCACTGTATAAAGCATATCATTTTGGGCATGTAGAATACTTCTATTCAGCAGCTAACAATCCATCTATTTGTTTAAAACGGCACAGTATATAATTTTCAAGTAATTTAAAAAATGTAGTGCATATTTATTCATTCGAAATGAAGGTTTATTCATTGTAAGTCCATACACATGTATATTTTCACGTTTTTAGTGCATATTTGCACTTACGTTTTCTTGACTTTTTTAATATATATAATCCAGGCTCCGCTAATATCTATCGCTATGTTTAAGAAATCATTTTGATATATTCAAACGTCAGCGATTGTTTTAAAACTTTTCAGGCCGCAACAAATTTTGTAAATAACGTGGACTTTTCAAATGAATTGATAATTCTATAGAGATTCAAAAATGAGAAATCATAAAAATTTATAAAAAAAAATTTCTCAATATGCAGACTAACCCGTTCACTAAGTCTAGATCTTAAAATCATATATTTAATTATAGCAACAGTCCTTGTACAAGAAATACAAAAGCTAAAGCCAAATAGTCTGTCTATTTAGAAAGATGAAAATAAGTACTCAAGAAGAAAATATCGCATTTAAAGGAAAAAAGATATCTTACAGAGGATTTAGAGAAAATTGAAAACTGATTGTAAAAAAAAACACACGGTCTCTGCACATGATATTTGACATTGTATTTTTGTGAAAGGTTTATTGTTGAAAACAGTGAATGGGAGAAAAATTTGTAGAAGGGTCATTCCAGAGAATTTCGACAAATGGGGGTCGCACAACCATTTTAGATTTCTTTCATACTTTGTATGCTGAAACATATATGCAAAGAAAATCAAAAACCAATTGAAATTTTTTTTTTTTATTTTGGCAACAGGCATCGGAAAAACAAGATTTCGTGCGGTTTTGCGAAAATCAAGTACTTACAAAATCGCATGTATTTTATTAAGCAGCAAAGATAAATCAAATATTCAAAAAGATTTAAAATTTACGTTGTTTGTTTACCTACATCACGTAAGTTTTAAAGTTTTAGGGTATTTTTAAAAAAGATTCCGAGTAATGTGATAATGACCGAAATATCGCTGAAATCATCATTTTTTTTAAACCAGTTTCCTCCTGAAGGGCAACAGATATCAATGTCGCGTTTTTTTATATGTTAGTACTCTGTCTCCGAATGTTACCCTCCGAAACCTGGACAGACAAGAGTTTGAAAGTTCGAAAATTTTCAAAAATGGGCCTGTTGAACGACTCACAGCAAGAGGGGGTAGTTATCTATTTTCAAATTGGCAAGGAAACACCTCTCTGCATGCTGTTTATAACCTGAAAATTTTATTCTCTTATTCGAACTAGTCTGAAATACAACCACCTTCAAGCTGAAGAATCGGAAGATTGCCTTGAAAAAGATCGGGTTGGTGGGAAATTTGGGGGGGGAGGATTTACTCACTGTAGTCCGGGGTTTGGTCCTCTAGGCCTTAACCCATTTATTCCTAGTGTGCCATTAATGGAACGGATAAACACAAGAGTTTTGTCTATTATATAAAATACGGCAACGAATTTGCCCAGTGTTCCTTTTTTTTGGAACGCCACATAACTATAAATCGGGTTGAGATATTTATGTTTGGTTTTTAAATTCTTATTTCTTATATTTTTCTACCTAATATATATGAATTTTATGCACACATCCCAAAATTTAAATCTCCAGCATAAATGGGTTAAGAAGTTCAAATCCCTCGGAAAATTATAGGTCCAGATTCCTCGGAAAATTGTAGGTCCAGAGGTTCGGATTCCTCGGAAAACAGTAGGTCCCGGCGCAGCATGACCATTGTAGTCCTTGAGCCGTAAAACCACAAACAAACAAAAAAAAGAGATAAAGTCTATCTTCCAACTTCCAAGTTCCTGAAAGGTCCACTTTTTATCGCTTATGGCTTAGATTTTTCATGTTTCATTCTCCTTATTCTAGCGTCTTTTTCGAAAAGAATTAAGAAATTGCATCACTCATTTCTGGCTTTATGTTATGCACTTGTCCTGTGGGTGTCGATAAATCCAAAGGACACAAGATCCTTAAAACATTTTTCAGTTCTACCCATATGCAGTCATTTTTACAAATTTTGAAACTGGTACACTTGGTCCTGAAGGATGAAAGATACTTATTTTAAAATCTTGTTTAGAAATAGAAATGTCTTTTATAATTCCAAGCCGCCAATTTCCTTGATACATGCAAGCAATATAACACTTGGGTGAGAGAGCAAACTAGAGTAGAGGACATCATTGTTAAAGTAAAAGGGCTGAAATGGCGATGGGCTGGGCATATTGCAAGAAGAACTGATCAACGATGGACAACAGAAATTCTGAACTGGATTCCAAGAGACCACCGAAGACCTAGAAAACGTCCTCAAACTAGATGGGTGGATGAAATAAGAAAAGAGGTTGGGGTGACGTGGAAACGAATGGCCCAGGATAGACTTGTGTGGAAAGCATTTGGAGAGACCTTCATCCAGCAGTGGATAGATAATGGTTGAATATGATGATGATGATATATATAGCTTTGGAAGCCATTAAAAAATAGTGTACAATATGTACTGAGAACAAATAATACAATAGTAATAAAAAATTTTTTTATAGTGTTATCATTAATGATACCTATATCACACCAACGTAATAAATTTATAGAACCAAGCATTTAAATCCCATACCAATACCATTAACCACTGCCCAATATGTACCCATTTTAAATGATGCAAATGGAGTTGTTATAAAGCACAGCATTTATAACATTCCATTTAATATATAAATGAAGAGTTGATAAATTTAGACAGATCATAGCTGGTCTGAATAAGAAAGAAAAGTTGGACCTGCAATGTGTAGACATTGATTGGTGTTATGAGCCAATAATCATGGGTTAAAGAATGTTTTAAAGATCCGACATTCCCCATTCAATGCAGACATTATACAGGAAGACCTGTTTGTTTATAACCATCCATGTGGCAGAGATTTAAACAATTTTTTGTGTTTGAAAGAGACAGAAAATAAATAGAAAGTCGTATATACATCTCACATCAAAGTAACAATGTTGTATAACTTACAAGTAGCAATTCAACAAACTCAATCCAAGCAATACCACAAATGCAAAAAATTGTAAATGGATTTGTTCAGTGACAGAAATTTTTTATTTTTAAGCATTTTTAGCAGAGTTTTTGCAAGCATATTTTATTAATAATAAAATAGGAAGTGGTTAGATTACCTTGTAATAGCATTAATGTAGAAACTAAATTGAAACGCGTAACTAAAAGAAAGCACATGATCAGTTAAAATCAGTGAAAGTGTTGCCACATATTATAAACCAAGCAATACTAGCTATTCAAAGGAGGTAATGAACAGGTGCTTCCATCTATATTTCGCACTCTTACATATGATACTAGCTTTTATAGTGTTAAAGCTGATAAACTGCGTCTTCGAATACTAAGAGATTTATGTTAAAATTTCCTTAAATACCTTTATTTTAAAAAATAGTTTTCAACTTTTGAAGACTTTGAACTCCAGTGATGGGAATCCCACTTTCATTAAGTGCTTTGATTTTGAGGAACTATTTAACCAAATCAATTTAGGAGACTTATATCGTGTATTATTAGAATTATTTACAGAGTATGATATAAAATCAATTGACAAAATCTCGTTTGTAAAACTACTAAACTTCTGTCTTAACTATAATATGGTATATAATGGCACTGGTTATTATAAACAGGTAAGAGGGCTTTCTTAAGGGGGAGTGTATTCTTTAGCTGCAGATTTATACTTACATAAATATGAAAGTTTGTCTTCACCAAGAACGGATTTATTTTTTGGCAGATATATAGATGATATAATCTGTATAGGCTATGGTATGGAGCATCAATTGGACCTTGATTTTTATCCCTCAGGATTAACACTGAAAGATACCTCTGTATCTAGAATTCGAGTTCACTTTTCAGAGCTACTTATTACTATCAATGAAAATAATAGATTTGTCTTTCAAATATGCGATAAAAGAAAACAATTTTTATTTGCTTTTGTTCAGTACTTGCAATATGACACATGTCTCAGAAAACATGTTATAAAAAATTTGATTTTAGGTGAACTCTTCAGACAGAAAGTGCTTTCAAATAGAGTTGAAGCCATTTCTGAAGGCTTAAGATCTTTTAAAAAATGTTTGGTTTTAAATGGTTTTCCAATGAACTATATAAATAGAACATTTGCAAATTTCATCCCTAGAAAGAAATCTTAAATGTTTCTTATAAAGAATAATCATTGCAATTAAATACATCTAATCGCAGTTCTCAAATATAGATGGAAGCACCTGTTCATTACTCCTTTTGGATATCTGGTATTGCTTAATTTATAAGATGTGGCGACACTTTCAAAACTGCCTTCAACTGATCATGTGCTATCTTTTTAGTTACGAGTTTGAATTTAATTTCTACATTACTGCTATTACAAGGTAATTTAACCACTTCCTATTTTATTATTAATAAAATATGTTTGCAAAAACTTAGCTAAAAATGTTTAAAATTAAAAATTTTCTGACACTGAACAAATTCATCTATAGTTTTTTGCATTTGTGATATTGCTTGGACTTTGTTGAATTGCTACTTGTAAATTATTCAACAGTGTTATTTGGATATACGACTTCCTATTTCTTTCAATTTTTGTCTCTTTCAAACAAAAATTCGTTTAAATCTCTGCCACATAGATGCTTATAAACAAACAGGCCTTCCTGTATAATGTCTGCATTGCATGGGTAATTTTGGATCCTTAAAATATCGTTTAACCCATGATTATTGGCTCATAACGCCTATCAAGATTTGTACATTGCAGATCCAATTCTTCTTTCTTATTCAGGCTAACTATGATTTCTTTAAATTTATTGATTCATTTATATATATATATATATATATATATATATATATATATATAAGGAGTTAAAGTATGATTAAAATTGTATAATTAACACGTGATAACTGCATTGATGCGTTTATAGAATTTTAGTGTCCAAATATTATGCTCTCTGTCGCTCTTGCTTTACCTAAGAATTATATGCAGTTTACATGCTCCCGTTTAAAATTTAACCAAAAACAGCAATCCAGAGAGAGAAGGAAAAGCTTTTATAATGAAGAAATTACAAACACTCCCTGAGTTTTCCGGCTAAGCAATTAAAGCTTTATTATACTTCATTTAAAATTTAAAGGAAGTCCTTTAGTACAAAGGAAAATTCGTAATTCTCAAAATAGGTACCCTTGCATAAAGGAGGGGACGAATGACGTTTTACGAACTAAGGTTATTAAGTTTTTACCTGGTATGTTGGCTCTACTTTCTTGGTTTTCTTTTCCAGAACGTTTAGGATGGAATCCGGTTGAAACATTTATCATATCAGTGTAGTCTGCCAGATTTCTGAATTGTTATTGGGCATAAAGTCCCTGGGGAAAGAAGCGTCATAAAGCAATGACAAAAATCGTAGCTGCTTTGCTCGATCGTAAACTTTAATGACTACTGCGATAAAAACAAACCTTTTCGTTATTGTTCATTTCTTGCATAAAAAAAAGTCAGTTTCACATTCTGCAAATTGACTGTTCGCTAAAAAATTTGGCGAAGATAGGAAACAAATATTTTTAAAAGCTTTAAACTTTATAAGATATTTTAATGGACACCGCTCGGATATTGTTACAGTTTTTTCGGTCAAATAATTCCCCGGCTGAAACTAACTGATTTACAGTAATATATATGAAACCTCTTCTTTGCGGTCACTCTCACTGTCAGATACTGACGTAGACACATCTTTCATGATTCATTTCATTCTTTAGCGTAGCAATTCAGAACTCATGGAATGGCTCAAGTGGTTGTAGTGGCTCAAATGTCTTTAATGATGATTATGTGATGCAGATTTAGAGTAAATATGTTTTGATACCTAATAGGGGCTTGAGCCCCCGAAGACCCTCCATTTCCTATGCCACTGATTCCAGTAGACTAGAAATTCTGTAAGGAGAAATCAAGCTTGATTTTCGACCTTTAGTGGAAGCTTTTCTCACAACAGGAAACTAAAATTACACAGGATAAATACTAATGAAAGTTTCCGCTGCAATTAAAAGGGTGGCAACTGACTTGGATTCCTTGGTTCAGATGTGTAGTGGTATTTTACCATAAGCGCTGTAAGTGCTAATCCAACTGTGACATTTGAACTCAACTAAAAATTATACAAATAAATCAGATAGGGCACTCCGTGCTTCGGGGAAGTCTCATCCTAGTAATGTAATAAAAGTGTATACAATTTTTGTTGATCATTGTGTAATGGGCAACTACGGCGGCAATCCAAATTATATGTAATGTTTTTCACCCTGGAGTTATCATTCAAGTTAAGCCATTTTAATATCACATGAATATTATCAAATATCAGGCCAAAGATGATCAGACGCAACAATCGAATATCTTAAGACACTTTTTTTTTTTTTTAGCAACTTTATTTAGGCAGCAACATGAACAACAAAAAAATATACATTGGGATTACAAATCAATGTTAGTTTGAGTTAATTATAAGAACAAAGACATATCTACATTAACATTATACGAAAATATAGATGCATAAAATTAATTACAAAAATATAAATACATCAAATTTAATTAAAAAAAAAATATCAATACATTAATTAATATACTGTGAAATAAAATTTTGTCCATGTCTGCCTGGGTAGCGCAGGTAAAGACGTAGTCTGACAAAGCCTGCACCACCCAGGAGATACCAGATAGCCAAAGCAGCCCCATGGGATATCACTGCGCAAACATCAGCGAAAATTAAATTAAGTATGCGATTGATTAAATAGAATTAGTAAGGAGGATCCGGATTAAAGACTTAAACTTAGAATAGGAATTTATCTCTTTTATATTAGAAGGCAGCTGATTCCACAATTTAGGACCTGAAGAACCCACTCTGTGGCAACCCAGCTCCAGACGAGAAAATTGAGGTCTGTAGTTATGTCTACTTGTTGTTGGATAGTTATGTGTAGGTTGCTGTAAATCAACTGGAATAGATTAGTATTTTTAATTTTTTTAAACATTAATAACAAAATTTTATAATTTAAAAGTTGATTAAAAGTTAATAAATTGAATCTTTGCGGAACCTCACGGATCGACATTGGTTGTGGTAATTTATGGTTAATAATATTGAAGAATTTATTTTGTAATGACTAAATTCTACTTTGGTTAGCCTGTGAAGTGTATCCCCAGACCGATAAACAATAAAAAAGATGAGAAAAAATAAAAGAATAATATAGATTGATCAAAAATTTTATAGGTATATAAATACTAATGTTGCGCAATATTCCCAAAAATCTACCAATTTTTAAGCACAATAGGTTAATGTGTGTATCCCATTTTAAATTGGCTTGAATAGTAACTCCAAGGAATTTCGTCTCCTGCGATAACGGAACTATATCGTTATCTATTTTTATGGTATTACATAAGTAGTTGCTTTTGTTATGTTTATTTGAAAACAGAATACATTTGGTTTTTTTTGTATTAAGTGAGAGATAATTATCTCTAAAGTATTTTATATATATATCAATATCATTATTTACAAGTGAAAACAGCACATCAAGATTCCTTTCCCTATAAAAGATGCTTGTGTCGTCGGCAAAGCATAGAACTCTAGATCGAGTTGGCAGAAAAAAAAGATCATTAATATAAAAAATAAAAGGAAAGTCCAATGTCACCCTGAGGAACCCCGCATAGATTGATCTGGCGAAAAGACTTAATACAATTATTCAAAGTATTTACACCGGTCAAGGATTCGTTCCGGAATGACTTAAGTTTAAGCCCGCATCTCTTTCAGGATGGACCCAAGATCAAAGGCGCAGCCTCTCACTTAGCATAGAAACTAAAACAATTGTAGATACACTTAGAACTTCAATAAGATAAATAGCTGAACATATGTAAGCAAGAATTTTAAACATTATTTAAAATTCCTTTACCTGGGCTTAATTAATCGTCTTAATTAATAATAACCTTAATTTTTGAAGGAAAATTATTCTAAAAACATGTCTCAAGTGGCTTTATGTATTGACCAGTTTAGCAATTCTGTTAACTGTGAGAAGGGTAATGTCATCACCTAAACTTTAAATGCGAAGGATAAAGAACCTTCCGCGTACTTTGATAACAGGGAAGGCCATGGCACATTTGTTCGATTCCGAACTAAGCCGATGTATCTTTTTCTGCTTTTGCGAAAGAGCCCTAGTTTCAGCTTATGTCTGGACGTCAAAATTATTAATCGATTTAAATTTTGTAGGTAAATGAAGCCAGGGAATAATATGTTGTCATGTTTGTATTGCTATTAAAAAATATACGATTTAAAAGTCATTTTTTATGGCAGAATATCGTGAAATTTAGAATACATTCTAGAGAATCGATAGATATAGTAATCGAAAAATATAGTTTTTATTCACGATGCTTTTTTAATTAACACACTCGACTAATAAAATTTTTCTTCCAATAATCCTAATTTTTTTTAAATAAAACAATTTTTTTTTAAATATAAATTACTTCCAAATTATACTATTCCCTAACGAAGATATAGTATGATTTTTTACCAATCTCTAATTATTGCAATTTGAATTTTTATTTTTTTGTATATTCAAATAATTGGAGATTGAAAATTCCCATAAACTTTAAATAAGGAATCCTTTTTTCCACGCTTATTTAATTATACTGTTTCAATAAACCTTTTAGTTGTCTTAGTTTTATTAAAAAGTGCATTTATATCATAGATATATGAGAAATAAAATCACGCACCACGTATTGTTAAAACTTTGAATAAAATCAATCAAAGAAGTACAAGTCTTTCAAGTTCAGTGGATTCAATTAGTTAAAATATCTCCTTATATATAAAGGACATGTTTCAAACTACCATTATTAGGAATAATTAATTGTGGCATAAACATAAATTACTCCTTCTATTGATATAAATTTTGCTGATACACTTCCCTGTTGATTGGTCACTAGCAATTGTGGCCTTTTAAGTGTTACGTAAGCATTTTTGTGGGGGCGGAGTTGAGACTTGCTCATTTTTTTCTGATAACGGAGAGTACGTATCTGCACATAGAAAATAATAAAACTAGCATATAACCACAAAGTGAAAACCGCCCTGACAGAATTGCAATACTTGGATGTATTAACACACTGCGAGTAAGAGATATGAAATAAACGTAATCGCAGTTAAATATTTAATTATTTAAACCGTGGCACTCAACTGGTTTCCACTCGCACCCACCCCCTTCTAGGTCCTCTGACGGTTCTTCATTTGGTTAAATATTAATGCAAAAAATTATACCCCCCCACATATTCCTGTTCTTAAACGTGTCTTACCTTTCATTCGTTACCTTTTCAGTCAATTTACCAAGTGTGCAATGAACCCATGAGTGTTTTACACATTTTAACTCAATGCCCCTATTATAGACTTGCCCGCACTCTTACTTTTAACTCTTCATCACTGTCTGACATTTTAAATGACCATGCTGACCATACGCACGTTTTTAAATTTTTAAAAAGTACTGGTTTTTACTACAGTCTTTGATTTTACCATGTTTGGCGCAGTATAGCCCAGATGCTCTTGCGCCATAAAAAAGCCAAACAATCAATCAATCAACCTTTCAGTCGGTATATGGCTAAATACTATAGAACAAAATTTTTCCTTTTTAGCGAAAAGCGTTGTAAAGCATTTCGGTGCCCGGGATCGTATTTGGTCCCTTTTGCAGTGATCCGGTGATGTCATTCTTCTCTCTACCGAGAGGTCCTGGTTTCAAGTCTTATTTACACATAAACCATTTTCTTAATTTTTTCATATTTTACCCATTGGACAAGCAGTGAATTTCATAATATAGAACACATTTTCTGTACTCAATTTTTTTAACAATTTTTGTGAAGAGCAGATAATTCTTAAATAAATTTTTAAAAGGCGCGCAGAATTACATTTTTACGCACTGATATTCCTCTAATTTTTTATGCTTAACATTAATGCAAATTTTCCATCAAATACTTACTCTTCAATTTCTTTTCCCTTTCGTTAGATGTGTCGCATCGTTTCATAGAAAAAACTTCCTTATATAGACAGGAAATTAAAAAAAAATAAAAAATGCCTTTTCCTGTCGGGAATCAGACTAACTACACTTCATTACAAGCCTGCTACGTCACTAACTTCTCATACAGGAAGTTCCAGGTTTAAATCCCCACCACGCAGGAACTATTTTCAGCTGTTTTCCAAATATCATCCGTTGGACAAGTGGTATATTTCATAAAATAAGAAAAACCTCTTTGATCGGGGTTTAAAATTTGAATGGGATCACAATTTAAAAAAACCGTCTTGTGCCTGTAAAATAAATACAACCGCATTATTTTTAATATATTCTACATTATATTCACGGTACGTTGTAGTATATTGTATAATTTTTCGTGAAACAATATTATTATAGTTTTTTAATCGCCCTGACAAAGTGGTCTGATAATTTCAATGACAACATGCAATTCCCTTGTTTTACTGCACCCTCATCTTTTTAAATCCATATCATGGACTGGCAAGTTTTGTGCTCTCCCGTTTTTGAATTTTTTTAATATATACATTTTAATTTCGTTCATTTTTTGTCTTTTGGTTCCACTTTGTGACATGTATATTTTAAAATGGGAAATTTTACTGCAGTTGGTAACACATTTAAATTTCCTTTGCGTTTGTTTGAATTTGTTTTTACGCACCGATCGTAAAAATTAATATCAGTTTTCATTTTTGTTAAACTAATATTTCTACGTGTTGACTGTTGGTCATTAACGTCGGAATTACCAAAATGTTAGCAATCATCTATGTCCAAAGAAATTTGTTTCTCCGCATTTTAGTTCAGAAGTAATTCTTCGATTTTGACAAACAGGCATTCACTTTCGCATATTTCCTTCTGTGAAATAACAGATAGTTCATTTTTATATTTTACAATGGCTAAATTCACAGTTCCATAAATGATATTTACTATATTTTTCGTGTCTAAACCTTATACTATATGGTGGAAAAATATCACATAACAATTGAAAGATACGAAATCAAAGTATTTTTGTTAACAAGCACAATCTTTTCTCAACTGCGAACTACACAAAATAAATTCCTGCATTTCCACTGCTGCTTATATAAGGCTTTTGTGCTGCATTCCCCGGAAGCTGCAATGCAGGGGCAAAATTCCATAATTTACAAATTTTCAAACAGCTGTAAAAAATTCCGTTTTGTGAATATCCAAAAATAACAACCGATATTTGTTATGTATAGACAGATGATTTTGTCACGCTCAGTCACTACCCTAGGTTTGAAATTCAATTGGGGCGGTTCCCTTGTAAGTAATGTGACACGATGTTACATATAAACAATACAAATTAGATATGCACTGTATTGTTTCGTTACTGTATACATATGTATAATGCACTGCACATACTAATGCTTATTATTTTAAAAAAATAATTCAAGAGATTTGTTTGCTGCATATTTATCTTTTTTTTTCTTTATATATCATTTTGTAAGAACAAATTTTGTCTATTTCTTTACACACCATCGGAAATCGTTCAAGGCTAGGCTCTGCATTTATAAGCTTCTTCATAAAAAGTTCCCTCAATATGAAACATTTCTTCTAATTCTTTTAGTGTGGATTCTTTGTTATCCTTTCCACCTTTTTTCATCTTCCTCCGCATCGTACATTTAAATCGGAAATTCAAATTATGCGACAGCCTCGCAGATGTTTCAGATTACAGAAAATATACTAGTACCAACATCAGGCATTAGCTCCCGTTTACGTATAATCTATCTACCAAATAGATGCTAATTGCTGTACTAATTGCATACTATGTATATAATGTATAATATGTATATAATATATTATATAATATGATGTTAAAATTTTAATTTGAAAATTAAAAAATGTACAAAATATATATAGAAAAGGGTGTTTTTTTATTTGTCGTTGTTTGATAACTTCAAACACCACAATAATTCAAAATGAGCAGTAATCAAAGCCGCAATAACTGGGATTTTCCCGTATTTGAAATAATTGTCAGGAAATTGTCAAGATTTGAAATAATTGTCAGGATTTGATGAATCTAGGGTTATTCTTTACATTAAATAATTTTATTCCTTTAACAGAAATGTGATTTTGTTTTCAATTGAATTAAAATTCTGATCTGAAAAAATGATTACATAAATTAGTTTTGACAGCGAGGAAGAAATGCAACATTTTAGGAAGCATTCGCCTTCGCAATTGAACGTTTATAAAAAGTCCTTTGGAATTTAGGACGAAGTCTCTCAACAATAAAGACAATTCTTAATTCTAGAGAACCAAATACAAAGGCGAGCTTCAATATTAAAGGACAAACAAAATTTTAAACTAGGATTGTTACGTTTTTATGTGGTGTATTAAATCTATTTTTCTAGCTTCTACTTTATCAGAGCATGAAGCTGGCATTGAATTGATAATTTTATGACTGTTGTATTGTATTCACCGAGACGAGAGAATTGTTACAAGTCATAAAACGCTTGATGGCGCAGTGTCATGAGTCAATGACAGAAATCATGCTTACTTTGTTTTACAGTAAATATTTAACAACTTTTGCCTTAAAGAAACATCTTTGTTCTGCCATTTGAATTCTTATCAAAATCATGTTCAAGCTCTTTAAGTTCTGTGCATTCTAGAAAAAAACATTAAGGGGCCAAAAATCAAATACATTTAAAAGCTTTAAAAATGTTTGCGAATGGCGTATCGAAATAAACGACGTCTTAAATAAAGTTTTTTTGCTTTCAAAATAAATTAACGACTCAAATGGAATTTTTATGATTGGATAGGCTTTGGAACAGGGTTTGTAAACTTTTTCTTTCAAGAATATTATTTTATGTGAAATTCTGTCCCCGTTCGCTGAATTAAAATCATAATGGTGCAACGTTTAAAAATGTTTAAATTTTTAAACCGAATAATCAAATGTAGTACAATAAAATCCCTCATTAGCGAACATTTATTGGATAAACATTTATCTGTAAAAGAGGAGTGACCGAAAATGTGGGTATTATTATGAAGGGATTCATTGCCGGAGATATTTTTACCTGATCGTAGACACCGGCTGACTATATTCGAGGAGTATTCGTTAAGAGAGGTTTTACTATAGTGTGGTAATAATAGGTTCGTAATGGAGGTATTTCAACTTCAGGGAAATTAATGAATAATACTTTTTAACTTTCTAAAACATGCTTTAAAAAACATACCCTTGAAACGAAAATCAAAATTTTAAGCATTCTGTTCTCTTCAAAGATCCAAAAACTCAGATGTTCCCCCTCAGCCATTCCTAGTTTCTTCCATCTAATTCAAAAATTTTCGTCTTTTTTCGAATTTTATTTGTCAGTTACTTCAATGTAAATTTGTGCATTTGCAATTTGCTGGAAAGGGCTTGTTTTAATAGGACAGCAGTCTTTTATTCTATGTTTAATCAATTTTTCTATTTTATAAATATTATTGATTCTTTTCCCACTGAGAAAGGTATGTAACCTGGCTTATCTACCATTAAGTGGCCATTTGACCGAGTGATAAATTAGCGCTCTTTTATAAACTTATCTCGTCGGTATCTCAGTTCTGAATCAACTGAAGATAAGATCTTTATTATAAATGAAAACTTCTGAATATGGCATGTCCTTGATTGGTATAAGTAATTGAGATATCTAAGGAAGCCATGAAATGCGTATATCAGGTCATGTGACTTATGCGCTTGTTTTCATCCCGTTCTTGTTAAAATTAAAAATGAAAATATATTTATCATATTAAAGTTAATTTGTACACAGGGTGGTTGGTAAAGCCCTTATACACGCAGATAACTGTGGAAAGGAGAGAGAGCTGTATGTATGAACGTGACGTATATAAGTAATATAAGTACGCTGACGTATATAAGTAATATAAGTACGCTCTACAAGATAAGATTGCGTGCAGCGCCTTTGGCGGAAAAATTCAGAACTTAGAGCTGCTATCTCGAAAACTATTCAAGATACGGTAAAAAAGTCAATTACAAAGTTGTTAACCACCATCTAGTTAGGACGAAACGATATTTTCTTCATCACCTTAATAGGTCAAAATTTGCAATTTAAGAGGTTTTAAAGGTATCCGTCCAGCAACGCCATTGTTGGTCAAAATTCCGATTTAACGTCAATCATTAACTTCAATTTTCAAAATTCATGTTAACTTCAATCATTCATTCTTGTAATTCTGTAAAACTTCATTCATTATATAAGTACAGATTAAATGTTACGTGCTAGGTATGGTGAACAAAAATTGATGTTATTAATGTTATTGTAGAAAGGTTATTATTTTGTGTTATCAGATAACTATTTGGTATGCTGAGGTAGCGACGACAACCCAATTCTGCCGCAGGAGTACAGTAGCGTAGTTGGTTAAGGCATTAGCCTGGAAATTAATTGGGTTGTCGTTGCTACCGCATTATACCAAATAATCATGATAACACAAAAAATATTTCTACAACGGAATTAATAACGTCGATTTTTTCCACCATACTGTACGTAGTACGTAACATGAATCTGTACTTACGTAATAAATGAAATTTTACAGAATTACAAGAATGAACGATTGAAATTAACGTGGATTTTTAAAATTGATGTTCGAATTTAAAGTGGATTTTGAAAATTGATGTTTGAAGTTAACGTGAATTTTGAAAATTGAAGTTAATGATTTATGTTAAATCGGAATTTTGACCAATAATGACGTTGCTGGACGGATACCTTTAAAACCTCTTAAATTACGATTTTTGCCCTATTAAGGTGGTGAAAAAAAGTCATTTCGTACTAACTAGCTGGTGCTTAACAACTTTATAATTAACCGTTTTCGTATCTTGAATAGTTTGGAGATAGCAGCTTTAAATTCTGAATTTTTCCGCTAGGGACGCTGCACGCAGTCTCATCTTGTAACGCATAGTCACTTTACTATACCTACACATCACGTTCATACATATAACTCTCTCCGTTCGACAGTTATCTGCGTGTATAAGGACTTTACTAACCACCTTGTATCGTTACTTATATAAAATTGACAATTACCTATATCGACCTATATATATTGAAAAATGACCTGTACTTTATGGCTTACTATTTCACTGTTTGCATTAGGAGTAGTTAGATTATAGAAAGCGGGGGTGTTAAATATAAAGCTGAGAAACATACACTATTTTAAATATAATCAACTACCTTTTTTCCTCGATGTGGGTTGCTAAAAGAATAGCGAATATTTTTCAAATTAGTTTTTTCATGTGACTGTTTCTTGTACATCTTTCGCTTCACTTGTCTGGTACACAGCCGCGAGGCCGGAAAGAAAGAAGCGCATTTAATTGGCTGATCTTTCATGTCCTCAAATTCTTATTGGCTGGTGAAGCACTTGAAAGCGCTATTGGTTACATCCGTGACATCGCGTTGGATCGCTGTAACAATCCTTATATGATTGGCAAGTGCTTTGAGGAAAGCTACGAAGTCTAAACTGACTACTATGCACTCTAATACTACTTCTTGTTCGATTTTGATACGGATTGCTTCTCTTTCTTGCAAAAACTTCAATTAAGATCTGTTTTACCATTCCTGAATTTCATTTTTGCGTGGCTGCCACACTAATCAGTAAATTGGGTTTTTCCAACTTCAAGGATATTATACCGGCAGTCGTGATTCCGGAAAAAAAATTTAGGGGCACAGATAATAAAATCTTAGATCCGACACTTCATACAAGATTTCAGGAAATTATTACAATATTGCAATTGGTTTTAA
>QLNU02015270.1:50523523-50542417 GCA_006491805.2 Dysdera silvatica | reverse complement strand
CTATATATATTGAAAAATGACCTGTACTTTATGGCTTACTATTTCACTGTTTGCATTAGGAGTAGTTAGATTATAGAAAGCGGGGGTGTTAAATATAAAGCTGAGAAACATACACTATTTTAAATATAATCAACTACCTTTTTTCCTCGATGTGGGTTGCTAAAAGAATAGCGAATATTTTTCAAATTAGTTTTTTCATGTGACTGTTTCTTGTACATCTTTCGCTTCACTTGTCTGGTACACAGCCGCGAGGCCGGAAAGAAAGAAGCGCATTTAATTGGCTGATCTTTCATGTCCTCAAATTCTTATTGGCTGGTGAAGCACTTGAAAGCGCTATTGGTTACATCCGTGACATCGCGTTGGATCGCTGTAACAATCCTTATATGATTGGCAAGTGCTTTGAGGAAAGCTACGAAGTCTAAACTGACTACTATGCACTCTAATACTACTTCTTGTTCGATTTTGATACGGATTGCTTCTCTTTCTTGCAAAAACTTCAATTAAGATCTGTTTTACCATTCCTGAATTTCATTTTTGCGTGGCTGCCACACTAATCAGTAAATTGGGTTTTTCCAACTTCAAGGATATTATACCGGCAGTCGTGATTCCGGAAAAAAAATTTAGGGGCACAGATAATAAAATCTTAGATCCGACACTTCATACAAGATTTCAGGAAATTATTACAATATTGCAATTGGTTTTAACAAGTATATTCATATTTTACAAGCGTTTATACTAACATATACGTTTTTACTTTTCAGGCACATTTTATAACATGTAATTAAATACTTTCCAAAAATTGTTGCTAACATATAATTTTCTAGAGTTGATAATATATATATTGAAATAAGAAGAAAAATTTCATGTGTCTGAATGCGGAAAGAAAAAGGAAAAGGGAAGAAAAGGAAATAGAAATAAAAATAAGTAAAACAGGAAAATGAAAAGGAAATGAAAAAGTTAAAGTAACGATAGGAGAAAAACTTAAGAAAATAAAGAAAAAGGAAGAAGTTCTATTTGGCTTTAAGTTTTCTGTACATTATAATTTTCTAAAATAATACCTTTTAATATATGTAAATATCTTATTGATAAGTAAGTAATTTTTGGCATTTATAATTTTCAAACTTGTTCTTCTGATGACGATCAACAAGTTTGGATTGAAAAATCAAATTTTTGAGCATTAAAAAATTGTTTTCTAGTACTTAGCACGTTTTCTTGAAAGATATTTTCTCATTAATTTCTTTATTATAGCTATTTGTTCATTGCGTTTAAAAGAAAGTTTTGATTAGATGAAAGCGTGTTTTGCAGAAACATGCAAAACACTATATGGAGAAATTTCAAAAGTTTTGGGTAAAATGACTTATCACTCCCCAGTGGCTTA
This sequence comes from Dysdera silvatica, assembly GCA_006491805.2. Lineage (NCBI taxonomy): Eukaryota > Metazoa > Arthropoda > Arachnida > Araneae > Dysderidae > Dysdera > Dysdera silvatica. Next base: position 50,541,039 of record QLNU02015270.1, on the reverse strand, counting down.
ATAAATAAACAAACCAAGTGCATTCATTAGAGAATAATAGCAGAATTAGCTTACGCATTTCTGATGACAGTGTGAGTGTTTGGTGTTTCATAATTTACAGTGAGCGAAAATTACTTGTCTGGCAATTTACCGATTGCAGTATGAATACCAAGAGACACATTTCGAGATAAGTCCTCGTTACATATTCATCAGGCATGAACATCTTTCTGCGTGGAATTTCTCGCAACATAAGATGCTGCCTCGCATCTAATTTTAAGGCATTGATTTACACGATTCCCGGCAGTTCACGAATATCTCAATGTAACGATTGAACGGACATAATTATGTACCTTAAATCGATATGGCATATTTAATACAAAGGAATTGATGGATTAAGTTTAGTGCTCATTAAAAAGATTACTCATTTCGTAAAGATTTGCGTTGAATTTTACATATCCAAGCAACTAATTGCGAATTTTTGCTTTTGCTACAAGACTGAAACATTATCCTCTGTCCCTCTGAAAACATCCTCAAAATAAAATTTGAAAAATAATATGGAAGGTAAAAGACATTGTTTTACTTCACATAACTTCTACAAATATTTTTGTATAGGAGTTGTTTGTGTCAATTGAAATTTTATAGTCGAAAGATTTTCGAAAAGACTTGCAAGACGTTAATTAGTGTAAATGGATATTTTGTGAAGCGTTGGTTATACCGACATTTTTAATAACTTAAATTTCGCAGATAAGTCGAAATATCCCTGTTAAAACACTGTGGAAAATTTCATTGCTGTTGCATCATCACCATCATCTTTCATGTCTTTTCTTCTCCATTCCACTCTATTTTCAGCGACTGTCTAGGGAAACGCTGGGTGTAAATCCATGGCCAGCCATATTTTTTCAGACCTTTGTTTCTGTCGTTATCACTGATCTTCCCATTCCTTTCGCGATGATTTGCTATAAATTTTTTATTCAAACCTTCATTCTTATTTGTATTTTTCATCTGTTGAATAAAAAGGAAAATTTTCTGTTTAGAAGGTATATCCTAGATTTTGTTCCTTAATCTTCACTGTTTTTGGCCATCCCGGAATTGGTTTTTGTCAATAATGATTGTACGTTGGCCAGTGTCGGATTTAGAGCATATAGCGCACGGTGTGAGTCCAACATCTGACGCATCCCGATAAATATTATCTTCCTTTAGTGGAGCAGTTCTTTTAGAATATTAATTAATTATTTGTTAATAATATAAATTCTTTCTAAGAATATCCTCAATAGGCTATTGAATTTTATTATAGGATGGAAAGCCACGATAAAATATGGAAATTCCTTACAACAAATAACATGTAACTAAATAGTTTCCTGTAGATTTACACAGCGCATTACAACAAGAAAATAAATTTTCCGACAACCAGCTGCGTTTTAAGAAAATTATTTTTATTTCTCAACAGCTAAACCTTTCTCTCCAAACTATTCTAATTATGGTAATCACAAAATTATATGTAGAGACAGAAACTTGCCAAATATACTTAATTTGCGAATACAAGCATTAGAAAATATTATTATAGGAAATAGCACTATAGAAATTGAATCATATATATATATACATATATATATTAAATATATTTACTACTTATATTGTTATCTTTGTTGATATGAATAGGCATATACCTATAGTTGCATTTGTTGTTGCTCAGTATATAATAAAGAATTTAGATTACTAAGAGTGCTTGTGTGCAACTCCGAACATAATAACAAAAACATGTAGGATAATTAGAACGACATGTAGGAAACAGCTTTGAAGAATTATGAGAACATACGCAGAATAGATATTCGCCTACATGAGAAGAAGTGTCCGAGAGTTACATTTATACATCGGCTAGTTTGGACGAGCGAAAATGATTTAAAATATTAATTGAAATTAATTTTTTATATACTTATTTTCATCGAATTGATTATTGGTAGTGATATCAGTTATCATTAATATTAATTTTGTCATTTTAATATAGAATTGTCCGTTTTATGGTGCTTGATTTTCTCTAATTTCCTGAAGACAACTTGGAGAGAAATGGGTTGGGTTCGTTGAACTTACCTATGGTCAAGGGCACAATATCCATGTTGCCACAGACGAAATGAGAAGTAACTATAATCTGAAGACGAAAAATTAAATATTTAAGTGGCATGACTTCATAAAAGCGTCTGTTTGATTAAGCTTTAATACACAGTATAAAGCAAAAAATAAATTTTTAGTAAGGTTTATTTTTGGAAATATTATGAATAGCGCTAATAAAACCTATAAGGTAAAATTTGTTATTTTGCTCAAATAAAGACATTCGCGGAATTATGTTTACAACTACTCATCAAGTTCAAACACGGATAAATAACAGTACTGTGTAATAATAATAATACAACCGTAATTATTACACTAATTACCGTTATTTATCCGTGTTTGAATATTTTCTCTTATATTTATTTTTTGTCTTCCAGTTCTTTGTCTAATGCAGATATATTTCAAAAGTACCTTGTCTGGTTCATTAAAAATAAGTACTTTGAGAAAAAGTGCTTTACAAATAATAAACAGATCTTTTAAAAAATGTTATGTATTTCGAACATCGGTTTTATATTAAATTTAATATTCACAGACCAAAACTTTTCCGCTAAACTGGGTTAAAGGAAGACGTAGCAAATCTTAAGTGTGTGCCGATAGGATATTTGATATGTTAAAAAAGGAGTTCAGCATTTTCCGAAAAAATTTTGACGAAATATTCCATTAATTTTCACTTTTTTTTATTATTGTTTTATACTTTCGCTATGTAAGATTATAAAGGCTTTTATTATTATTTTCGTACCTGCAAAATTATTTAGGAGCGACTAAAAAGCAGAAAATTTTTAGAAATATCATATATTCGAAATGTAAAGCTTGATAAAATAGTATTTTAAGAGAGCTGAAGCAAAATTTATTTCCTACATATGCTACAACTTTTTAATGATTTAAAAAACAAAAGACTTCGGAAAACGTAACATCTCTTGTTAAATAATTTTGTTTCTTGCTTAAATAGTAGCTGCGAAGTAAAGAACAAAAGAATTTAAATTTTTTTTTCATCTTTCGAAAGCTGTTTAAAAAAACAGTTATTAGCTCTTAAACAAAAACACTGCTTGGGCAAATAAGTAAGCTGAGTTTTTGGAAACAATGTTTGGTGTGTTAAACTATTAGCAACTCAACTAATGAAATAGCAGCGTTTTTTTCTCTCTAACTGTAATTATTTCTGTTTAAATTAATAGTTTGCTCCTTTTTTTAGGTTATGCTATATTTTTAACGTTATCAGCTAACTCTTTTATATCATAAGAATGAACCGTTGTGATCATTAAAATTTTGATTATGTATGCGTGGAAATTCTCATAGAGTTGCTATATTTCATAGCACACGCCTTTGTCTTGTGTCAAAAGATGCTTTAATCAATATTTTTTCTCTTCTATCCATCCTTTTGTGCTTTAAGTTATCTCAGGACGATTTCTATGTTGTCTATATATCAAGTCATCGTTAGTGCTTTAAGCGTAGTTTTAGCCAACTTTTCTGAACGATTTTTTAATTTTATTAATTCATCGTGTTATGGGAAAGATCTCGTTTCTTTGCTGGCAATTTTGAATTCAAATGAAGGCTGCCATTATCTACTGGCGTTGAATGTGATTTGGGGTTGAGGACGCTTATGTCCACATTGTTATCGACATATTCTTCTCATCAAAGGCGAATCTTGTGATCATCTTCAATGGTACTTTAGCCACCGCCCTGTAATTATTGAATTGCTATGCCATTTCACTGTCCATTTCACTGTCCATTCATATGTCCATATGTCCAATTCACTGTCCATTAACGTCTGTTATGCTAGACCCGAACCACTTGGTCTTGATTCAGCTTGATTTATGCTGTCTTTGTTCTGATTTGGCATTTTTCAGTGTAACTGTGATGGTTTTAGGCCTTTTCTCCTTTCAATTACATTTCCGCCTCTGCCAGCTGTCCAGAGCATACACTACATAGCAAAAAATTCTAAAATAATTTTCGAAAAACAATTTTTGTAATAAAATATGTAACAAACACACACGGCTTGTATTTTACTTTATAGTAATTTATGCACATATCCATGTATGGAACACGAAAGCATAATTGTATAAAACTCTTTTTTCCAAACGCATAGTACCAAAATCCATTTTCGTGACTTATTATTACTAAGAAGCACACTAGTTTATAAGGCACAGTTATGGATAAGTTAAAACGAACGAGTTCACCCAAAGGATAAGGCTTTATTATGACAGACCGAAGTATGCACTTTATGTATTTAAGGTAAAAGAATTTATTTTGCTTTCATGATTTAGACATTTGATATTAGTCTACATGCGCTTACGTTTTATAATAATAATAATAAATTTTTATTCAACCCGATATACAATATTTCGTGATACATAGCTTGAGCAGTATAAAAATTATAGAAATGTAAGAGAAGATCTATATTAAATTATTTTAAGTTTTGAGGTTAGAAATGGAAGAGAATATAAAGCCGAAGCTTGTTACGAGATTCTCCTCCAGAATGCGGTGATGTTGACAAGAGAGAGGGTAAATTTTCATATTTCTGAATTATGCTTATTTTAAAGAGTTCAGTTGTTGTATATCTTTGGCAGAAGGACGTGAAAACCATTGTAATAACTTAAGAACAGACTGAGCGTCGTTTTTACGAATTAATGAGCAAGAAGTATTATTGTTATTTGGGATTTTTCATGGGCCTCATTTGAGAAAATTGCGGCACACATCTGGATAAAGCTTACGAAATTATGTTTATCAAGATTCAAGACAGAAGTGTATCTGAGAGTCAACATATCTTATCTGAAATTTTGATTCAAAAAATGTTAAAATGTTTGTAAAACAAACGTTAATTAACAAGTTAGTTGTACTATTAAGAGTTACATATATGAAATTATACTATTGTATAAGAGATTATATTTTGAAAGTAGTGTAAAACTTGGATCCAAAATACAGAATAGCTTAAGGAGGAAAAAGAGAGTTTCTATCCAGCAGGTGTCACAATTTTTCTTTAGGGAAAAAACGCAAATGCCATCGATTCTTTATGACGCACATTTCGAAATATATTTTATGGATAAAAGTTTCAGGAAAAAGAAAAGCAATTATTTTGCGGATAAAAAAAACATAAAGAGCCCAAATTGCCATTTTGTGAGTTCAGATTATGTTGGAAAGTTTTGTGTTTCTGCTTTCGTATCCGCAAAGATATTGAAGAACGTTCCTTTTTTATATATTGGAGTGATATTTACTTGATAGAGGGAAAAAATGTTCAGTGTTAGTAGGAGTTCCCAGGTTGAAAAAAAAGGTTATATAATCAGTTTATCTTTGTAATGAGATGTATTCGTAGAAAGTGTCCGTAGGAAGATCCGGGGAAATGCTTGGAGGCCCTGCTGGAACAAAGGATTTGGTTTCTTCTTCCGCGACGTATGCGAATTTATTTTAGAGGGATATAGATTGTATATAATATAATATATTTCACCTCCAGCAGTAAATTTACTCGTTTTATTTACTTGTTTAATTCACACTGTAAAATTTTATTACTACTTTGATTTAATACACCATTCAAATTTACACAATAAATGAAACTGTAGTTCTGATATCTTCTAATATAAATATGTGCGCTATATATTTTTAAAGTAGGTAATGGGTGGAAAATATTTATATCGTTTTAAATATAGTGAGACTGGAAAATTTTATTCATTCATTTGGCTTGAAAATTTTCTGAATTATTTCTGCATCGATTTCAATTTTCCTTGTATTCTGATCAGCATTATTTTTTATACCGAACGCTTATTTTATCACAATAAAAGCATATTTCATTTGCATTAATATCTTTGAGGTGAAGTTCTATCGTCCCTCAATCCCCAAAGGTACCTTTGAGATACCAGTTTGCGTGTGCGGAATTGAAACTAATTGCAGATAGAACGGGAACCAGACACGTAAAAGCTTATTTCTGAACAATAATTTAACAAAAGCTTTCGTGAAGTTCCAAGCGAGAGAATGTTTGATAGAAGAAGTTACACATATCTCAGTGTGTGTAAAACGAAGTATTCTGTTGAAATCCTCCTTTTCTCACAAAGGAAGCTTATAGAAACAGCTTCAAATTTTCTCTTTTCAATTACATTTAAATGTACGGTGGGAACAAATATGCTATGTTTTGTTTCCTAACTCCTTTTCGTAAAAAGCCTTAGTTGAATTTTGGATGTAGATACTGGATATTTCATCAATGTAATTTTTCTGGTGTATTTGTTCCGTTGTTTGTATGAATTTTGAAATCTTAGGGTTTTGCGAAAAGAGTCGCCTTGGGAAGTGTCGACGCCTAAGCTTGTCTTGCAAAAAGCGGTAACTTTATAAGTAATACTTGGTAAGAACAAAGCCCTAACCAGTAAAAATTTAAACATTGGGACTTGCTATGTTGAGTAATGCACAATAAAACAATTAACTTGTTTTGAACTGCGTTATCAAGAATTTTCTATTTGAAACGCAGCAACAGTTTATAGAAAAAAATTTAAAATTTCCTTTGAAACACACATTTTCTTTTATTATTCTTTAGCTTATTTTGCGATACTTAAATTGTCATATAAAATATCTCGCTTTTCGTAGATTGCCGAAATATCCACCGACCTATTCGTAGCGCATTTTGTGAGGGGGAAAAAATATGTTGGAATAATTATAATATTTGGAAAGTATTATGTGGCCTATATTATATAAATTATGAAGATTATAGTCAAACCAATTCTTTCTACTTATTGAAATAATTCTAAGTTATGAGGAAGAAAACATCATTAAATGAAATAATACCGAATGCATTCCAACTGACAAGAGAAACCTGTTTATTTTAGCCAAAGGAAAATTGCTGTCATCTTCAATAAAATTTTATTAGTTAGCTAACATAGATGAATAGCTTGATCTTTTGCATTGAAATAATATAATATTTGAATAAATTTGGAGAAGTTACCTAATATTTGTACTACAATGCATAAGAAATCACCAGGTCACAAACTATATCTCCGCCTCGTTTTACCGAAAATGCGAAGATTCGTTTCACAAATAATAGGAATTAGTACGGAATATGAAAAGATTTATATACAGAAATGAAATGCAACTTCTGCGAAGGAAACAAGTCAAACGAAAAGGTATATTTAAAGATCTTTAACATCCAAAGATTACAAAATTAGAGAAACACGAAAGGTAAGAAAAGCACCAAAAAAAAATAAAATAAAGATAAATATAAATATAACAGAAAAGTCAAGCATTCAAAACGATTTAATTCTGTACCGTGTAATATACTCAGAATCTTTGCTAAGTTTTTCCCTCCCCCATATTTTCAATTTTTTTCCATGATTTAAAGAAACTTTGTAATTGTAATTTTATGATTCGAAAAAAAATTCATGACAATTACGTAATTCGGTAAAACCATATCAAAATATATACCATACGTAGCATGGAAAGCTTTGTTGTCTGCATAATAGAAAATAATTAACATTTTAAAAGAATCTTAAAGAATTATGTTTATTAATGGTAAATATTTCGCTTCCTTGTGGGTTTATAGGCTATAATTACACTGTTTAAAATTTTATACCAAAAAATAGGCGCGAATTTGCGCTCCAAGTAATAATACTTCGAAGTTTTGTTTCTGCAGGTGAATAAATAGAATTTTCTCCTCTGTAATGTTTCTTTCATCCAGATGGGCTTGCAACGTAATCAGTACGCAAACGCGAACCATAGATTTATGTGCTTCCCGTACTCGAACAAATTTTGATCGCACATCTGAACATTTGATCCAGAAATTGATTTGAAGTTGAGAACAGAGGCATGAATCGAGTTTGCACAAGCAAAAAAATGAAGTAATACTGCAAAGAGGAAAGAAAACCTTCCCCAGTTTTTCTATTTTGGGAAATACTTTTCGTGAGAGTAAAAAGTGCGAACTGAGTTGGTGGATGCACGAGGGAAAATATATTTTTCAATTTCCATGTAGGAATTCGGAGTGCAAATCCTGTTATTTAATATAATATAAGTGAGCCCTGCAGTGACGTAGTGGTAACGCGTTCTCCTATTGCGCGGCTAATCCGGGTTCGACTCCCAGCAGTGCAAAAAGAACGCTTACTCAGAGATCTCATAAAAGATCGCACTGCTCACTGTAGTCCGGGGTTTGGTTCCCCAGGCCTTAAGAGGTTCGGATTCCTCGGAAAACTGTAGGTCCCGGCGCAGCATGACCACTGTAGTCTTTGAGCCGTAAAACCAAAAAACAAACAAACAATATAATACAAGTGAATATCCTTAACCTGCGAACAGGCCCGCGGATTAGAGGAACGCGAGAACATGAGCGGAGTGCAACACACCCCATCTGATTATATAGCATTATTTCATTAAAAACGTCCAATTTTACAGGGAACAATAAGTGGCATTTCCACTTTGTCACCCTACCCCAAAAGATTGTGACTTTGAAGGCAACAGGAAAGAGTTTGGCCAGTTTCAAAAGCAAGGGTGGGCGGTTCTTTTAACATATTGTAAGTTGTGGGGTGTGAAACACCCCGCGCGTCTGCTCGCGGGTTAATAGAACATTGGAGTAAGAATAATCAGGTGTTATATATATACAGGGTGTCTCAGCACCAGGGTTGCAAACATCTAGGAGAGGTAGGTTACACGGCGAGAAATATTTGTCATAGAACCTAAGGTCGCAAACCATTCACAACGCCACCTCTAAAACCATCCAGCATGCACAAATAGTGACAACCAGTGTATCTGAAGCGCAAAATGCGATGTCCTAATCAGCTATGCACTTGATCAGCTGACCTGAGTAGTATCTGGCGCTTTTCACGCACTATTTGTAAATATTTGTGAATGCTGGACGGTTTTAGAACTGGCGCTGTGGGTGGTTTGAGACCTTAGGTTCTATGACATATATTTTCCGTCTAAGTGTACCCTACCCCTGTTAGCTGTTTTTAACCTTGGTGCTGAGACTCCCTGAATATACTTGAAGGGTATGAACTACGTGATAAGGTCCATTCGATCACTTGCTCACCAAGACGTCCTCCAAACCAAACAAAAACATTTCTTGCTTTTTATCAAACTATTTTAGTGAATATTTGTATTTTCTCGGAAAAATATAGAACCAGTTTCGTCATTTTATACAGTTGAAGCGAAAATATGCGCATCTATTAAAACTCTCGTGTAATGAATTCTTCGACGGGTATTTATTTAAATGTTTGCTTAAATGAAGAGTATCTTCTGGCGCGCATATAAAACTTACGTTAAGAAAAAATAAATTTTCCATGGTACTTAAATATTTTTCTTCTTTCTACACATTTTCAAAAAAATTGTATTATTTCTACATTTTGGAAATAATAATTATGCAAAAATTTAAAAATAGAAAGGGGTTTACGAACGTCAGAAATTGGGGTTTGATAAAACACAGAGCAACATATTATTGGATTATTTTAAGAGGTTTGGAGTAAAAGTTGTTCACAAGCATTATGTAAAGAAAATGTTTCGTTCTAAACTTACAAAGGGAATGACTTTGAAAAAATGAAAATATCATTTGTCAGAAATAAGTAACTTTCATGCACGAAATTATAAAAGAGAGAGAAAAGCATGACATGTCAAGTTTATCTTCTTTTAACTCTTCCGAATCTCATTTTAAAAGAAAAATTATCCTGGCGAATAAGGAAACTCTTACAAAATTAAAAAAAAGCAGAATTTGTGACAATGTTGCATAGGTTACATAATAAAAAAGTGAATAATAGGATATTATTAGCGCAGGTTCCAATTTCTTTACCAAGATAAGCCTTCGCTATTGACAAGGGAACCATCCCACATGAAAGTCAAACCCAGTAGTTACTGAGCGCAACAGAAGATCTGTCGATGCATAACAAACATCCGTTATTATTTTTTGGATACTCGCGAAACGAAATTTTTTACAGTTGTTTGAAAATTTGTAAATTATGGAATTTTACTCCTGCATTTCAGCTTCCGTACATCAGGGAAATATCAAAAATAAAACTAGAAATCACTAGCAACTTAACCTATTTGGCAGCGTACATGAAAAATTAATATTTATAAACAGTACCATGACAACTAGTGTAAAGAAATGCTATATATATATGTACATTATGAATAATATTAGTGTTACGTACATTAAAAGGAAATAGTATATGCATTTATGAGGGTGCGATATGATGCAAAAGCGATGAAAGAAACACGTGAAATTCACAATATACACAATTTTGCAAAAACCGTAACTTACGAAGTCAGTTTAACTAATGTAAAGTATTAAAAAAATAATGAAATGTATAATTAATGCAAAGTGAAAGTGCTTCATATTTATAAAAATTATGAAAGTGATAATTGATATAAAAATGTGCAAAGCATAAAACTGCATCATAGTGTGTGCATGTTATAAATTCCATATTCTGACAGTCTGTAACAGAACATGTGACATGTGTAGATGTAGAAGAGAATGAAACTTCTATAACGTTTCCAAAAGTTAAGTTTTCATGAGCGACAACGTAATTACATTTTATCCATGGATAGCGTAGTATTGGCTTATATTGTGGAGAGTTTGGTTGATTAAAAACTAAAGAGTGCAATTTTATTATTTCGTTTCTAGACGTTGTATTTACGTGCAGTTCGTCTATACCAATGTAGTTTAAAACAGTTTTTAATAAATAACTTATATTGGCGAAAAAAACAGACGTCCAAAGGTTAAACCATTGCGGTTGTACCAGGAGGAATTTGCAATCTGGTGCAATTATTTGGCATATTGTCATAGGTTTGTGGGCCCACTGCCCCTGTCCATGAATCGAGCATGAAGCAGGACGGAGGTTGTAATATTGCATTTAGACATTTCGTCACCCATTCCTTCATCTCTATTTCACCATTTTTCCACTCTTGAAACCTGTGACGTGCACATCGGAAGTCTGAGACATGTTGTCTTTAACACTAGGTCCAAACTTCCCAGATTATTCGCGTAAACATAAGAAAAGCTTCCCTTTGAATTCCCCAGTCGTCATAGATAAAATCGGCATGATAATATAGGGGTGCGTTGAGGCGAACTTTGATTACACCAAACCTTCAGTAACTTTTTCGCCTTTGTGGGATAACGTCCTCTAATTTGCAATGAAATAAGAAAAGCCGCTTTAATCGGCGTTTAAAATTTGAGTGGGACCACAATTTGAAAAAACGTCCCGTGCCTGTAAAATAAATATAACCGCATTATTTTCAATATATTCTACAGCATGTTCACGATACCTTGTAGCATATTGCGTAATTTTTCGTGAAACGATATTACTATAGTTTTTTAATCCCCTGACAAAATGGGCTGATAATTTTAATGACAACATACCTAATTCCCTTGCTTTACTGTGCCCCTATCTTTTGAAATCTATATCGTGAACTGGCAGATTTTGAGTTCTCGCGTTTTTGAATTTTTTCAATATATACATTTTAATTTCTTTCATCTTTTGTTTTTTGGTTCCGCTTTGTGGCATGTACTTTTTAAAACGTAAAATTTGACTGCAGTTGGTAACACGTTTAAATTTCCTTTGCGTTCCTTTGAATTTGTTTTTCACGCACCGATCATAAAAATTAACAACAGTTTTCATTTCTGATAAACTAATATTTGTACGTGTTGACTGCTGGTGCAAAGTCAGTTCGTCACTAAAGCCGGAATCATCAAAATGCTGGTCATCATCTATGTCCAAAGAAATTTGTTCCTCAATATTTTCGTTCAGAAGTAATTTTTTCAGAAGTAATTATTTTGACGAAAAGCCATTCACTTTTGCGTATTTCCGTGTGTGAAATAACGGACGGTTTATTTTTATATTTTGCAATGGCTGAATTACGTGTTCTATGTGTGAATGATATTTACTATAATTTTCATGTGTAAATCTTACACTATATGATGACAAAAAATATCACATAGCAATAAAACGGTACGAAATTAAAGTACAATAAAATCACGCTAATCGGTTACAAAGAGGACCGGGAGCATGGTCAGAATGTAGAAAAGTCGGATTATTAGAAGAACACTTCAATTACGTTAAAATGCGATACAATTTGAAAACAATGTATACGTACCGTACTATTGCTATAGAGTATTATACGACGTCGACACATTTTAAGTTCGACAATGTAAATAGGAAATAACATTTATCAACAAACATTGTGATCGATAGGTTCTATAGTTATAGTAATATATATATATACTTTCTATTGTACCTTTAGTATTTCAGAAGTAAGAAAATATCTGTCATCTTCTTCTGCTTAGCAGACAAGAATCTTGATTTTGCTGCGATGTTCCTCCATTTTCGTATCCACAAAATATCCGTTGGGGGAAGAAAAGGAGCATTGTTCTATGCACTGAAGAGCTGTGTCGAATACCCTCTTAGCATCTGCATGCCATACTCGGTCAGTAGGTTTACAGCTCTCATTGTGTTCTTCTTTTTCGCTGTCGTCTTTAATTTGGGTTGCAGCAGCAATGATCTAGTCATCATTTAATTCTTTTGTAGTTCAGTCAGCATCAGCTTGATTGATCCACTCACTTACGTCACTGGACTAACCATGAGGGATATAAAACTTATATGTCATTGACAACTGCTGGTGTGTCTTCATCTTCATTTTATACACTTTTAACCATCATTTTCGACCACAGGTTACGATAAGCTTTTTCAAGTGTTGATGCTTTCATCTCTTTCCAAGCCTCGGCAATTGTGTTAATATCCTTAATATTATGAGCTTTCATCGCCTCAAACAGGCCGCTACATTTTTTCTGTATTTTCTAGAATGGATCCAATATATTTTCGACGATATCTTCTCTTTAACCACTCCATCACCCCCTGGTCCATAGTTTCGATAAATGAAGTTAGCAGGAAGAAATACAGTTTTTATTTCTCCCTTTACTAGTTCCTCTTCAGATGGATGAGATGATGCATTATCGAGTAACAGCAGAGGAAATTTTTTTACTTTAGTTTCGTGTTAACGGTAGGAATGAACTGGTCAGAAAACCATTCCTTCAAAAGGTTGCAGATCTTCCAAGCTGATTTTTGCTTTCGTTAATACACAGGTAGTGATGATGCATTTACGTTCCTAAATGTTCTTGGATTCTTGGATTTCCGTATTACAAACAATGGCAATTTGTGACTGCCATTAGCATTGATTTAGATGTAATAGTCAGCCTATGTTTACTAAGTTTCATACCTTTTATGGTTTCGTTTTGTGCAACCAGAGTTCTTGTTATGAACATCTTATAGTTTAAACTTGTTTCGTCGATGTTATACAAATGGTCAGAAGTTAATCTATTTTTTTTAATCAGATTTTTAAATTTTGGAGTAAATTCACTTGCAGCTGCTTCATCAGCAAAGAGCTTCTCACCTTAAATTACTACATTTCGAATTCCATATCATTTTATCCAGCGATGTAGATATCCCTCGCTTGATGCGCATTTTCAGATGTCTTCTTTTCCGTCAAATGATTTGTGGAAAATAAAAGCCTTTTCTTTAATGATTGGTCCGGACAATGGAGTTCCTTTTGTTCTTTCTTGCTTGAGCCACAACCACAAAGCGTTTTCTTAAAGCTCACATTTTGGCCTTTTCAAAATTTTGAGAATTTTCAGCCCTTTTTCATCTTCCATCATCATTGTATGAGTTTCTAGAGATTTTACATTTTTTTCTCTCTTCTGCAACTGTAGTTTCGCCTACCGTTACTGTACGTGTAATGTTTTTAAGGAACTCGACTTTAACTTTTCAACACTTTAATTTCTCCGATAAAGGCAGCGTAACGTGTCAACTTTTTGTTGTTGCCATAACGAAATCATACACACTATGCCTAACGTAAACTAAACCTAAAGCACTAAAAACTTATTTCCAGTAAAGTATTTGCAGCAAGCGAGGTCTACGCGACTTATTTGACAAAGAACAAAACAGAGAATAAAGCCCGACGGTCTACAGATTAAATCGCTCGCCGAGTTAGCGCCATGGTCTGACCAAGCTGGGAGTCGGACCGTCAGAGGTCATATTACCGGGGTTCTGCTGTATTTTTGTTAACGAGCACCATCTTTTCTCAACCGCGAACTACGCAAAAATGAATTTCTGAATTTCTACTGCTGCTTATGGAAGGCTTTCGTGCTGCATTCTCCGGAAGCTGTAACACAGGGGCAAAATTCCATAATTTACAAATTTTCAAACAGCTATGAAAAATTCCGTTTTGTGAATATACAAAAAATAAAAACTCATATTTGTTATGCATCGACAGATCTTTTTGTCGCGCTCAGTCACTAGCCTGGGTTTGCCTTTCATGTGGGGCGATTCCCTTGTGAGCAATTTGAAGGTTTATAAGTTATTTAAGTTTGATTACCTCGCATAATTTGTAGGTTGTGTTACCTTCAATGTTATTAGCAAATACGCGTATCACAAAAACAAGGAAATATATTCGTCATTAAAATTTCGTATACTTGAAAACAAAAATTGATGTGAGAATCTTTCTACAGCAGTTTTTCTTACGTCAGAGGGTTTTTTATTGTATTCTGTTTTTAGAATTTTCAATCACTTCTTCTGTTTTTTACGTCTTAGCCTGTGTTCATTAATTTTAATTTTCTTTTCCTGAATTCCCTGTGATTTAAAAGTTAAATTGCTAAGAAAATAAAAACTTACCTACCGCGTTTATGGAATTACTGTGCACATTAATAGCTTTTTACATATAAGCCTATAAAATTAAACCGATCACAACGTTGTGTATATCTTACATGTGCTATGTTTTTATTAACATGCAGATCCAAGTTAAAATTATTTCATATATATCCTTCATACCTGAAAATACAAAATGCGTCTTTTATGTTTATCTAGCATATTTTCTATACTATTGAAGTTGAATTTTATTTAATAAGTTGAGATTTTGTGACTTTGGTTTATTAAACAAAGTCAAATCTTTTAGATGCTCAGGTGCAGAATAACTCAAGTTGTAAATACAATTTAAATGCATTATTGGAAAGTGCAATATTTCATTAATAAATACGCATTTTAATTTATATTGACTAATATGGACGACATGTGGAGTAATTTTAATTCAAATCTGAATATTATATAACTGATACTATTTAAGATAGACAATGACTTTCCTTTAAATTCCTTCAGATTCCTTTTAATGCAATCAAAATTTATTTAAAAGGTTATTAAAATTTTGCATTTCACCAGGAATTCATAAACATTCTGTATATATTATGTAATTTTCTATATGATTTTAATATGATTTTAATTTTAATAAATAATAATTTTGTAATTTTAATAATAGCTTTTAATTCCTCTTTTTGCTCCCCTTATTTGTGTCAGTTGAGTCGAAAACTTGTAATTGGTTACACTATTCAACAAATGTTTATAAAATTTCTGTTTCATTATATTTATTATGTTTCTCGAACCAATTTATTCGTGCTGATTCCGAATATCAATTCAGAATTTTTCTACTTGTAACGACTGTGGAGATAAGTACATACAGTGTGTTTCTACATGTGTCACCTATAGATAAGGAAAATATTATATATTTACCTTGAGAAACTGCAAATACCATTATATAACATACAATACCTTTTATTTCTTACAAAATATTTAAAAATATGATACACTATTATTAACATACGTTTACATAAATTTTAATATGTCTGAAAAGAACATTTATGATAAAATAGCATTTGTACGCAAAAGTAATATTATTTGTTTTCATTTTATTTACTCAGTACAAACAAGCGGATAATATGTAATGAAATATAGTTTTAAACAATTTTTAAATAAATTTTAATGACTACATGGGAATTTCTCAAAGCTCAGAGCTACTGTTTAATTTCGAAAACAGAATAAATAATAGTTATTTTTTCCCATTACACTAATTGGATGAGAGCATATAATAACAACGGAAGTTTTAATTGTTTTCAAATTTTTGTTTCTAAGAGCATGTGATAGATATTTTTCACACTAATATCCCTTTTTAAAACTCTAGAAACGTAATCAGCAGGCAAACATACCTAATCAATTCATATGCTGTTCGTTTTCAAACAAATTTGGAGAGCATCTGGGCATGTTCTTTCTAAAGCGGATTTACAGTTAAAAAGTGCGGTACGAACCAAACGTGGCAAGGAAAATGGGAGGTAATAAGGCGGAGGTTAATTTAGTTTTCTTGTTCTTCCCTTTCGGAAAATACCTGTTCAGTGGGGAGTAAAATTGCTGTAAAGTGAATAAAGATGAAAGTGCATGAGGAGAAACACTTTACAATTTCTAAGTAGGAATTTACAGCGTGCTTTAAAAAGTAATGGCAATTTATGGCGTTATAATCATAGCGGAGATAGTTAACAGTAATAAAAATAACCAAATGTGATCTTCATACAGTTCTGGGGCAGTATAGCCCAGATGCTCTTGCGCCATAAAAATCCAAACGAACTCCATAGAGTTTGAACTGCTTAATAAAATTTATTTGACTTGTTAGTCACTAGGAAGAGAGAAAGAGTCCATAAGAAACAAAATCCTCCTGTATTAATTTTTTAAATGTTTTAGTGAATATTAATTGTAAGCATTTTAATTTACATTAACTTCAAGAATGAATAGCGTAAAGGCACGTTTTCCTAGACGCGCACATTTTGCGGAGCAACATCGTAAAACGGCGAGATGAAACACAGAAAATAAAAACCTATGGAAGCGTTTTGCGCGTTCTAGGAAAACACTTCCATTGGTTTTTTATTGTTTGAGTCAGTTTTCCATGTTTTTTCAATTTTACGCTGGGCAATATGAGCATCTAGGGAAACTCGCCTTAAGCGAAAAGGGTTGAATATAAAAAATGAGCAAATTTAAATGAGGATTTTTTTAGATATCGGTTCCATGGTTACTAAACTCTTCACGTACAATGAAGTGCTTAATCAGAAGGAAAACACCAAAAGATTTTGCAGACCCATTATTTCAATATGCATTGTGATAAATGATGAGATTCTTCGCATACTTCTTTAAAATCTTTTATGCAAAATGACCATGCAGTTTCCATATATCTTAACACTTTTTTCCGTTTTTTATGTTTATATTTGTTAAATAATTATAGATAATTTGCAGAGTTTACAGAAAATAAACCCTGCAAACCGTGATAGGAAATTTTTTTTTCTAATTAAATATGAAAAGGAACTTCGAAAAAAAAGCCTTTCTTTTAAGGAATAGTGTTACTCACGCGTAAAATTATAACGGCTAAGTAAAAAAAGAACGTGCCCGTTTTAAATATTTAAAATTCTAATAAAAACAAAAATTCAACTCATGAATAAAAAATCTGTTACTCGAAAAAGAAAGCTGACTTTGAGGAAAAACTTGATTGGGTTATGCAACTGCTCTGTTATTGATGAAATGGGGTCAGAAATTCTGATTGTTTCTCTTTGCTCAGACAATCTGCATTTATTTGTTCGCTATTTCCCTTTCAAGGTATTATCAATTTTTTGCGTAATAAACATGATT
>QLNU02015270.1:50501782-50523423 GCA_006491805.2 Dysdera silvatica | reverse complement strand
TTATTATTATTATTAATTATAGTCGCTTCAGCTATTTAATAATAACCGAAAGAACTTACGTATTTTGATAGGGCTATGCGTATTTTGAAATAATTTTACATATTTCGAAATGGATACATATAGTGATGACTGCAGAAGTATGTTGTATAAAATATAAAATATTTCTTAAAAATCATTATTAAGAATTTTAAGAAATAAATGGAATTTGTAATGTGTTCATTCTCATATAATAATAATTGCATTAATAGTCATTTTGCATACGAAAAATAAAATAATTACTTAAATGTAAAATTGAAGATAACACATTTGGAAACAAATTAGATGTTATGTATGAGCCAGTGGAGCGTACATTACATTTTGCATGATAGGAAATTCCAATTAAGTAAACTTTAGTTCTTATAAACTTGGCAAATTCTAGTTAAACATTTTAATATTGGATTTCCCGGTTTTAAGTAAAGATATAACTGTCAATGCCGTTCCAAAAATATAATACTTTCTGGCAGATTTTATGAGCTGTGCCGGCCGAAATAGGATTCAAAACTTGAGAGAAGTTTACGGTACTTTGGCAGCCAGAATTCTGTCAGCAACTCCAGTTATGTGTCATTCTTCTCACAGTTTCCGTTAAAAAACGTGAATACCTGGAGGCTATTCCAGCGGAAGGAATCCTTTTAAATTGTTGGAAAAAATACTTTTCTTTCTGAATAGCAGACGTAAAAAAATTCTGCTAAAGGTAAAAAAGAAAAAGAATTTTGATTCAAGGATAAAGACTACGAAACCTTCAAGTAAAAACAAAATTAAATTCGGGTCCCTTGAATAAAAAAAAAAATCTCTGGCGTGCATAATTTATCGGCGTTTTTATTTAATTAACATCAGCATATTACTTACAATCCAGTATTTTTGTGTATTTTCTGATAAACGAAAATAAAATCTGTTACGAAAAATTAACAATTTTTGCCATAGATAGAGGGTAACTAATACGTTAACTTTAATACTTACATTTATGCTGCTCTATTGTATTTTTAATATACAGTGATGACACGTGCCTTACGTTGGACTTACGATACCCAACTAACCATAAAATACGGTAGAAGCTCTAAGTATTAAAATCGACCGTTCGAGCTTCGGTATATAATCGTGATACCTAATAAATATTCAACCATTATCTATTCACTGCTGAATAAAGGTCTCTCCAAAGGCTTTCCACACACGTCTATCCTGAGCAATTCGCATCCACGTCACCCCAACCTCTTTTCTTATTTCATCCACCCATCTAGTTTGAAGACGTGTTCTAGGTCTTCGGTGGTCTCTTGGTATCTAGTTATGAATGTCATTTGTCCATCGTTGACCAGTTTTCTTATGATATGCCCAGCCCAGTCGACATTTCATCCTTTTTACTTTGACAATGATGTCCTCTACTCTAGATTGTTTTCTCTTACTCAAGTGTTTCTTTTAGTATCCTGCATGCTTGGAATAACTAGAATACACCTCTCCATGCTCCTTTGTGTTGTCTGTAACTTTCGTGTATTAACGGAGACGGGGGAAGTTACAGGGGTCATGACCCCCAAAATATATTTTTTCACTGTAAAAATCACAGTAAAATTCACAGTTAATGCATTTTTACCTATGTATGTTGGATTCATTTTATTCTGAAAATTTTATCCACGATCTCACTTCGTCTGGCATGGAATGATCCTTGTTGTCCTTGCACGATAAAAACTTACAACCAACCAAATTACCTAGTCAGTGAACTCTTCTGTTTAAGTAAGAGAACATGGGTCACATTGCATGCAACTTCACATAAATAATTATTTATGTAAATAATTAAAATTATAAATATTCATATACATAATTAAAATAATAATTATTCATATAAATAATTAAAATAATCATTCATATAAACAATTAAGATAATAATCGTTCAAATAAATAATTAAAATAATAACTATTCATATGAATAATTAAACACGAGAATTAATAAAAGAATTTGAACATACTTTGAATGTCATTTTATGTATACAATATTTATGTGCATTTCTGTTGTGTAATGGTCTAATAGTCTAATTTTCTAATGGTTTTCACCACCACAAATTTAAAAGGTAATTTACCCTAAAGATATTATATTGATTAAATGCCACGGTGGTTCGATATGAATTTCCATTATTTTAGGACAGATTTCCATAACTGTTGATTTACTTCATTTCAATATTTCTGATTTTGGGTTTAGAATCTTTCGAGGAAACTAGTTTTTCTCCACTTGGTCGTTTTGTTTTATCCGATAAAGGAGCTTTGTGGAGCAAGAATTCAAAAAACTGTTATTTATTCAATTTTGATCACACACTGCTGTAAATGAAAAGGTCTAAAAATATTTGAAGTGCAAAATGTCATCAAGTACAAGTCACGTATAAGAGTAATTCCAGTAGAAAATTTTTCAGCTCATCCTGGAAAGAGTTAATAAAAAGGGGAATAAAATACTTCGATATCTGTATATATTTGCATCTTTAAATCACTAATAAATGAAATTTAAATATTATAGTACTCTTCCTTTAACCTCTTTTTATCGTGTAACACTAAAAAGACATTAATGTTAATTTAAGGATTGTTTATATAAGCTCTTTCCAGTTAATTATGTACGAAACAACGTTACGAAAAAACTTAGGAAACCAGTAATGCAGTCTTTAGGCTAATGATGTGTCGATGGTGAAAACGTGGACACAGCACGTGGGTCATTTCTAGTTGTAAGCTTATTCTAAGGGAATAAGTAATCGGCGAAGACAATGCATTTAACTTGGAGAAATTCTCGTGAAAGCCTACTATTCTCTGCTAATATGCATTATCGACCAAATCAAACAGACCGAGAAGCCAACGGTCTATGCTAATTAGACGCTTAGTGAAAACTTGGGAACTCTTTGACAAAAGATTTACAAGACTTAATGGAGGTGAATAGTTGCCGGGTTTTGGAGCAATTCGTTTTACTTATTTTTTTGAGCGGTTTCGAAATCAATAACAATAGCTTACAGGGAGACTCGTTGTATATTTTTCATCCTAACATGGACTTTCTTTCTTCTCGGAAGAGTAAGTTCTGTTTTAAAGAAAAACTTATTTATAGAGAATGAAATATAACCGGCTAGTCGAGAAAAAGCGTGGCAAGGGTCCAACCGTATTCCTCATGAGTACTTTAGTTTGAATGCATGTGGGGTACAGAATTCTTTTTACTGGAAGTTGTACCTTTGGGTTTACAACTATGTGAATGGGGAAACCTAACCATTAAAATTTCCTTGAAGCTCCTTGTGTTTTTGTCTCGAGCAACTGTGCTGCAGAAGATAAACTTTCGTTTATCCACCTTTTTAGGTAAATGACAATCTTTACGACAATTTGCACATTTTTCACTCTTTTTGCGTCATTTTTAGTTATTGTGCATGTGCCACTGAAAATAGCATTAGCGGTAATTACCTTCTGAAAGCTAGCTGTATTTCAAAGAAAATGGACTACTTGTAGTTAATGAGCCGGCAAAAATATCAGTCCTTAATGAAATGACTTGGTTTAAAAGGTAAATAAATTATTAATAGGGTTATTAAATATTTTCAAGAGTAATTTTAGTTTTACCTTCAAAAGTTTTACTTTTTAATGCCATTAAGAATTTATTTATAAAAATTGCCTAGTTTCTGCTTTTGTCAATGATATTTGTTTTGCTTCAGGGTACTTTCTGTGTATTCACAATTGTGTTTTAATCTTGCTTAAATCTCAGTTATGTCTTATCTGGACAGAAATAAATTTTCACCACATTTTGACGAACACGCTTGTTACTAATAATTCACCAACACCTAACTTGTGTCCACAAGATTTAAAAGAATTGCGTTGTCTCCAAGCCAATAAAGATATTGTTATCACCAAAGCGGATAAAGAGGGCCAATTTGTCATCATTGACAAATCCCAGTATTTGGAAGGGGTTAACTCAAGCTGGTCCGTATATCAACGTAAATAATAACGTTAGTCCTACACAGCTCTTGAGTAAGACAAGAAAAGCGATTCAATGTTTTCCACTTATTGACGCCAAAACAAAGAAACTTATCAACCCGTCTGTTTCTAATTTCACTCGCCTTTGCGCCCTTCTTGAAATACAAAAATCATCATGCCATTTCGGTCAATAGTTTCCAATACCGTCACCACCAATCGCCTCCTTTCCAAACGTTTAGCTGCCAGGTTTTCACCTCTTTGCTGCAATAATTACTTTACCGTCAAGAAATCATTAGACTTTATGTCTCGCCTGAAATCGGTTCCCCATGGCCCCTTAAAAATGGTTTCTTTCAATGTTAAAAGCTTTTTTTCACCAACGTTCCCATTAAGGAAGCACTCCATTCTCTCTCAGGACGTAGGACTGAATACCACTATCCAGAATTCGAAAATGTGGAATTACTGCGCCTCACTGAACTGTGCGTTAGCCACACAATATTCACATTTCAAAATAAACATTTCAAACAAGTTGATGGACTGACAATAAGAAACTGTTAACGATTCCAGGTAACATTTATTTACATTACATTAATGAAAGGTTAATATGTTATTTCTTTTTAAATGTTCGCTGCGTTATACGGACAACATCTTTGCTATTTTTACTATTTTTATTATTAGCCGGATCAACAAACCAGCATTGACCAAATTTTTCACATACTTAATTCTATAAATTCTCATGTCTATTTCACTGACGATGCAGAGCATAACGCCAAGCTAGTCTCTCTTGACGTGCTCATCACCAGATCAATGAAGATCAATTTCCCTCTCGCCCCACGCTTCCTCCGCTCATCCGCATTCACAAAAAATGAGCTCGTTTGTTTGGTTAACATCAAGAGCATTTAAACTTTCGTCTACGAAGGGGAGCCTGAAATATGAACTATCTGTCCTTAACTCTTTAAGGAATTTAAGCGTCCAGTGAGCCCGAGATTTTATCTCGTACTTACGGATTTTAAGCGCCCGGTCGGGCGGGGTGGGGAAGTCGCTTTTAGCAACTGGAAATACTACCAGCAATGGCGAAGAATTTCTTTATTGTCAGCTGCCCTTCTGGAGTAACGGGGAGTATAGGAGAATACGCAGAGATATTATGCGCTATCCTGGTTTGCTGACCCATGACAGGTGATAAGAATATACTGTCGTCTTTTGTATACCTGCCGTTTATTATGCAATTGGAATAAAATTCTTCATTGTCAGTTTGCTTTCGCTTTCGCTTTCTTTTTGGTTTTACGGCTCAAAGACTACAGTGGTCATGCTGCGCCGGGACCTACTGTTTTCCGAGGAATCCGAACCTCTTAAGGCCTAGGGAACCAAACCCCGGACTACAGTGAGCAGTGCGATCTTTATGAGATCTCTGAGTAAGCGTTCTTTTTGCACTGCTGGGAGTCGAACCCGGATTAGCGGCGCACTAGGAGAACGCGTTACCACACTGCGCCACCGCAGGGCACATTGTCAGTTTGTGGTTTCGAAATGCCGCACGGTGTCCTACTTGATGGCCATTGTAAACAAATAACTCGAAAATAGTAGAGGTAAGCAGTGGAGATTTGGGCGAGTCCATTGTGTTTGCGCCCAACACGGAGCTTCAAATATACTCGGTTTTTCGACCATCTAGAATCCTTAAAAGTTAAGGAAATCACAAGTAGCCACGGGTATAGCCCGACTGTTATAGACCGTGCAGTTCAGGAATTTTCTATAACCTAATCTCTTTCCACACGCTCACTGGTCTCACCGTCTTTCAAAGATTACATTTGTATTCTGTTTGTACATCTTTTATCCACCAAAAATGGTCGCCATTCTTCGGAAATTGAATT
Organism: Dysdera silvatica; assembly: GCA_006491805.2. Lineage (NCBI taxonomy): Eukaryota > Metazoa > Arthropoda > Arachnida > Araneae > Dysderidae > Dysdera > Dysdera silvatica. Next base: position 50,517,607 of record QLNU02015270.1, on the reverse strand, counting down.
TTTGTAACTTATTTAAACCCATAAACAAGACTGGCAATTCAGAACTCAAGGACCCAATTTCGGACATTGTCAACTGCGGAGTTTATAATGCCCAATGCCAATGCGGGCTGCTCTATATTGGACAGGCACGTAGAGCTCTTAGGTTTCGCCTTAAATAGCACCAAACTTACGTTTGTAACCAAGAACTTCAAATTGTTCTCAAAATGGTCGACCATATTTAAACACCGGGATTTCGGACACAATTTTGAATTCTCGGGAGCCAAACTCATGACCACAGTTAATTCTACCTCTTATTTGGACTTTTCTAAAGCCTTACATATCTTTATGAATAGCAGTAAAGTTGTTAACATCCCATGTGACTAGAGTTTCCTTCATAACTTTTATAAATGGCTTTTCGCTGGGTGAACATAGATGGCAACACGGGTTCCAGGTTCACACCTGTCGCGGTTGAATGATCTGAGTGAGCTCAAACCGTACTCCACGCCGACCTTTTTTAGTTTTGAGAAAGGAAGGCAATCCGCCCCGAAACAATTTTCAACTCTCTCTACATTAAATTTATCGGTTTCTGTCGTGTTGTCTATTGCTAATCTTATCTTGTTTTGTTTGATGGACGAATTGGTATATATAAAATTATCTTTTATCTGATAGTATTAGAAGAGAAAACAATAACTTTCTCGTCGTAAACCATCATTCTCACTTTCATTTTAGCTCTTATTTCTTATTGACAATCCCTGTTCTTTACTTTTTACAAAACATTGCAATACTTCAACAAAAATTTTAATCCGTTTCTACGAATTTTAATGCAAATTATTCTGTTTTAATATCTATATTTGCTTATTATACTAGTCGTGGAATTTGGTTGTAAATTTCGAAATTTCGAAGGAAATTATTATTCTGTCAGGTTTTTTCATATAATTTAACAAATATGATTAAAAGTTGTATCTGGAAATGTTTACGATATTAGGTGTCAATAAATTTATTGGAATCTATGTTTTAAATTCTAACAAATGTTGATAAAATGAGATTTGTAAATATTTATAGTGCATGAATAACAACATAGCGTACAATTAACTTAGCGCATTGATAGCAAAATAGCTCATAAAAACAATAGCCATAATTTTCTACAAACGACGCTTTTTTGTTAACCAGGGACGCCTTTATTTACGTTGTGTTGAAATATTTATTAATTGTTGAATCTTTGTTATATACTATCATGTAAAGCGTTCTGGTTAATTGCTTCCAGAACTGCGAATAAAATAGTAACGTTTACTATCTTAATTTTTTGTTCTACATTGTAAACGCAAACCTATTCTTATTAGGTTTGCGTTTCTTAAGATGTGGTTTGTAAATTATCACCTTCAAAGAGAATCGCCAAGACTTTCCAAAATAATTATTTCCTGGGTTGCGTGTAGTGTCATAAAATTCGCGTTTGCAACTCTTAAAAATTTACAACCGTTTTCAAGAGTTTGACCAATGTTCATGAGACCGTTCTTTGACGATTCATGAACATAAGGACAGAGCACAAAAAAAAAATTCAAAATTTTTTGGCAACTGATCAGATCTTAAACCTAAGTTTTGTGAAAACGTAGTCAATATTTCTGACAATCCATTCTCAAATATCGAGCTTAAGTTCCTTTCCTAAAATTTTAATTTTACTCAAACCTACCACCCTTCCATTCTGACCTTTATTACTCCTATCGAAAAATCTTATAAATTCAACAAGATTTTTTAATTCTCAAAAAGAGAAACCGCCCGCCATTTTCTTCGCAAATACAGCTCCGAATCAAGCTTAAAGCTGAAATATATGATAATTTACCTAAACCAGAGAAAGATTCTTTAAATGACTTATTGAAAAATAACTATCTAATTAGCAGGAAAGCAGTCAAAGAAGGATAAATTTTTGTTGTTAACAAAATCAATATTCAGCAGGCGCAACTAAGTTCATAGAAGCAGGCGCGACTAAGTTCATAGAAGCAGGCGCAACTAAGTTCATAGAAGTAGGCGCTTATAGACTGCTTAAACATAATCCGACTGAGAAACGTTGATTCAATTACAATAAACTTATTCATGTCTTTTTCCTTCTTACTTTAAAACCAAAAATATAGTTTAAAATTTCTAGTCCAAGGCTCCATGCCCTTCTAAACACTCATAAACCTGGCATTCCATTCTGATCAATAGTCTCCAAAATAGGTAGTATTTCTCACAAATTTTCTAAATATTTTATTTCCATTACTTCCTTTTCCAGCTCCCCTAATATTATTTCATGAAAAAAATTTGTCGATTTTGCAAGTAAAAAGGCACCCAAATGACGAAAAATTCACTGTTGAAGCAACAGTAAAAGTTTGGATATAAAATAATAGATATAAAATTAGAATTCACCAGTATTGCAATTCCTGGTGCTCTTAAATTTATTCAATGTTGGCTAACAAAGTTTCACTTGACTCTGCCAGAAGAGGTGAAATATTATATTTAACTACCTTTTAAATAAAATGGATTAACTTCAATTTCATGGGCTGTCCTATCAACAAACTGAAGTCATGTCAATAAATAATTTATTGGACTTTTATTCCTCACCTAATATGAATATTAAATATATTATTCCGAAGAAAAACTTTTTAAAAAATAATTTTTAATCTTTGGGAGAGTTCATCATACCAAATATCGTCTATTATAACCTACTACAAACTCAATAGATAATTTTCCTAGAATATGCCCTACAAATTAGTGTAATAATACTATTTTAAAATTATTTTTGATAAAAAAATCCAAAAAAATATTACTTCAGTTTACAGTAAACACTTTTCAGTTTTCCCTCCACCTCATGAAAAATTATGCCACCCTGTCAAATAAAAACTCACCCCCACATACGTTTACGTGCATACGTTTGTTTACGATACATACGTTTGTGTGCATTTTACATTTGTTCAAGGCTCTCAAATCTCTTTCACAAGCTCATTGTCATTAAATCAATCGCCTAGAGTTGAGGACACAATCCTAACCTTAGTAACATTGAAGCTTGAAAACTTAATATACCTCTCCCAAGCGCCATATTTTATATTACAACAAACGCTAAATTTTCTGAAATTACTGTTCTTTCGCATTTTATTGGGTTTTTTTTTCAAAAATCAGTTCCATTCCCTAAAAAACTCTTAAAAACATCAATTTTATAGCATTTTTGCACCCATACAATAAAATTATATAATTTAATATGAAAACACAATAAAATCCATACCTAAAAATATAAGGATGCTATCTCAATTCTAAAACGTCAGGTAGTTTATTAGATATTTTGCGAATGCAACTTATCTTATACTGGATTGTCGAAACGAGTTTTACAGCGCAGATTAAATAAACATCGTCGATACGTAGAGAAAACGGAGTTCCATAAATCCACCATCGCCGCTCACTCTTAAATTAAAATTTTCAGATTAATTATTCATCCACGATTGGAAACGTAACTCAAGCAATAATAACATCTTCAGTATTCTAATATTTCGTTTTGTATTACTAAAAATGGACGGCCAAATCCGTCTGAAAGGTACGTCAAAACTAGTTTTATAACTCTACTATACGTTTATGATGTTGACTTCGATCTAGAAATCAATAAAGAAGTAGTTTAGAACAGCTACATTATACGTTTAAGGGTCTATATATTAGGAGTATTTATGTAACAGACTGTTTTCACACAAACATTGGTTTGCACTTAACTTGGAACTGACTCCATTTGAAATTGACGACATTTCGCTGAAACTAAAACCTTGTCGATATTCAGGCTGGCGTTAGAAAAGCGATGGTCAGGTGAATAGAAAGGGAGTCTTTTTTTTTTATTTTTATAAATATTAATAAAAATATTCTACCTGAAAACACAACTATCAGAAAAGTGACCATAATGATGCGTCTAACACAGATATTCGAGAAACGTTTAAATTATCGAAAAAATATTAAATTTGCATTTATAAATGCTATTGGATAGTAACACTATCAAGTACTAATATTTCCGGTTATTAATTAATACTGATGAATGCAAAATCATACTCATCAATGCTATTACAATATTGATAAATAGCATAGATTATAGCAAAGTGGATTTAAAAGGTTTATTCTATCCTTATAGCTGATGCTATCTAAAAGAAATCCCTCTCTCTCTCTCTCCCTTTCAAAATAGCAGATTTTGCATTGAATATAATATTTTGAATTAAAACGAGAAAGCAATAAAATGAATAAATATAGGATCTAAATTTAAAAATGTTTTAAAATATCTCAAATATTAAAGTGAATGTGGGTGTTTTTACGGTGAATAAACAGCAAAGTACATACATAATGTTCCAGGCATGCAGTTTTCGGAACAGGCCGGACCTTTTTTCCCATGAAAACCGAAGCTCTGGAGAGAGTGGGAATACAAAGGCACATTTTCTAGGATATAATTGTCAGTCAGACCTAGGTTAATAACACAATGGAGGTAATAACCAAATGCTCTACTACCGTAGAAAATGCTCTACTACCGTAGAGCATTTGGTGTACAATTTTCTGAGAAAGCTGAATTTATTTAGTCCTAGGGACCCAACCTCCGAACGGCTTATTGCATTTTTTTTAAGTCGAACTCTTGTTTAAGCTCTTGCTAAGCGAATACATTATTTCTGCTTCACCGTAGTTTATCCAAAATTGAATCTTACAATGCTTTGTATGAACGTTAACAAAATTTAAGTGAATATTTTATCAGTGTGAATTATTTAAAAGGTTTAATTAAACCTAAGACTGAAATCATTTGATTTCCAGAACTGCTATTAGCTTCTGTAAACTGTTCTACGTCAAGGGCAGTTAAAAGGAATGGTTACCAAACCACATTATAAGTCAGGAAGGGTATTTTTGTGTAGTACGCATCATAATATTTCATAATGTATACAGATTGTATCCATGTATAAGTATACAGTCGCTATAAAGTAATTTATACGAAAAAGAAATAAAACGCTTCCAAAAATTACGTTGTACAACATATCAAGTATCTATGGTATGACGACCTAGTTAAGCACACTGAATTTGCTATCTTACAAAAATTTGAAGCTCCGTTTAATTTTCTATATTATATGCAATCATTATACGGTTTTCATATAATCCTTTTAGATGTATGTGTAATTTTATATTTCCTAAAAAACGCTTCAATCTCTATATCTTTAACTATGAAGCTGCATTATGAAAGACAACAACAAGTTCAACAAGTCTTCAAATCAAACATTCGCTACAAGTTGGTAACCGAAAAAGTGATTATCCGACACACCAATTAATATTTTGACGTACTGTTATCAGGCTGTCTATGTTATTCGAAAATTCGTAAGGAATTTCGAGATACTAAAGCGACATAAATGTATAACATACATAATTCATATATAACAATAATATATAATGCATAACATAAGCAGGAGTTGCAATTGGCAATTCTTTTTAAGGAATTAGGATTTATATACAAAAGCCAGGCACTATTGAAATAGAAAAATATAATGGAGTAGCTAAACTTTTAGAAGCGTCGTCACTGGTTCTTCGTCGGGAATAAGTTGTTTATACACTTGATAAAAGATTATTACTGATGCGTCGAAAAGCTTGGGTGGTCTGTTTTGTTCCTTCACCAATATTAACCATATGTATGTCAATTTCTCCCCAGGCTCTATGTATTTTATTTGCAGCTCGTATTACTGTCAAAAGGCGTTCAAATAAAACATTGACACAAGTTTGAAATGGATTACATTAGAAGGTGAATCAAAAAATTTCAATTTCCCTTCTATGTACTTATTTATATCCTTTCTTTTTATCTTCTAATACTTGACGTTTTCTTCTTCTCTTCCAGCAACTGTTTTCTTTTTTTGCTTTCTAGCACTTTTATTCTTTCCTTTTCTCGGTGCCTTCTAGTATTTTACTTGTTTTTTCTTGTTATCTACTATTATCTGTTCTTGGATATTTTTGTCTTCTAGCGATACTCATCTTCGTTTTCGCTATATCTTTTATTATTCGACATCTTCCTTTGTTTTTGTAATATGTAGGTATATAATATTCTAAAATACTTCATAAATGAAATTTATTTTCAAACTGTTTAATTTGACAACTTTTCATTTTATTTCTTTTGCGTTTTTTTCACATCTCCTTCATCTGACTTCGAGCATCCAATTTGTTTTTGATTCCATGTAGATGATGCACTTGAAATTCTGCTGTGTTTACTGTAGTAAGGATGCAGAAACAGAAGATGTCAGAAATACTTGTATAGCGACTGCAATAAAAATTGTTAGATGACAATTATGATACGAATGTGTGAATGATCATTGTGATATGCATAGGGATTTTGTTATTTACTTAATCATCTTTTTCCATTAATGTAGCTACCATAACGTTTAATCGTACCCCGATGGTTTTAATTATATCGGCTAATGCAGAAGGAAATTACTGCAATGGAAACTTAACCTAAGATTAAAATGTCACTTAATACTTATGAGCAGTTTATTAATTCCATCGCCATTTTCAAACCTAAGAACATAAAAGATATATTTGGTATAATATCACAAACTTCCATCAGAGTACCAGTATTTGTTAAACATATTCATCTGGTCGATTTCTTTCAGAGTTCGAAGAGAAGATGATTGCATTTAAAGATTGAAAGAGAGAGTTTATCATTTAACTTAAATTTATTTATATTCTACTAGTGTTTATCCTTCTTCAAAGAAATCTATTGTGTGAGAAAACACTTTTGTGAAATCAAGATTTATTACACATAATCTTGAACAGATATAGACTCATTCATTCACAACACTCCCACATGCATCTATTCGCATTTTAAATTTATTCTATACATGAATATTTATTTTTTATTAGCTCTCATCCCTACAAATATGAACACTTGGTGCTCTGTTGCATGATTTTTGTTTTTTGCTTTGGTATAAGACTATACGATAACGCGTGCCAATCCTTAGCCTTTGATTTACGTGGTTTTTGTAACTTACAACTATTACCTGTTTCCATTTTCCTAAGAGTTATTGTATTCAACGAGCAATTTATTCTCATACTGTATCGTTTTTAATAGAATGTTTTCTTTCGTGATATATGGTTAACCTTTTAATGGCCAACGTTCCATAAAGGGAACATGATGGTTTTTTCATCAATTCAAATTAACTTTTTTAAATGAAATGATAATTTATTCAATTAAATAAAAGATTGAAACATATTCCTGAATTATTTCAAGAATATTATCTGATCGTTGTTATTTTTATAAATTTTTGAAATTGTTCATTTTGAGGCAATTTAAACTTCTGATATTAAATACTTTCATTTTTTTAAATTCCTGTAGGAAATCTTAACTCTTAATTTTTTTTAGGATTTGCAAAAGATGGAGGAATAGTAAATTAGTAAAAAAATTAACTAATTATATTAAGTAGCACGCAAAGGACATTTAAATTTCGATGCTCCATAATTGGAACGTTGGCCACTTCTGGTTATAATGGGCGCTACGAACCCAGTATGGTTACGTTTTGCCAATTCCCACATGGCTATACTTCTACGAGTTGCCAGACGTAAATATTTTGATCTAACAGACATAAAAATTTAATCAGTTTCGTTAAGCGATGTTTCGGAATTTTCAGTTTCTTTTAAACGCTTAAGTTTTCTTCCTGTAGGAATTGAATTTCGTTTCTGCTCAGAATTTTCTGTTGTTTCTTCGGAGTCGTCATTAAAATCGAAGAAAAAAAACATATTTACAGTCGACGAAGCAGTGGATTATTTTAATTCTTTGAGTGATTTAAAATTATCAATTAATTCAGCGGGTCATTACGATATTTGTCAATTGCCGTATGTCAAGGACTTCTAGATGATTTCTAGATGAAGTAGATGTTGACGAAAATGAAAACTTGGAGCCGCTCATCCGGCCGATGTTAGTCTACTTTTAGAATCTCGCCCCATAGGACATTACTAAGCCCCTATGTCTACTCCTACTTCTTATTATGAACCATCTACGTCAATAATATTCTCATCAACGACACAATCTCGTTCAAAAAAAAAAAAAAAAAGACTAAAACTTGTCCCGAAACGAAAAAACGGAGGAAAGATTGTAAAATGGAATGACAAAAGTGCTTTCAACGACAAAAGTGCGAAAAAAAATGTTTTTTATTATATGCATTGGTGAATCCAGAGATGGGTTTGAGCCCCTCCTCCCAGGTAGGCTGAAGAAAAACTAGAAGCAACTGATTTATTATGCAAAATTTAGAATATAATGAAGTGATCTCTACTCTGTCGCCGCACAGTAATATCTGTGCCCTCCATTTTTTTCTGCATCCACTTACGATTATATGTATATTTATTAGGCCTGTAAATAAACGGGGGTTAGATGTCCACCTCTCTATTGGAGAAATCTTGACATCAGCCCTATGGGAGACAAGTAAAGATGAGAAAACTATATAAATCAACGTTTATTGGCGTAGTGATACCAACGCCGATGGTATGGCGTGATTAGATGGTGAAACGTTCGAAAGAAAATAAATATTTCTGCCTTCGGTGGGACCTGAACCCACGACCTTCCACTTGCCGGGCGGAGGCTCTACCCACTGAGCTACGAACGACAATATATAATCTCTTTACGAACGTATATAAAGACTTTACTGAGACCGGTTATTTCACCCGACCGACATCCGCCCGGCAAATGGAAGGTCATGGGTTCAAGTCCTACCAAACGCAGGAATTTTTACTTTTCTTTTCTTCTCTTTTTTTTCTTTTATTACATAATTCTCGGCGGAGACGCCACCCCATATACGACTCTCATCACAGTTGTACAGTAGAACGTTCATAAGAGAGGTTATAGGCTTAATGGGGAGTTTACAGAGATACATATTCCTATGTTAAATATACAAAATTGCATGACCCTAATGACCTTTATATACATATACGTGTATGTTTATATATATGCATGTGTATATACATATATTTGTTTGTATTATATGTTTTGTCTTTTAGAAAGCTGAGTTTTAAATGCATTCTCAAATTTTGATCACTTTATATAATCAGAAGTGGCCGACGTTCCACTTGGTGAAAAATGACAATAATCATTAAAAAAAATTTTTTTTGATTGAATATATAAGTTGAAAAATTGGAACACGAAAAATGAAGGAAAAAACCCAAAATATATTGGGATCTAGGAGCGGACTCTAAAGGGTTAAGTGGGCTTGGAAAGTAAAATACCAAAAAAAGTGAAAATCATAATTCATTAATACTACCAGAATGTGAAATATGTTGCAAGGTAGAAATATAAGAATAAACCAATAATGGGAGAATTTCATGGAAGAAATGAACCCATATTCAAAAGAATTCGGTCATTTGCTGTTCATGAAACTACACGATGGATGCAGGAACGGGAAAGAGCATTCGTTAATGTGAATTTGAACGATGTTTCGTTCATTTAAAACGTGATCCTTTTCAATTTCGTTCTTACTTTCATTCCGTCGATGAGTTAAGTGTTCGGAAAACGATGAAATCCTTAGATTAATTTATATTTATTGTTCTTTCTCTGGCGGAATTCCATTCTTAATCTGGCATACAAAACCTTAATTAATGACTATTTTAAAAATACAGGGTGATTTCTATATTAAACTCTATAAAAATAGAGAACATTACTATATATGGGAAGATATATGCGCCACTACGAGACTTTCCAGTCCGTAAACTCAAATATTGCTCTTAAACATAGATTTGGATTTTGTCCGATTTGTGTTAATATGGCAATGTCCGTGAAATATATATCAATCATTTATACGAAATGCAATTCCTTTTTGCTCTATATATATGCATGACTGATTTGCAGATTTTCCTAATTAAAATTATAAATCAATTCAACTTCACTCATCTGTATCTGATGTTTTTCATTATCTATTGCAACAAAGCATCCTGTTGGAATATGTCTTTTGTACGTAAATAAGCCACGTCGTAATCATTCAAGAATTTCTCTCCTTGTTGAGTCCGACGGTAGAAAACAGGACGAATATATAAAACCGGCAAAGTTTTGGCGCTATCGGTATGATATAAAGACAGAATAAACTGACAAAGCTAATAATCATCTAAGTTGAAGGATAAAATTAAATCAAAGGCTTATCACTGCCTCCATAAAACTAATTTCATAGAAAGTGGTGTCTTAATTAATTTAGGCTCAATTTAATAAATCTGTTTCTCTCTTTGCAGCGTCCCATTCAGCAGAATCCATTCTCTCAAAATGACACACTTGCATTTAACGCATTAAACACTTTTTAATTTTCACTACTTTCCGGACAATTAGGCCACATGGCTGAGGGCTAAATTAAGTGCCAGGACATTTTGTCTGAAAACTTATTGTGTCGCAGGGAGGCGACGCTTTTAAACACAGATCGATTTATTTGAACAGTTTGAGTAGTTGCATGTCTTTGTTTTTCCAACACTTAAGTACTTTTTCTTTTGCAGATCATCAAGCGAGATGCTGAAACTGATGTAGCATTCGGATTGGACATCTATCTATCTAGGTTCCTGGATCCATTCTATTTTGTTCCTGTTCTTCAGTGACGCCCTCTGGAGGCAGTCAGACTGATTCATTGATTTTTATCAAACAAATAGAGTAAAAGTGAAAAAGAATTCATGGTACTTCGTATCGTTTCCCCAAGGGATAAACGAGCTTAAAAATTTTGAATAATTCCACGTGCGCGTTCCTGTACGGAGAACAGTGTTCATACTGTTTATATTGAATATTTGAAATAAACTGGAATTACGCAAATTTATGTGAAGCTACCCGTTAATAATTATACACAGATACATAAACTCTTGTGCGTGTGTGCTTGAAAAGATTGGAATACTTTTTAGTGTTTTGTGATCACTACGCTTGTTGGATATTTAGAATACTCTCGCGCGATTCTTAAATGAAAGTTTTGGGGATTTAATACAAGGAATTATTACGTATGAGTAGGTAAGCAGTTTAAATTATTTACTATAGTGCAAATTTATATATTAAATACGTAATAAATATATATGCTTGTGGTGGGATAAATATGGTATTAAAATTATGAATGCGCACTTGCTTTAAAATTCTGCACAAAACGCAACAACTGTTTTCAATATTGAAAAACGTGTTTAAACATTTTAGCATCAATATTTAAATCGGTAATGTAAAATAAATATAAAATTCCGGAACAAAGACTATTATAATATATTAACTGGGTTCTCCATTGGTTTATTTTGAAGAAAAATATGCTTAATGATTAACGGTTCAGCATTTGCGTATAGAATTTCTCATTAAACATATACATACAGTAGAACTTCGTAAAGTTCATTGTAATTATCTTATTATGTAATTATCATTGGTAAATTATCTACCTGAACAAAGTATCTATTTTTTATAAGAGAGAACTAATAGGGACTTAGCCATGATTATATTAAAATCTCTTGTATATAGTAACCACTTTTCTATGGTGACCACTGCATCCCAGCCAAATAGTGATCGCCTTAGGCAGATTGTACTGTATATTTAAAAAACGCTTTTTCGAATTAAAACGAACCGTAAACCACATTTTACTTCCATAGTCAATCAAGCTGCTTTTAATCTATTCATTTATTCTGTCGATATATCCAGCTGTGAAGTAAACGTTTATTCGATGTTTCCTTCTAAGATTCCTAGGTAGTTTCTTAGGTATAAGGAAGCTCCAAGAGATTGCATCATCACTCTCTTATTTCGAAAACACCACATTCATGATGCACTATTGAAGCTTTTCTAATAAAACTATTGCGATGTTCGTATTTGGTTGATTATCCATATTTATTGAGTTAAGTTCCTCTTAACTCAAACTTACAGATGATTTTGTGGTTACAGATATAATAAATAGATTCCAATTACCCTAAAATAGTGTTAAGAATATTTCTAATACAAAATTGCTAAAAATCACCCAAAGCTGCTGGCTCAGAGCTACTATAATTACACTTACATTGTTAGCGTTATTTTAGGATGCTAAGGATGCCGTGGAAAAATATTGATACACTAACTGTGAGCAAACCAAGGAGGGTTAGAATCACTTAATTAGTTTAATAGACACTACGTTATGTAGTGGTATCCTCTAAGGCTTCTTCCAAAATTTAACTAAACAATGTTTTATTATGCGAGAGAGAAAGCCAGGCATCCTATTCCAGTTACCATTGTAATTTTTTCTATTTATACTTTATATCAATAATTATATTTATTTAACATCTTGGATTGCATAACGACGATCTTCATGAAAATTATATTCTATTCTATATACTTTAAACAGTTGGTCAAATTAATCTTCGATCTCACGGTCCTAAAATCGAATTCAATGATCATTCTTCTGGAATAAAATCTTCGGTTCTGATGACCGACGCTGATAAAGGGAACACACAGTGAGTGCCCCGCCGATTTTGATGAAATTTTTTTTGATAAATGTAGAGCAAAAGTAAGGAAATACGCGTCCCGGAATTCGTGATAATGCAGATTATTTTCGGAGATATGAATTTTTAAAGATTTAAAGATTTTATATCCTATATATATATGAGCTTAAAATACGACAACCTTGGCCAATTGGTAGCTTAGTTGGTAAGTTACCGGCTTCGCGTTTTCGCGTTCGATGGTCGCCGAAATCAATCACTTCTTTTTTTTTTAATATGTATCCTTTTTACATGTTTGCTTATGTATTTTTATTAGTAAAAATACTTTGCTTACAATCGGATTTTGCTCATAAACTTACTTTAATAAAATTCATATTTACATATTTAATTCTGTGATACTATTTTTCGCAGTTATAATTTTTACACGAATTTTAATTTTTAATTGAAGAGTTGTAAAGGTACAAAAAGTTTAGGAGTTAGCTGTAAGTTTTTATGTGAATATAACTTTTATAAAATTTGCGTACTCATTGTCAACCTGTGAAGGGATGAAATTACACCAATAACGCAGTTTTGTTTTATTTAAGGATTGAAAGATTTTTTTCTGAAAACTTTTAACAATTCCATTAAATAAAAAAGAAAACTGCGTTAATTCGTCTTATTTTGTCATTATTAGCCTTTGCAGTCATCCTCTATTAGCATCTATTACGCCTAATATTTTTTTAAATATATTTATCTATTGATAAATGTATTTTTAGTATGTAATATTTTATTTCATAACATATAAACATCATTTTGTTTTATAACATATAAACATAATTTTATTTTATAACATATAAACATTTTATGTGCATCTCATTTATATGCATTTCCTTTATATAGAAACATTTTATTTTATAAAATGCAATCAATTTTATTTTAAACTGACTGACGTGAACATATTTTTTGTGAATCACTATCATTATTTACAGAGACATCATTATCAGAATATCAATAATTAGAATATCATATTATTCATTGGTACATAAGAATATCTGAATTATTCATTGGTACACAGTTTTGGATGATAATTATCATAAAAACAATAAAAACATAAAAAAATTCTACAACGTGAGCATTTTATAAATGAATTGTTCGAACAACTGATTTTCTTTGTCTAATATCATCTGGAAAACAAATACCATCTACATTTTCAAAGACTCTTCTTTCGTTTGTTAACTTTGCAACAAACCAAGAGTACTGTAATGTATTCTTAAAAGTTGGCGCCGAAAGTTGATTGTGAATAAATTATGAATGGATCTTCAAAGCATCTATCTGCTCGCGTGTTTAAATGACTATTTTCTTGTAAGATTTCAACACAATTTTGTAACCTTTTAATGAAATTTTTTACTTAACTGAAGAAGTACACATCACGAGGTTAACAGTATGGGGTACAATGAGGTGGAATTACTTCAACAGTAGAAGAAGAGGTGCCGTCGTCATTTGTAAAAACATTATTAAAGTGTGCTGGATCTACTTAACTACATAACAGGCTGGATGGCTACACCAAAACTTTTTCTACTTTTCAACTTTTTGATAATCAACAATTAAAATTTGAGTAGAAATTATCACTGCCAATAAGCATACAATTAACTTAATTACATAAATATGAATTTTATTAAAGTAAGTTTATGAACAAAATCCGATTGTAAGCAAAGTATTTTTATTAATAAAAATACATAAATGAACATGTAAAAAGGATATATATTAACAACCGATTTCCGCGGGCATCGAACGCAAAAACACGAAGCGCTAGGCCGGTAACTTACCAACTAAGCTATCGATTGGCTTGCGGAGGATGTCGTATTTTAAGCTCATATATCGGATGCAAAATCTTTAAAAATCCATGTCTCTGGAAATAAGCCGCATTGGCACGAATATCGAGATACGTATTTCCTTATTTTGGCTATACTTTCATCAAAAAAAATTTCATCCAAATCGGAGGGGCACTCATGGTGGGTTCCCTTTGTGAATTTGGCAAATATAGGGTGGATTGCTTATATAGGATTTTGCAGTTAGACTTGGACATCCCAAATATATAATACAGTCTGATACAGTACTGAGACATTTCTTGTGAATGATTAAGTAACTCGTTATCTATTTTCTCAAGAAACTGTAGAAAGTGGTCCATATATGCTTAAGGTGCTATCCATAATTTCCTGATTTCAACGTATTGACAATATTACGAAAGCATGAACTGATTTCTTCTTCTCCTTTATTGGCATTTTCTGGTTTTCAGCATTAGGTTAATTGCACTATTTTCCACTTTAGAGCAAAAAAACTTCGCACCATATTGAAAAGATTGCGTATCAAAATTTGGTTTCGAAAGGAAACATCAGATTTTAATCATACTTGCTCACAAGACTTTGACCCTATGATTATATTATGGCCAGATTGGAGGGTTGATTATCATTTTAATGAATACTGTACTTCCCTTCGCATCCCCTTTGGCCTTATCCACGTCTTATATCCATTTCAAAGTTTTATATTATATGCTTCATCTACCTTGCTGTGACAATGTATCCAAATGAATTGGACAAACATAGAACTGAAGATTATAAACAGATCAATGTTATCTTCGAAGATGAGGTTCGTTTCGACCATGCTATGGTGCATTGATAACTCGTTCATTTTGTTGGCGGATATCGTGAGTTCGACTTTCGACTATATCAAAAAAAAAAAAAAGAGGACTTTACCGGCTAACATTCCCCGTAACCCGGGGTTGATTTCATGGGCATTAAGGGGTTCAAGTTCCTCGGAAAATTATAGATAAAACGCAAAACGCCATAAAACTCAAACAAAGAATGCATTCGTTTAAGTTATTCCTCAGATTCTAGACGCTAATTGATTTAGCATCTCTCAGGTACTGTCTACTATCACGTGACTCTTTTCTGAAGACAGCTATCTTTGCGCCATAAAAACTCAACCAACCAAACTTCTCTGAAGAGAAAATTTACCTATTCGTAACGTATCCAAGTTCTTGGATAAGGCACTACTGAAAATGCAAGGAAAAAAAACAAGAAAGAAAAAATGGAAGAACATAGACTATATACTAGCCTTCGGGCAAACTTTCTTATATAGCGTATACGCTTTTACATGTTTGTCGGGATATTCGCGTTCTTGTACTGGAATGGGAGAATTCATAAGCTGCCCATAGTGGTGTGGCTCTAATAGCTTGCTGTATCAACTAAAAAGATAATTTCCTACTTCACAGTGGAGTGTAAGTGACCTAATGATATACATCTAAAACATATATTGTTGCTGTAAAACGTTATCCAGAGTACTACACTACGTTGTACGCGTTGCCAAGCCTCTGTGGCAAAACATTATTAATTACATCTCCTTTTACAATTCTTAATATAACTTTTTTCCTCTTAGAATCATTTGTATATTATCTTTGTCACTTAGACA
>QLNU02015270.1:50476507-50495598 GCA_006491805.2 Dysdera silvatica | reverse complement strand
AGCATATACATAAAAAATTGATTTCATTTAGTTTTCTGATTTATATTAAATCATTCAGAAAGTACTTTAATTTTCAAATTCCAAATTTTTATGATTAATTTATTTTTATATTGTGATTGACTTAATTTTTATTTACCTAACTTTGTACATAAATGATTCATGTGACAGGGCAGAGGAAAACACATAAATATAGTTGACTTCTCCATCAGTTACACCCCATCCTTGCTTATACTCTCCAATCAATCTTTCTACTATTGATGTTCTAACTTCCCCTTTTATATTTATTTATGCTATGTATACTTCTTATATGTTTCCGTTAATTTATTTCACGCTCCTTTGTTAATTTTTTCTCCATCTGCCTATGGTGGTTAGTTGAGATGACGGGGCTCCCTGACGGTGTTATAATCTGGGATTATAACACCGCCTTCGGTGTGGCCACCATTTCTAATACTTTATCTTGCTTAAATCTCTCTAATCTCTCTCTCTCTCTTCCTCCCTCTCTGAAAGGCCCACAAATGAATTAACATATAAATTAAGTCATTTATATTAAAATAATACCTGATCTTTGGTCCCCCCCCACCCCGATATATTACCCATCAACATCTCTTGAACCGAGAAGGTGCCCCGATGTGTGACACATGTGCTGAACCATATAATGTTTTAAATGTTTTAACCATTTGCCCAAGTTTTAATCAGCGACGTTCATTGGCTTTTAGCCAAAATAACTTTAACCTTTTTAACATTTTGTCTGATTCTTGTAATCAGGAAATCATTTTTAAATTTTTGTCCAATATTGGCTTTTTAAATCTCATCTGATCATGTTATATTGTCTTTCTTTGTTGTACATATAATACTTTCATTCGTTGGATGTTTTATTTTTCTAAAAAAACTGTGTATATGGTCTCATCTTGTGTAGCACAGAATGACTCTTAATGTTCTTGCACCATAAACATACCACCAACAAACCGATATATGCATGTTATATTTGTTTTAATTTCATTCGCATATTTTTAATTATAGTTCGATTATATTTTATTAATTGCAATCCCCTTATAGGTTTGGTGGTGGGGGATACACTTTGTCAATACTTTACGAATTTTATTTTTAAAGCAGGAAATATCCGGTAAACAAATAAGGCAATAATATACATGCAAACCCGTCTGCATGTATATTATTACATTATTTGTCAATGAATATTGGTCTGTGCAGGTGAGCAAAGAAACAAGAATTTAAAAGAATAGTGTTAGCCTTAAAAGTTTTAATTTATTAGTAATTAATTAACAAAATACACAAAATTATGAACCATGACCTTTATATAAATATAACACATAGATCATTATATTGCGTACATTAATATAGAGTTAATAGTCCAAATCTTAACACTCTATACTATTTGTCGTCTGAGAGAGTTTACCAACGTTTCTTACACTATTTTTATAACTTAATTACCCTTCTTAATTTACTCTAATTAAGCCATTTAAGCAGTTAAGTCGATGGCGCGATTAAACTTAATTCAAAACTCTTAATAATTTCTCGGTCAACATTTTAACGATATTTAAGGCATCGTTATGTTTATGGACATAGCACGTTTCTCCTCACTTTGAAATATGTCCCGGACTTTAAGTCCTTCACTGCCTCATCACCAACACACTTTCGATTTTCGATAGTTCATGTCTCCTTTCCTCTTCCACCCCTGTCCTCTTACTTAACGACAAAACAGACTCCGTCAAAAAGGAAAAGTCGTTAGGCAAGTCGAGCCAAGGTGGCATCAGTTTATGGCAAAAATATTTGAAGCGCGCACTTGGTTATTCCCCGTTGAGCGTTAATGATAATTACTAGCAAATTATCTTTACCTGGGGATTTCTCCGTTTATCCGGCATGAGATGGGAAAACACGAGCTTTCAACTTTTCACCTCGGAGGGCAGAGATTGAAGTTACTGTTGCCACGGGCAAGACGGCGCATGCGGAAAAATGGCAACACCAACCCAAGTTCCTTTTCCCGCCTTTTTTTTTTTTTTTTGTCCACCAGCCGATAATCTACTAGAGGCTAAGCCTAAGGCTCCTTTTAAGAAAGGTGCGTTGTAAGATATAAACCTGTAAAGTTAAAAACATTCCCGCCGTAAGGAAAGTTGATCTATTTTATAGGCCGGAATTTATTTTCCGAGATAATACCTTCGTAGGATGACATTGAAATATCTCATTTTACGATTAAGATAAAAAGTATAACAGAGAAATGTATTTATATACAATCTTTTGCATAATAATCTGATCATCTCGAAATTTCGCATGCAAATTCTTTTAGACCAAGTATGCAAATGATTAAATTTTCAAAGCCAATGAGTGTTAACTTCGATCATAGCGCGCATTTCTACTGCGCAACTAGCATCGTACAAAAGAGGTAAAAATTGCGAACGGTTTATTTTTCTCGTTGTCTGCCCTGCAGTTTCCTGAAGACATAATCAGTAATGCAATTACGACTTTGTCAAAGGTCTTATGACCAATTGGACGACTTCGAACGTGATCGTTTACTAGGGATGTAGCTGGCTGGTCCTACTGAGCAATAGGCTGCCACCTGCACACTACGGACGTACCGTTCTGTGCAAAGATGTTGGCAGCAATGGTTGCTGCGAGGAACTTATCGGCAGAATGAAAGCTCTGGAAGGCCAAGGTGCACGAATTCGAGGCAAGGTCGGTTGGTTGTGCGACAGGCCCAGTCTGACCCAATGGCATCATTGACCGCCATCCAACGTGCTAGTCTTTTCCATAACACTCGCGGCACCTTCCACCATCTCACAACGCTTGGCTGGGGTTATGCACACAGCGGCTTTTAAGACGTTTGCCTTTAACCCCACACCATCGACAGAGTCGTCTGGAGTGGTGTCGTAGCCGATCAGCGCGTCAGGTAGCCCATCACTTGGATCGTTCGGACTAAACGACTATGCCTTTCGACTGTGTTAGGAGGACTTGTCACGTAACGCTACTCAGACATGAAGGACCGACTATGGAGAGACCAGGCACACCACAAGTACGAAACAGAATATTGAACGATGGTGCGTCAGGCAGATACTGAGATAACGGCAACTCGAGCCACGTTATAGGCACATGTAGGGGCTTGTGTGTCCATTCAGCATATCTAGTCGCCTCAACGAAATGAACCTGTGACCCTGGCGTCACTTACGTGCACTGTTAACACAGGAACATCGGCGTCTCCGCTTGCAGTGGTGCTAGGCCAAGGCCGTAGCCAAGTTTTTAATTTCGGGGTTTCAAAATTTTTTACAGCATGTATTGATACAACAATCACTGCATGCAAGCCCTTGGCCAAGTCCTATTAAAATCTTAGTTTTTTTTGTGGGGGGGGGGGATCCTTCCCTGAGGTCCCTTCCTCTGGATACGGGCATGTGCCAGGCCACAGCAACGTTGAACGTCACAGATTGGCAACGCGTGTTGTGTAGCGATGAGTTCACTTCGTTTTCGGGACTTCTGATCATCGATACCGTCGCAATCCCAAATTCGGTATCTATCGACACCGTCGCAATCCCAAATTCGGTATCTATCGACACAGCAGCCGCACTGCAGACATCATGGCCTGGGCAACCACAGCCAATCACATCTGACCCGATCTGACAATGGTACTTGGAACGTTAACGGGCCAACGGTAGATCGGTGGGCTTCTATAGACTCATGTGCTCCCATTCGTGGCTGGGATCCTAGATGCGATATTTCAGTATAATGCTCGGCCATGCACGGCTCGGGTCACACTGGCTTGTCATGTCCAGACGCTTACTTGACATGTCCACCCGCTCCCCAGACCGTTTTCCCCCCTCGATCATATGCAGGATCATTTGAAACGCCAGTTATCTCATTGCAGAAATCTCTGGGATTTGGAACATAACGTCCAATAGATTTGGATCCGTCTAACGGAGGACAATATCAGGGGTCTGTTTCTCAACATGCCAGATCATATTTCTGCCTGTATCGCAGCATAAGGCGACCTGACGACCTATTGAGGACGACCGGACTGCGCGCCACAGTTCCCTCTGGATTTGTGTTGTTGCTCTGTTTTTGTCATCATGCATATCATTCATTTGTATCCTTCCATTAACAGATTTTCATGTCAATCCTATCTTTCCTTCTTGGTGCGCAAATTTCATTTGCAGTGAGTGTACATAAATTAAAATATATGCCCAGTTCTTAGGTCTCTGTATGCAACGCAACTAATAACTGCATACAAATGCTAAATTATTTTACCTTCCTTATATTGTGCACTATATTTGTAAAATGATAATCATACTAGACTGAATAAACATCAAACAATTTTTTTAGGCCACATTAGGAAAAATCTCCATTCTGACCACCAAACTAAACTATTCGATATAGATTTGAAAATCTATTCCTATATTCACTGCTGTCAACTTATATCAATGAAATAATTGAATATTTTGAAAGAAGCTTGTAAAATGAAAACAATTCAGACTCTCAGTATCCATATTCTATATATATATATCATGTTCTCAATATTCACCAAAGGATACAAAAGCCATTTCTGAGTGCGACTTGAAATTGCCTTCCTGCAAAAAAATACAATCAAATAATATCAAAAGGAAGCAGCAATATGTATTTAAAGAACTTTTTAAAAAGTAGCTTAAACTGTCAATAGTTTCCTCGAAGCATATAAAAAGGAATTTTTTTTAAATAATTCCCACAGCATTTATTGAGTAATCCGCGTCTGAGGAGGAAGAGAAAAGAGTTTTGAAAAAAACATTGCTTCACTACTTGATTTTATTAAATATTTAACGATTACCCTCGCTCCTGAATACGTATGTCGCCGACGGCAAGAGGAATTCGAGTTCTACTTCCACGTGATTTTCGCATTCACATCACGAGTTCTGGATTTATAACGGGAATTTCCCATTTCTCAATTTTTTGCGAAAAGTCGAACACAAAATACCATATTTTGCACTAAACCCTGAGGCGCATCGACTCCACCGTCTTTGTTTGAAATATTCTGCTTTCTGAAATAGTGTTCATTCAGTTTTTTGATAAACTAAAGTGCTTTTCGAATCACATCCTTTTCCTTTTCCCTCGTCTTATATTCCCAGCATCGAACTTTCAAATATGCGGAAGTAGGTGGCCATTTTGGAGATTTCACTCAAACCGTTTTTACCACATTACTTCGGTAAATTCCCTCGTTGAATGATTGGCAACAAAGGGTATTGTGAACTCTTCGTCCTGGAAGTATATGCGTTGATTTCGGTGATACAAAGCCTTTACTAGGAACAGGTAAAGTACCATGCATGAGTTTAGAATTAGTTTCTCTGTATTTTCTACATAGCCAGGTTTAAAAGCCTATGCTGTTCTTATGAACAGATAAGATGAAGAGTCTTAGGGTCTAATTATTTTGTTTTTATATCTAAATTTCACCTTGGTTAATTATTTTTAAAAATCCTCCCCTCTCTCTGTTTTATTCTTCCTCTGTCTTTTTGTCTCCCTTTCTTACATGGCATTTTTTTACTAAAATTCTCCTACATTGCACATATCATATTTTATGCTTATTATATTCCATGTTACTTATCTTTTATGCATTAAACTATTACACAAAATAAGCTAAATTATATTGATTTTTTCAGCCTAAGGAAACTATTATTAAATTATTATTACTAAACTATTCTGTGCTAATTTTTCCGTACATTAATCTTTCCTTCATTAGATTTGTCCATAATTTTATATATATATATATATATGTGACATATTGATATATGCATGTCTGATAATTATAATAATTTGATATATCCATATCAAAGATTTATCCATATCAAAGATTTATCCATAATTTTCTAATCCATAATTTGAGCTTTTCTTCATGTTCTATGTTTTTAAAAATACTTATTCTATTACATGCCTACATACTATGTACTTTAGTATGACAATATACGCGTTGGTACAGAAATTAGCCAAATTTATAGAAAATTTGTTTATTTAATTCTAGTTTTCAATTCTAGTTTTTGATTAAGTTTTTTGTAGCGAATAAATCTTTACAAATGTACTAGTTGGAAACGAATAAATAATGACTTAATAACAAGAAAGTGCGTTTAGCTCTCTTCACGAATATTATTATTTAGCTGCAGGAACTTAACTTCAATCTGATTTCAAAGCGAAAAATATTTATTTACGATATCCAAATAAAAATAAGGCCTGTATGATTTTTCGGATATATATATGTATACATTCTCTTTTTATTTCCTCTCGAAATTCATCTGTATTTCTGTTAAAAAAAAGTGATTTCACTTTCTTCAGATTTAATAATTATAGCGGAACAAAAACCAATTACTGAAAGCTTTAAAATTTCGGAAGTATTTAAGGAAGATGCAACATTAGTTTTTTATAAATATCTTGATATTTAGTGAAAGTCTTCTTTTTTGCATAACTCAACATTCACTCGTAAATGTATCTCTGCGTTTCAAGTATTAAAAACAAGGCTTCGTGTTATGTATTAATAACGGATGATAATGAAGATATAGCGTGCAATAAATGAGAATAATTAAAATATAAACGCGATAGGATAAAGGAAGGTAGTTAAAATATAATTACGATATGATAAAAAATAATAATTAAAATATAAACGCGATATGATAAAGGAGAATGATTAAAATACAAATGTGATATGAGGCGTGATTTGACAAATAAGGAAGTTCGTAATTCCAAAGGGATAAAGTAATAATTATAGCAAAGGGCAATAAGTGAGTATCTTTGTGCCGTAAAAATGCAGCGAACCAGAGAAATAAGTGACTGATAATTTAGAAGTCCGTTTTAAGTACATACATATACATTTAAGAAATTCGTGATATATATTATTCCCATATATAATTATATAAAATATTAACGAATTAAGTGGTAAAACGTTTTTGAAGTGTAACGAAGTAAGTGGCCTAATTAAAGTTTAGGTGTCTAAAGTCTGATAATGAAAGATCTAGTGGAAAAAACCCAAAGAAACTTCGTTAGTATATTCCGGAGGTCATAGGAGTTTGATTTCTAAAACCACTCACAAATCGCTGAAGTTTGGCATTAATGCACTCTATAACAAAACAAAATCGACGCACCAAGAAAGAGTTGTCCGATTGTAATGAAATTTCGTATGCAAAGACATTTTGACCGAACATGCAAATGATTAAAATTTGGTGTCCAATGAATGAATAGCGGGAACTCCAGCGCATCGGAACTGCGCATTCAGCAGGTGTATATAAGGAGCGATTCTCAATATGTGGTCAAAATTTCTGTTGCATTTTGACTGCGGATATCTTACGTCGACTGTAACAATGCCTCGCCGAAAGATTCGTGCTCATTACGAGCATATGTCAGAGTTTGAAAGAGGTTGTGCTATCGGATTGAAAGAGGCTGGTTGGACGAATCGAAGAATCGCTGGACATGTGGGTCGAAGCGATGCGGCGATTGGACGGTGCTGGCAAGAGTGGGTCAACAACGGCAGATGTCGGGACGGCAGCGGTCGACCTAGGGCCACAACAGAGCGGGAAGACAGAGCGATTGTCAGAGCAGCTGTCACAGCACCGGATTCGTCGTTATCAACTATCCAATGTGTGGCCTGAACACATGAGTCCAACATGATCCTCTGCAGACGACTGAGAGAGCGGAATTTATGCTCGCGTCGACCGATACGCCGCTTACCTCTCACGCCTTTACACCGCACTCTGGGCTAGGTAGCAAATTTTCCTCGACAAAATTAATTATTCCCTAAATATTGAGTCCTTGATTATGAACTATTTTCAATGTACTACATATAATTTGTAAGACACAATGGTTGCGATAATGGCGGTCTTTTTTTATTGCCCCTATGTATGACTTTCCTTGATACATCTGTGTATATAGAAGAAGTATCGTTTAGGGTCAAAAATTCGGTTTTTAATGATTATTGATAATTACAGTCCTCCGCGGACTACTTTTCCTGTATGCATAGCTGTACCCGGGGGCGAGGGAGTATCATGTAGCTTAAAATGATTTTACGACAAATTAATTGTCATTACGTGTTGCTGACGTAACATATGAGTTTTTTAAATTTTTGCAAGGAAAGCGAAATGCATGAAGTGACGTCATTTATTTGTCATCGGATTCAATATGTACAAATACTTCAGGATTCATTAACGTATTTACAACTTCTTACGAGAGTTTGAACTTATGTTTGTGACACCTATCCTTTTAAGACAATGGAGGTATACATGGATCTGAAGAGAGCATGGAGTAGTCGAACAGATCTTCAGTGGTGTATTGCGCTGCGTCTTTTCTTGTCCTTTGATCTCTAATAAAGTTGAAGTCCTTATTTTGGCTTCTTGCGTGTCCTCGCCACGTTGTCCTATTGACAAAATTGCACTTTTTATGATTCAATATCCATGAATCAAGACTGTGAACAGACCTATGGAACTGTGGCGTGCTGTCTGTTATAAGCACACCAGTTGAGTGGAAGCAAACGCCAATTTACTAAAAACTCAAATGTTTATACATCGTCGGTTACATGTATTATCCTTTTGTGGAATGGCAACAAATGTACGTCATGGTGACGTCATAACCGTTGATATATCTGTAGCAAGTTTAGCCAACTCTTCCTTTTTTGCTTTAGGCAACTAGCTAATTAGTATGTTTTGTTACTAGCGCAGTTGTTGTATTGTATTGTGTATCTAGGCAGTTAAGTTATATTATATGCAGCATGAGTTACACACTTAGATGTCGTTTTGTTTTTTACAACGTATTACTGAAAGTATAGGTCTATGATATGAACTGACGAGAGTAATATACGTTTATGCTTTCTTCAAGTTGAAAATTTCATCTTGTTATTGTTGATGAACTGCTTAGCTTATTTCTGCATTACTACGAAACTGTAATGATTTCCATACCCATTGTTATTTCGTGCTTTACTTGTTCAATGGATGACAAAATGTCCTTGCACCATAATGCAACATGGAGTCAGGTATATGCCGAGAGCTAGAAACGAGGTTCGAATCGAGGTGAATTCATTTCCTCCCAAATAGCGAAATTACGCACTACCATGGAATCCAATGCATATTTAACACACACTTATGACATTTTGAGTATTTTTCAATAAACATTTTCGTTGTGTCTAAAATATAATTCCTAAATTTTTCGGTGTCTACCTCATAGACACAAGAAATTGTTTGTAATATTACATGAAATCTCCTAATAATTTCTTTTTCAACTCCTGTGATCTCTGCCGATTTCTTCATATTTCTAAAAAAATTCCGACTGCGTTGCCTATGTCAGAGGATCCATAACCGGGCTTTGGTTGATCGACCAATATGTGAAGTTCTTTCTTTAGGTCATCGATGCTTCTATTATTCTTCCTAGTTTTCATTTTGGTCTTATTTTCTCCTCTCCTTTGCCAGCACTTATTTCTTATTTCCAGTCAATATAAAATGTGAAGACAGCATTCGAAGAATGCGATCCATGCATATAAAGATGATAATCCAGAATTGAGGTTTACGGTGTTGTTGGAGAATTTTTTTTCTGAATTGTCTAACTTGTTCATATCATTAGGTTTAACTCTATATATGTAACAACGACGAGTTGATCTCGTATCTATAAAGATACGAAGATAAATGATAATTGTAAACTGCAACTAATGCATGTTCTTGGATTTAAAGCTGACCTTATTCTGTAGCAAGTCTTCCAGTGTAATTCGACGTTTTTGACGAAATTGACTATTCCTTTGTCCAATTTTGGTTCATCGAAATTTACTTTTTATATTATGAACCTTTTTAATTCATCACAATATTCAGACCTTGTCTGATTTTTAAATTTCATCCGCTCACTGAATATATCCATTCTCGTAACACAGCTGGTGCGACATGTAAAAAATAATAGCATTTAAAATAGCAGCTAAACGCTGTTTTCTATACTTATAAATGAAGGCATATGTCTTAAGCCACATAACGGAAAAAAGTTAGAACCTGCAGATACCTGCAAAACTTTTCAGAGCTCTGAATAAGAAAAAATTTTTAAGTAAAGGAGTGGATTTATTACTAGACTATTTCTATAATTACGAATAATTAAACATAGGAAAAATAAGTAATCTTACCTTCTTTAGAGTCAGCTATGATGAATAGAAAACGTTAAACATTAGACAAAATATAATTCTTGCGTATTTCACAAATTGACAGGATTACCTACCTGAAAGCAATAAATTCGTGAAAATTTATTTATTCAACTTTCAACCATTAAAACTCATTCTGTGGTTACAGTTAAAAGTAATTGACGTTCAGTGTTTCATTAACAATTATTTGGTTAATGTTTTCCTGGAAATTAAGACAATCCGCGAAAGTTGATTTTCTTCATTATATCGCGCTAAATTGGCTTTCTAAACCACAGTGCACCATCAAGTCCAATTACAGTAGTGGCGAGCTAGATGAACTTGGAATTACGCTGACTGGGGACGTATAGTCTTTAGTGACGAGTCCCGTTTCCAAATGCGTCCTGATGACAACCGCAGACGTGTCTGGAGACGTCCAGGGAAGCGTGAGAGTCCTTCTCTGACTATCGCGCGTCACACATGCCTACAACAGGGTGTTATGGTGTGGGATGCCATCTAATTTGATAGCCGGCCTCTCTTTGGTGGTCTGGTTTTCTGGCACACTTACAGCACAAAGGTACGTAGACGACGTTTTACGACCGGTTGTGTTACCGTTCCTTTTGAGACACCCACGTTCTTCTGGACTTACATTTCAACAAGATAATACACGACCGCACACGGCACGTGTTGCTATGAATTGTTTTCAAGCTTGCCCAACACTTCCTTTGCAAGCTAGGTTTTCTGATCTCTCTCCCATAAAGCACATTTGGGACGCTATGGGAAGGCGATTGCAACCATCCCGGAATGTTGACGATTTAGCCCGACAGTTGGAGACAATTTGGCAAGAAATTGTGTAGGACACCATCTGGGATCTTTATCAGTCTATGCCACGCCGGGTGACAGCTTGCATCCAGGCCAGAGGTGGACCAACGCCTTATTGACTTCCTCCCTTTGTAACGGTCAAACTCTGCAATAAATCATTCAATTGTTCTGAAATTTTAATCGTTTCTTTTTCTATGTATGTTCTTCACATCCACCAATTTTTATCGCAATCGGACAACTCCTTCTTGGTGCGTCGATTTTTTTGTTATAGAATTTACTATAACGTTTTTAGTAATGGCGTTTTACCAAAGCATGATCATGTTAGTATAGTGCATAATTCTTAACAAACAAACGCGAAACACATTTTCAGTATTTCTTATGTTGACTTTAATTCACTAGCTGTTTAAATTTACTAAAATTCGAATATTCTAGAAGTTTTTGAAAGAACAATTGCAAATTTACCAGATTCCAGCATCAGTTCTCCTCTGGTGGCAAAACTTTGATCATTTTTTAGAAATCAAAATTCTATAATCTTAGGAGTAAGTGCACCAAATTCTGCTGAATTTTACCCAATACTTTTTTTGGCTATGGGGCTCTAAATACCTCACTTTTAATTATGGTCACTTTGTATGTCATTTTTATGGTATATGGGCACAGCCGATCTTGCTTTTGACGACGGGAATATTTTTAATGCCCGTCCTTCCTAAAAACGTAAGATAGTATTGGTTACTTTAGCAACATTCAATCGTGAAACATGTAAACAAAAAAGCTGAATAATTAACAGTCAAAAAAGGTATGACGTTTTTTTATTACTTGAACTAAAACGTAAAAAATATGAATAGGAAGTACTTCTTCACCAGAAAATCAAAAACTTTTAGAAATTGATTAAAATTAATTGATAATCGACAAAATTAAAAACTACTAGTCATACGCATTATATCTAGTGTTACTGAGATGCATATAGCTATAAAACACTATTGCCATTTACTATTTGTAGCCAGAAAATAGCTATAAACAACTATAAATAGCTAAAAGCCACAAAAGTTTACAAAATGGAAAAAGGTTGGTCGAAAAAAATTCTGCACGAATTAAAGGAAATAAACTCCGAACTAAAAAAGAATTAAAAAGGAACCGAAGAGAAACTGGAAACATTATCTAAAAAAAATGGAAATGATGATTATAAAATCGAATGAAACAATGAACGAACAAAACAAACAAATGAACTTGGTATGGAAATCATTAAAGGAAACGAAATAACAAATAAAAAGATTCAAACGATAACTACTGAAATCGAATTAATGGAGGAGGAAAGTACACTATTACAAGATAAAGTAGATAAAGAAATGGATACAATGTGAGATATTATTACCCTTCACAAGGATAACACAATTGCTAAATAATAGTCAACACACAAAGCCACCGGGGCGAGTTTTTTGTGAGTTTTTCATAGGGGACTTTTTTTATTACCAATAAATTTGACACCCACGTATTATTAGCTCAATCTAGAGCTACTTTTATTTAGGAGAAAAAAGTGAAGGGTAATAATATCTTACAACTTAATATATGGAGAAAAAAGCGTTTGTTCTTGTTCTCATTCGTCTAGTAGGTCAAGACACCGCGGGGACCCTGGTTCGAATCTGGGATGAGGACGGCGTCTCTTTTTCTCCTAAACAAAAATAGCTCTAGTTTGAGCTACTAATACGTGGGTGTCAAATTTATTTGTAATAAATTAATACATTATACGACAACTATTATTATGCTGATCAACAAATGAACAACATAGATACTTACAGCAGACGCAAAGATTTAATCATAGTTGGCTACCCACTAATAAATTGCGTCTTTTGTGACAAAAGGAGACGATATATTATATTATTATTAAATTAATAATAAGGTGCCAAATTGCTTAACTTGGATAAATGCACCTATCATTACGCTTATCATTGCTTAATAACCCGTCAGCTTGTGAAAAATATGATTGTCAAATGGCTGTGAAATCAGTATAGGGATGCAAAACACAAAAAAGAGAGAACTAATTTAGACAAACGTAACAAATTTAATTAGGACTAACTACTACTCTACAAATTCTATGCAGTTATATAAATGGCGAAAGTTTCCACATGGACAGAAACATAAATGTCTAGCTGATATTCTTGCTATGGTGCTGTGATTTATCAATACAGGTTGTTATCAAATCAACGGCTCAGCAACAATATCTGTCTAAATTGCAATATGACAATACAATAAATTACACCAATACTGAGAACGTATGCCAGATATTAAATTAAAACAATGCAAGAAATACTGCCTGAGTAAGCAAGGGCAAATGGGAAAAATCGAATAAATTTCATAACCTAATTTTCAAATTAAACCTAAATAATGGTACACCTCGTACAAATGGGAATAAATGGATATTGACTCACGTGCGACTGTTATGATGGGGTGTTGCAGTCACGTGACCGTTGTTTTGTTGCAGGTGCATTACGCTGTGGCTCGTCGTGCACTTCAAAGTCCAATTTCTGATGAGAAAACGTTTATAGGGTTACCGCGATGCTGCTGCTCCACTCCTGTCGCACCGCGTATTTTATGGAAAACGTCAGGCTCTGCTGATGCGAAAAGCAACGATGAAATGCCGGGATGCTGATGCAAAAAGCAAAGATGAACAGCCGGAATGTTGCTGCGTCAGTTCAGTAGGACTCGGCGTATTTTACGGACAAACGTCAAGCTCTGCAGGTGCGGGAAAACAACGATGAATAGCCGGGATGCTGCTGCGTCAGTTCAGTGGGACTCTACGTATTTTTTGGACAAACATCAGGATTTGCTGATGCGAAAATCAACGATGAATAATTATAGTCAGCCGGAATTCTTCACTCTGCAGTGGCGATGAATATAACTCTACGCAGCTGTGGCGTATGATTTTGTAGCTCGTGAGCGAATCGAGAATTTTTGGAGCTTTAATAAAAACTTTCCAAGTGGAGCCCGTGCGATACTTTCAAGTAGGAAGGTTGTGAGTCTTCCCACCTGCAACTTTGCTTGCCCTCAAGGCTCTGACAGAACTCCAAGTTCACGTCAAATTGAGACGTCCTTTTCCGTACGCTGCTCCCGCTCTTCTCTTCTATTTTCTTCTCTTTCCATCCCCAGTACGACCCGCACGTCA
The DNA here is from genome assembly GCA_006491805.2 of Dysdera silvatica. NCBI lineage: Eukaryota > Metazoa > Arthropoda > Arachnida > Araneae > Dysderidae > Dysdera > Dysdera silvatica. Next base: position 50,481,529 of record QLNU02015270.1, on the reverse strand, counting down.
ATCAAATTAAATTACCCCATCAACTCATAGGATTATTCGTTTTGCCAGTACGTTGGCTGTTGCTATCTGTGCAAACCATACTGTAATCTCTGATAGGTTTCCTTTCGCGGGGCGGTCTACTGTTTTTGAGTTTAACTACGCCCTGAGTTTACGATACCAGAATTGACAAACAAGCCCCTAATCAAAGTTGACATTTTATGGGATTTTCATGGTTTATTTTAGCCTGGCTATGGCGCCTAAACCCATAAAACGTCGTCTGGCTTTTTTTTTCTCTACCCATGCTTACTTTGTACAAATACACAGAATATATTTGGCAAACTAATATTCTCCTGTAATAATACGTTAATATCCACACAAAATTATTTAAAGAACAACGTAATTCAATATGGCTGACGATCATGCCATACTACATAAAGAAGAAAATTTTATAAAGAAAGTTAAACAAATATCTAAAACTTTGAATATTGATATATCGGATGAAAATATCGAAGAAGCACATAGACCGCAAATCAATAAACCAGGAAAAAGCAACATTTTAACTAGATTCAACGACATTGATAAAAGAAATGAAATACGAATGAAAAGGAGGGAGGAAAAATTATCAAATGGAATGGAAGAAATTAACTTAAAGGACAGTATCTACATAAACGAACGTTTAACGAAAGAAAACGCCAGCATATTTAGAAAAATTCGACGTTTCGCAAAGGACAGTAACTGGAAATTTGTGTGGACTAAAAAAGGAAAGATTTTTATGAGAAAAAATAAGGAAACGGAAAAGATTGAAATTAGAAATATAAATGACCTAAATGATTTTTGAAAAAAAATAGATGAATACCATTATGTCAAATCAATTAAAACTAATATTACGAAGAAAAGAAAGATTCCGAAAACGAACGAAATTAAAAAAAAGTAATCAAAATCGACGAAAATACTATATTTGACTTACTAAACGATATTATTCAAGAATTAAAATAACCAGATATAATTGTTATAGTGGAAACGTGGAAAAACGGTGACTCTGATAACTCCATAGATAATTACAATAAATTCGCATTATTTAGAAAAAATTTTAAAGGAGGTGAAATATCCATATACTCAAAAAAAACCTTCAAACTGAGCAAATAGAATCGGATTCATTTATAGAAAAAGACTTCGAACTATTATCGATAGATACAAAAATATTTACGCTATTTGCATTATATGGATCGCCATCAGTGAATATAGATAATTTTTTGAGATTACTAGAAAATATATTACAAATATACATTTATAATCATTTACTGATATTGGGAGATTTTAATATTGATATCGATAAGAAAAATTCTAATTTAATAAAATTGCTAAATTTAATGGAATCAAATGGTTTGCTTGCTTTTTGGTTTTACGGCTCAAAGACTACAGTGGTCATGCTGCGCCGGGACCTACTGTTTTCCGAGGAATCCGAACCTCTTAAGGCCTAGGGAACCAAACCCCGGACTACAGTGAGCAGTGCGATCTTTATGAGATCTCTGAGTAAGCGTTCTTTGCACTGCTGGGAGTCGAACCCGGATTAGCGGCGCACTAGGAGAACGCGTTACCACACTGCGCCACCGCAGGGCCGGAATCAAATTGACTTATAAACGTGGTAAATGAACAAAGTATAATTACTAAAAACAGTGCAAGTGAAATTGACCTCGTCTTCACTAGTATAATAAATACTGAAACAATACACCCGGACTTACATATCAGTGATCACAGATTGATACTTATTGATATAAGTAAAAAAACTCAATATAAAGAAAAAGAAATAAAAATGCAGAACTTTAAAAATGAAAACATAAATATTTTTCGTAATGAATTACAAAAAATTAATTGGTAAGAATTACTAAAAAAAGAAAAGTTATAAAAACTCGGGAACTAAATAAGATTTATTTATAAATAAATTAAAAAGAAATATATAGAAAAATTTCCTAACGATTAATTAAAAAGAAAAACTTTAAACAGACAAGAAAAAAATACCATTGGAAAGAATTTGCTGAAATAAGGAAATCATCAAATAAATTCGTAAACAAAGCAAAAAATACTATCATAATATATTATTCAAAAACAAAACAGAAGTGGAAAACAATAAATCAATTATTAGGAAGAAAAAAATTAAACAAGAAACAAACATAAAAATACAAATAAACAATGAAATAATTGATGACATAATAAAAATAACTAATGAATTTAATGAATTCTTTATTAATATATCAGAAAATTTTAATTTATCTCATTCACTAAACAGTAATTTCAAAACATATCTTCAACCTAGCTTAACAGATAGTTTTTTCACGTGAGGTTACTGTAATCGAAATTGAAAAGGAATTAAATAAAGTAAATCCAATTAAAGGACCAGTAATTACGATCTTGTGCCAAAAATTATTACCTAACCTACCCAATATTTAAAAGAACCATTAACGATAGTTATAAATGATATCTTTGAAACAAGTATAATTCCTAATGAACTAAAGATTGCTGTAATTAAACCGATTTTTAAAAAAGAAAAAAAAAATATTAAAAATAACAGACTAATAGCAATTGAGTGTGTTTTGAAAAATAATATAAAAAGTAATTCATAAATGACTGACTTTTAAATATCTATAAATTAATTAACATTAACCAATATGGATTAGAAAAGAATAAGTCAACAGAGGATTTGTTATTTAAAATAGTAAACAACATACATCAAAAAATTGAAGATAGGAATTGATATTGGGCTTTTTTCTGGATCTCACAAGGGAACCATCCCACATGAAAGTCAAACCCAGCGTAATGAACGAGCTCGGCAGAAAGATCTGTTGATGCCTAACAAATATCGGTTGTTATTTTTGGATATTCAAAAAACGGAATTTTTTACAGTTGTTTGAAAATTTGTAAATTATGGAATTTTACTCCTGCATTTCAGCTTCCGTACATCAGGGAAATATCAAAAATAAAACTAGAAATATACGTGAACAAACTGACAGCGTACATGAAAAATTAATATTTATAAACAGTATCATGACAACTAGTGTAAAGGAATGCTATAGATATATACAGTAAGAATAATATGAGTGTTACTTAAGTTAAAAGTAAATAGTAAATGCGTTTATGAGGGTAGATTACGATGCAAAAGCAAAGAAAGAAATATGTGAAATACACAATATGCACAATTTTGCGGAAATCGTAACTTACGGAGTCAGTTTCGCTCAAACTGTGTTCAACTAATGTAAAGCATTACGAAAATAATGAAATATATAATTAATGCAAAGTGAAAGTGCATCATATTTATAAAAATTATGAAAGTGATAATTGATATAAAAATGTGCAAAGCATGGCAAGCTGCATCGCATCGTGTGCATGTTATAAATGCCACACTCTGACAGTCCGTAGCAGAACATGTGTCCTGTGTAAAAATGAATGAAACTTCTATAACGTTTCCAAAAGTTAAGTTTTCATGAGAGTTAACGTAATTACATTTTATCCATGGATAGCGTAGTATTGGCTTATATTGTGGAGAGTTTGGTTGATTAAAAACTAAAGAGTGCAATTTTATTATTTCGTTTCTAGACGTTGTATTTACGTGTCGTTCGTCTGTAGCAATGTAGTTTAAAAAAATTTTAATAAATAACCTATATTGGCGAAAAAAATAGACGTCCAAAGTTTGAATCATAGCGGTTTTACCAGGAGGAATTTGTAAATCTAGTGCAATTATTTGTCATATTGTTATAAAGTTGAGTGTCCACTGCCCCTGTCCATAAATCGAGATATGACACAGGACGGAGGTTGTAATATTGCATTTAGACATTTTGTCACCCATTCCTTCATCTCTATTTCACCATTTTTCCACTCTTGAAACCTGTGACGTGCACATCGGAAGTCTGAGACATGTTGTCTTTAACACTAGGTCCAAACTTCCCAGATCGTTTGCGTAAACATAAGAAAAACTTCCCTTTAATTTCCCCAGACATGGATAAAATCGGCATGATAGTATAGGAGTGCTTTAAGGTAAACTTTGATTCCACCAAACCTGCAGTAAATTTTTGCCTTTGTGGGGTAAGATCCGCTCGTTTGTAATGAAATAAGAAAGGCCACTTTGATCGGCATTTAAAATTTGAGTGGGATCACAATTTGGAAAAACGTCCCGTGTCTGTAAAGTAAATGCAACCGCATTATTTTCAGTATAATCATTTTTAAATCTATATCGTGAACTGGCAGATTTTGATTTCTCGCGTTTTGAAATTTTTTCAATACATGTATTTTAATTCCTTTCATTTTTTGTTTTTTAGTTCCGCTTTGTGATATGTACTTTTTAAAACGTAAAATTTGACTGCAGTTGGTAACACGTTTAAATTTCCTTTGCGTTCCTTTGAATTTGTTTTTTGCGCACCGATCATAAAAATTAACAACGGTCTTCATTTTTGATAAACTAATATTCGTACGTGTTGATTGTTTGTGAAAAGTCAGTTCATCACTGACGTCGGAATCAGCAAAATGTTGGCCATCATCTATGTCCAAAGAAACTTGTTCCTCGACATTTTCGTTCAGAAGTAACTCTTCTATTTTGACACAGAGCCACTGCTTTTCGCGTATTTCCTCCTGTGAAATAACGGACAGTTCATTTTTATGTTTTGCAATGGCTAAATTTAGTGTTCCTTGAATGATATTTATTATGTTTTTCATGTCTAAATCTTTTACTATGTGATGGCAAAAAATATCACATAACAATGAAAAGATACAAAATTAAAGTATTTTTGTTAACGGGCACAATCTTTTCTCAACCGCGAACTTCCCAAAAATGAATTCCTGCATTTCCATTGCTGCTCATATAAGGCTTTTGTACTGCATTCCCCGGAAGCTGAAATGCAGGGGCAAAATTCCATAATTTACAAATTCTTAAACAGCTGTAAATGAATTGCGTTTTGTGAATATACAAAAAATAACAACGGATATTTGTTATGCGTCGACAGATCTTTCTGTCACGTTTAGTCACTATCCTGGGTTTGACTTTTATGTGGGATG
>QLNU02015270.1:50462377-50473977 GCA_006491805.2 Dysdera silvatica | reverse complement strand
AATCCCATTGGTTTGGTATGTTACCGCTGTTAAGACATTTGGTAAAGAATTTTGCAAGTATGTCTTCTACATATTCTCCAGCTTCTTTTAGGATATCTAATGTAATACCATCATCACCAGGGGCTCTTCCTTTCTTCATACTTTTTATTGCAAATGAAACTTCTTCTTTTAAGATTTTAGGAGCTGTTCCTTCGACTATCTCAGAGTCTTCGTTTAATCCACTGTTATATATATATAAGAAAAAATAAATGAAGGAAAACACATAGACATAATAGAAATAATAAAAGAAGACCACAAATATAATACTTGTCATAAAAAAGAAATTAAAACAAAACATATATTCGAACTAATTATGGAAAAGATAATATAAATTATTACGGATTAAATATTTGGAATAGCATACCAAACGAAATAAAAAATGTTGTATTAATGAAAAAATTTAAATTGCACTCAAAAATATTTCTTATCTATAAAAATAAAATGCAGGGTACCAACGGATTACATACAAAAGGTTAAACACTGGTAAAATAGCAATGAAAAAGATCACTCAAGCTTTCGGACGCGAGAGTACTTCACCAGGAGTGAGGATAACTGGGATATATTAAAAAGAATGTATCATCTATTTGTTAACCGTCAGCAGCCCTTGTCTTGAAAAAAACTCTTCTTAAACCTTCGCAAAAATTCAGGTTTTTCTACCTACACTTGGGTATTACCTATCGAGAAGTTATTTCTCTCCTAAAGGGGAGCTTGTGCGGCAGCTTATATCGGAGGCATTCGTTTGCTCCTACACTGGAAAGTGATTAGAGACACTCTTTCAAACTATTTCATTCTAGATGAAATATTAATAGATTATGACTTTGTGACATGATTTGGAGGAAACATGCACAACTTCAATATTTGTGTGCGCGGCAACGAGACCAATCAAAATGATCTTGTTTCCCTTTGTTCGTATTTGATCTTGCATTTCAAATTTCAAAAATTTCAGTAGGGATTACGTCCCAATAAAACGTGCTTTGGAAATTCAAAACTGCACGGCTTAGAAATTTCAAAACCTACTTGAAATTTAACATCAGTGCTCGCACTACCGAATATACAGAAGAAATATATCTACGATCTTTTTTTTTTTTCACTTTATTTGCATTCAAGCCAAAACTGCCAGCCGAACAGCACCTAAAAGCTGTGCTCCGGGGAAATATGTAGAGTTCGCAAAGCGCTATTCTATTGGCGCTGGAAAAATGTTAGCATATACATTCCAACAATCTTATTCTCTCGACGTTTCACAATAAAGCGTTTTCAATTCTACGGAACGTGAACTTTTTGTTTTTGCAATCCCTTTGTTACAATCCCTCGCGATGCATTAAACTTTTAGAAGCGTCTATACTAAATAAATAAAATGCTGGCATTTATCCACAATAAATGGTGACATGTATCTTTTGGGAAGCTACAGTTCATCAGATTAAATTTTTACACTCCATTACTTTTGATATTCGATAAAAGAATATGTAAATTAATACTTTGGAATTGATTTTCATATAAATAGTAAGTCTATAGCTATTAACTTTCATTAAAATACGCGTTAAGTTTCATGCTGCTTTCTTATTTGCTTCATATTTTACATAATAACGTAGTGTAAGGCGTATCGACGCATTTCAAAGAGGCGTCGCTGTCCTCCTTCAAGAATCGACTAAATAGGACTTTAATTGAACTCACTCATTCACTTGGACTCCACGCCAGTGAATTTCCAACAAAGGGGCAAAGACAGTGATGTGGGTCCGATTATGAATGAAATGCTTTCATTATCATTTACGTATAATTTGAGGAACTACCCAAATTTTTGGGATAATTGTGAGATATTTTAAAATTTATATTCCATAAAATTTTATTTATATTTTAATTTATTTTATATTTTCTATTATTTATTTATTATTAATTTATAATTTATTTTATAATTATTTAATTATTTATTATTATATTATTATATTATATAATTATATTTTTCTATTATATTATATTTTCTATTATATTTATTTTATTTTATAGGTGTGAGATATTTTAGATTATACAGTGTGTCCATTTTTATGCTTGTCCAAATTCCTAGTATATTTAAAAAAAGCAGGCAAATTAAAAATATGACCGACGATTAAAAATTAAACGTAAATTTGCAAATAAATTTGAAATGAGTACCCTTTTATACCCTAATAATACTATTACTTCCATTTTTACGATACAGTGATCAAAAATTATGTATGAAAATTTCCAGAGTAAAACGTTAACTTCTGTTTCGGTAACCACGTGATACATTCTTCAAAACGAAACCGATTCTTTTTACTCTTCGACTTCTTACGGCTAAAATTTTCTTCAACTTGCAACAAGAGACGTCACTACCAACACACAGATCTTTGCATTTTCTCAACCGAGAGATTTGTGACTTTCATTCCGGTAATGATTCCAGACATCGCTCACGAAGAGAGGTAATTTTGCTCTTAAAAAGAAAGCTGGTAGGTAGCTACCAGCATTATTATTAACGTTTAGAAAACTTCTTAAATTGTGTTAATTTATACTGTTTTATAATATGAAATAATAATAATAATAATAATATATGCCTAGATAAGGGAAAATTCAACATAGTATCACAAAATATAAAAAATGTGAACTAATATTGAGTATTAGATAGATTGTAATATGTTGTAATAACCATCACCAATCCACTGAAAGACGGAGGTCTCCATAAAACAAATCACGTATATGTAATATGGTGAAAGTGACATAGAGGACTTAACCTCGCCATGCGAACCACGTTGGCAAGCTGAATCTAGCACATGAGACATCCAAAGTCCTAAGCTATGGCGAAATTCCTAATGTCCTAAGCTATGGCGAAACTATTTATGTCACCTTCCCAATGATTGGCACTTCTTCTGGCTGCTGCTAATTAGGTACCTAAATGGGAACTTATATTCTTATCAAAGGGCGGTTGCGGAACCCTGTAATATTGTGTACATATATATTGAAATGTAACATTTTATTAAGAAATGTAATTAAAAATAATATTACGTTTAATATGAAATATACAAATACAGTATAATCTGTCAAAGTTGACAACCTATGGGTCTGGCTGCAATGGTCTCAATGGAGAGGTGGTCACTATATGCTACATACTTTGATATAGACGAGACTACGCCCCTATCAGTTATCTCTTATAAAATTGGCCACTTTTACAGGTGGTCAATTAACCAAGGTGGTCATTTTATCAGGTTTCACTGTATAATTAGTAATCCCGCATACAATTTTCGGGATGGATTACTATACAATGAAACCTGGTAAAGAGACCACCTTGATAAATTGACCACCTGATTACAGTGACCACTTTTTATAAGAGAGAATTCTGGTATGGACTTGGCCATACCCATAACAAAGGTTTTAGTGTATATAGACCACCTGTCTATGATAACCATTGCAGTCCAGTCCGAAACATAGTCATTTTAGGCAGGCTGTGCTGTACTTTTAAAGGGTTAGATTCCTTCGACAACTGTAGGTTCCGATATCGCACAATCCTTGCGCCGTAAAGGTCACAAAAACGAGGAAGAAAGATGATTATAGACACTTGTGTTAATCTGCAATTTTTTTAAACCTCTTAGAATTTTATATTCATTATTATATATTGTGGGCATTTATCTTTATAATCACTACTCCCTGCTCATTTTACACTGACATCACTTTAAAATAATAATTCAATGATCAATTAACATATATAGTTTTTATGAAAATAAGTAGTCAAAGAATTCCTATTTATATTGCACGAAATAATGTTTTAAGATTCATTTAAATAAAAGGATTCTTCAACTCACTTTGATTATTATATCATTTCTTCATGTAAAAAATAAGAGAACGCACTTTAAAATATTATGTTCAAACCTTCGTAGTAAAAAAATAATGTTTTCTTTGCGAAACATTTTGCATAATTTTGTGTAAAAGGTAATTAAAAGAGAATTACTCCTAAAAAAGCCTGGAGCCAATTTTGCATTAAAGGACATTGTTGTTAAAATTTATTTAAGGATTTTAATTTTTAAGGTTCTACACCTTGTTTGATTTCTCTTGGAAATGGTTTACTTGAGAGCTTAAAATTTATTCTGGTTTAATCCCTTAAACGGTAAATATAATCGCAAGCTTTAAAAAAATTTTTTTTTTTTGAAATCCCATGTCACAAACTGTTAAATACGATTGTACTTTTAAAAGCGAAATTGTCATGAAATGTTCCTTTCATTTTGGTACCAGGATTGAAAATTCATACACACAAAAATTAGCTGCTAATATCCTGGAAAGTTTTTGTCCAACATTTTTGTCTTATCCAAAGATATATTTTTTTAATAAAAAAAACCCAGAGAGGGGAAAACTATTTTCTTTAGCGAAGTAATTACATTTTCTAAGTTCTATTCAGTGAACTCCATCAACGGAACCCCCAGAGGGTTGTTTATGTTTCGAAAAATGGCACATCGCCACAGGTGCTGAAAGCGATAAGACGTGGAGATCCTAGCTGAAGAAAAAGACAGCACAAACTGGTAGAAATAAAAACGTCCGTAAAAGATTTTAAGGAAAATATTTTTATGTGCAGGGTACGAAAAACTCCATTGTCTTAAAGAAGTATTGGGTTTTGAATGGATCTAATCTGTAACTGAGAATTTGTAAAACTCACAAACAAATCGTAATACGCATTTTCAAATTATTGAAATTAAAACTCTTCAAAATGGATAAATTAATAATACACTGTCGGAAACTAGTACATAAAATAATAGCATATATTATCAAAGTTAAATTTTAGCAACATTAACAGTTATTTCAATAGCACGTTGCTATTTTCATCAATAAGATTACAAATAATCTGTTGACTGATGTTGCCATAATGCAGAACAAAAATCCGTTGATGACGAAAATTAAAACCAGAAAAAATATTTCCTATACTGCAACCAGAGACGTCGCCAATGACTTAATTTACAGTTTTAATTTCCACTACCAACGGACTTGTGTTTGACATTATGATAACGTTTCGCTGACACAGTAGCCAATAGATAAATTGTTATAATTCCGATGAAAATAGCCACGTGCTTTTGAAACAGCTGTCAATGGTATTAAAATTTACATGCGATAACTTAGGTTATAGTTATCCGTATTTAAAACACTACCACATTTTTTGATATGTTTTAAGGAAAATTTTCATGTTTGAACTTATAACTTTCTAACCTCGCCTTTGAAGCTCTAGCGTTTTAATAGGGATAATGTTTAGATTATTATTAACTAATATTAAAAAGTAACTAAGTGATTAATTGCCTGATAAGATGATCCGATTATAACGTTCATTATTTTCTCCACTGCAATCATGAAGGAAAATTAATGCTTTCTTCATATACCAATCATTAAAATGTAGTTATGGGTAGGGTAATCATCACACTGCCAAGTTAATTTTCTAAGTTTGTACTAGGGAGCACGATTCATAATGGTACTATGGATCTCGAAATTCATCTTAATCTCACTCTCTCTTTGGGTAACACTCTATATAAAAAGTATCGATGATGCAAAAAAAAAATACGCAAGCATGTCATTTCTATGGACGAAGAGTCAAAGCTAATCAAGTGAGAAATTATTTAAAGCTGCTATGGAAGAAAGACCAATTATAATTTCAAAGTTTGGTTTTAACCAAAGAAAAGTGTAATAGTGAGGGCATGGCAGAAAAATTATTATATTATTCTGTTTAATGATGAATGAATTATAATTTACATATATCAAATCAAACGTCTGGAAAATTATTAATTAGAAATTGCGTTTAAATTGTTTTACTGGAAGTAAAAATGACCACCATTTTTTGAAAGAGTTTATTTATTTGTTTTTTGGTTTTACGGCTCAAAGACTACAGTGGTCATGCTGCGCCGGGACCTACTGTTTTCCGAGGAATCCGAACCTCTTAAGGCCTGGGGAACCAAACCCCGGACTACAGTGAGCAGTGCGATCTTTTATGAGATCTCTGAGTAAGCGTTCTTTTTGCACTGCTGGGAGTCGAACCCGGATTAGCCGCGCAATAGGAGAACGCGTTACCACACTGCGCCACCGCAGGGCTTTTTGAAAGAGTGTTTTATGATTTTGAAAGTATCATTTTCTTTTATCAAATATTGCTGTACAAATATAAGAACTCACTGAAATTATAAACGAGTCGGGATTAATATATATTGGGTGTACGCAAAATTCTACTATTTTCGGGGATTCAAGGTATACGAGTGGATATTATGTCGTACATTATGCTGTGATAACTAACTTTCAGCCAATGAAACTTGCAGAAAGACAGCATAAAAAGGCCAACGTGGTTGTAAAAACAAATCATTCGTAAGAAATTTCCAAGCAATTTAAAATGGCAAGTGGTAAGGAACATATCAGACATTGTTTATACAATAATTTTTGCCACCCAACTCACAAAAATCTCAATTATTGTATAATAAATTCCCCCACGAAAACTCACAAAAATCTCGCCGGGGGGGCTTCCTGGTGTTGACCATATTTGGCAGACATTGTTTGTGGTACGATATCGATAGGGGCAGTAATGAAGCATTAGCATGCCGAAATATGCGTCGTCAGGGAAGTATGCATTTGAAGAGCGCAGATGTCATTTCTGGCTTCGGAAATTCAGAGACAGAGAAAAAGGCTGTATAGATCAACCACGTTCTGAATGTCTATCAGTGATTTCTGAGCATGTTGTGAACCAAGCCATATCAAATGCCATACATGCAATTGTTGAGGAATTAGCGGAAACGCCATTTTGCACATAAAACAACTGTTTAAAGACGAATGAACACATTTCAGTTCATCACCCGGGAACTTTTAACTTGGGAGAAAATTCACTTGGGTCAAAATTTTTGTGAACATATAATATATTAGAGCGAGAGAGAGAGGGAGGAAAAGAGAACATATTTGTGACTGACTGAGCGCACTGTATACAACAGACATCACTGTCTATACTTTAAAATTTTAGAAATGTAATTTCTATCTGAACTTAATCTGAGAGGAGCAAATATATGTTGGCTCCAATACTGCAAAATAAATAAAACTTGTGGGAATTGTTTTAGATAAGCGACTTGACTATGTGAAAGGGTGTTAATTGTGTCATCCATACACTTTTACTTTCTTTGAAACCACAGTAGAATATAGGTGCTGATTCTTGCACTTATATAATCTATCCCTATATGCATCACTTCTTAAATCATGTTTGTCCTTAGCTCAATGAAGTACAACAACGGTAACAAAAGCATTTATCCCCTAGTGCCTTTTCTCCTAAAAGCTGTGAACGGTCTTGTAGTTGTAAAATAAATCTAAGTATTTTTCGCTGTTGTGATCAAAAGAAAACGTGATAAACGATCTGAAACCAAAGAAGCGCATATCTTCTCAAATACCCAACGCTTAAATAATATCTCAGTTTAACTGCGTGTGTGCGTGCAGCCAGCTATTTATTACTTGAATTTTAACAAAAAATCAAAGCGACTTTCACCCTTGTAGCAAAATTACGCCCATTTACTCATCTCTGGCTTTAAAGAAATAATAGTATACGATCTCTTGGTTGAACATCTGAACCTTAGGTTTTGAAACCTTAATTGCCTTCTTTGCTCAAGAGCGCATTACATCCCACCGATAATTAAGGCCATAGAAGATAATTATTTCGAGAACAGTGCGCTCATTATCTTCCCCTCGTCATGCACATGGCAAATAAAGGGCTAGAAAAACTAAAGACGGGTTTTGATCTTAAATGCTAATTATCGTACAAAAACTCTGGGAAAAAGCATGTGTTTCAAATCCATCTGAATTTATAACGCGAGGCGCCAGTGCTTATTACGTGCTCGAGTTAAAAATAAATGTGGAGAAAGTAAAAGGTTTCCTGAAGCTTAGGAAATGTTCTTTTGAAACTGTGAATGAAATTGTCATGTTCTTATCATAAAGTCGAATTCGGTTACAACCACCACGATTCCAGTGAAAATTTAGTTATTACATCGAAATTTTAAAGTACTTTTGCGAATTATTTATGCATAATCATTTACTGATTATAAGGTTTAAGATTATGAAGTTAAATTTTTTATTCTGCCTTAAATGTTTTAAAGTAGCCCGACTGAATTAATAAAAATCACTTTCAATTTTCTATGCCATTTTCAACACTATTATCGGAACTTGATTAATTTTCAGCGCACAACTTACTTCTTTATATCCCAAGAGGAAAATTCGGGGGCAGAAAGTGTAGGTGCATGAATAATGATTAAATAACATAATGCGTGATGTTTTTAATGCATGCTAATAGAATGATTGCCGTGCATATGAATTCATAACAATAAAACGATTGTCATTAGAATGCGCAAAGATATATAAAAATATGTGATTGAATCTGTTTACTTTAGTTCTAAATATTTTTTATATTCAAGTAATTATGTTAATTTTTTCCAAGAATAATAAAATGTATTTGACAGAGAATAGCGTGTGAAAAATGTGTGTTTCTATGTAAACCAGGTAAAGAAATCTTGGAGTAAATGAAGCCCACATTTTTAAATTGTTACGTATAAGTATATTATTTAATAAAATAAATTTATGAGCTTTCATCTAACGTTTTTTAATAATTTTCGCTTTTCTGACTCAATTTGTTTGGGAGAGAATGACTCTTAATATCTTTGCGCCATAGAAATAAAACCAGCCATTCAATTTTTTTTTTATAAAATCTCTGAACTTCTTTTAACGAAACAAATTTTTCAAATAGGGCTTTAATAGGTAATAGTGTGAAAGAAAGAATTTTTATTCAACTGACATATAGTGGATATTGATATATCTGTTGCGACACCTTTCTGTCAATACAATTGCGATTTGCAAAATTTGGTGTATATATATATATATATATATATATTAAGCTTACGAGACATTATGTATTGAAAATTGTCAGACACTCCTTCGACAGAGATATTGGACTTAAATTTTACAAAACTGTTTCATACGACAGCGAATTTTATTATATTTAAATTTTAATAACCCACAATTTAAATCACATCGCATTACTGAAAATCTACAGAGTTCTGAAAAAAAAACGCGTTCCTTTGATCGATATTAATTTTTCACAAGAAAAATTCACACTCTAGAATGGAAATATAAACCGCTGATACTAATATATTATATTTGAAGGTTCGGTATATATTAATGCAAGTGTACGACACACCTATTCTTGCTGCACTGAAAGCACGTCATCGATCGAAACCTAACGTCTAAATAAGTCGTTAGAGTGAGAATGAGCTGTTTTGTCATCACAACAGAAATTAAATTGTAATCATTCTACGTAATTTTAAATTGAAAACTGATTTAAAGTAATATGTTATATACAGGATATTTCAAAATAAATATACTTTTGGTATAAATTGCATTCCATAGCTTGAAATGTAAAAATACACTTTTAATACAATTTAAACCGAAATTTAAACCGAAGAGAAAACCCATTAGGCAGAGCAGTGACTGCTAGTTATTAACGAGTGAAGGTCACCTTCAAGAACAAGTCGACTGAAAGACATTGCCTATACGTCTTAATACGTTTACTCTAATGACGAAGTTGCCTAACTGCCTATGGCGGTCATCAACTCCACCTTGTTTACAAAGCTGCCTTTAGCTGGACATGTATTTACGAGCAAGTGTACTTAGAACGGAAAATTCTGATTGGTAGGTTAGACAGCGAATTGGAAATATCCAGGATGAGCGAAGTGATGGAACAAAGATGTTTAGAAGATAACGATGGGATGGATAAAATCTCAAAAATGCAGAACTGCCAACTTTTGGGGCCTATCTTTGAATAGAAATATATTATTAGGGGTAAAAATATAATATAAAATAAACATTTCCCTATCCCCGTATGCCTTGAAAATGATTTTGCCTGATACTGTCGCCGAAGATAAACAATATTAGTTCATTATTTATTGAGTTATGCATCCAATATCTTAGTTTAGAGGAGGATCTCAACGATAAATCAGTAGAGAAAAATTGTTGTTTAAATAATCAGAAATATATTTTATTATTTATAGTCCTCTGACTGTTCAGTTTTTTTATATAAAATTTCATATTTTTTTATTACATATTTCAAATCTACATGTATTTCAGAGTTAAAATATGTAGCTCATTTTTGTAACCAAAGATGAGAGATGAAAGATGGAAAAAGTGCATACCCGAGAAAATCGCGGGATGAGCTAATTTTATTTCCTGTTGCCCGTGGAAATCTCGGGGTAAGCACTCAGAGGGTTAAAAGAGCACAAAATATTACACGCAAGACATAATTGCACAAATGAACCGTAGGTAGGTCGAAACGGGGCCTGTCACCATCCTACCCAAAAAAGAGAAAACAAACGACGTATATTTTAGACGTGGTTGTGACAAAGTTTACTACATTCACGAAATATAGTGTTTGCACGACTCATGCAAAAATTATTCATATTTATAAAAGAATTTATATCATAAACATATGCATGTGAAAACATCCTCCACAATAATTTATGCTTGTTCGTTGCTACGCACCGTATAAAAATCTGTATACCGTATAAAATGCCGTATAAAAAGCTGTACACCGTATAAAATGCCGTATAAAAAGCTGTTGCTACGCACTGCATAAAAGTAAATAGAGATAAAGTGATTTTAGCATAGTTGACACTCTAATGGAAATGGGTTCACCAGTTTTGGCGAGAGTAATCGCAAACTGGCGTGGAAACGTACGTGCAGGCGAAAAGGTACCCTTCATTTACGGAAAGAAGTTCGATGGAGCAGTTAGAAATAATGAGAGGTGACGTCACAAACGACCTATTCCATTACAGCAGAGAAGGATTCCAATTTCAGAACTTGATTTTGGCGCCGACAAATGTTCACCAAAACCAGTCTGAAAACGTAGTCCTCCTCTGCTATAATTAACTGGCCCGTTTGTGACGTCACCTCACTTTATTTCTAACTGTTCCATAGGACGTCTTTTCTTGAACGAACAGTAGTTTCGTCATTTAAAGGACTTACACTAAGAAAGGGGGAGACGCCCATTTTCTCTAGTTACGCTACTTATTACATAACTGATGTCATACCACAAATTTTATTAGAAAGTAATTCACCAGAATAATTTTTATAAAGTACCAACATTAAAATCTCAATTACCAAATAGTAAAAAATATAATATTTAAATAATATTACTTTAGGTAATAAAATGTTTAATGGTTTTCACCAATGAGTTAATTTTTCTAAGAACGCACAATTTAAATAAGCGTACACATATTTTTCATAATTTTAAATATAATATAATTACGAATATAATAAAAATGTGATATATGTATTATTTATTATGACAGTACTAGTTACCCTATTTCGCAAATTTCAGAAGATAATTTGTCTAAAAATGGAACTCAAATTCCTATAACTTGCAAAGAATTTATATCTAATATTAATGAAAGAGTATAAGCAATCCAAAAATGTATTGTAAATGAGCAATGTATTGATATTACATATTTTTTAATCATAAGTTTTACATATTTTTTAATCATAAGTTTTACATGATTTTTATATCAATTATTTAATATTAT
>QLNU02015270.1:50433370-50462277 GCA_006491805.2 Dysdera silvatica | reverse complement strand
GGTACAAGAGCTCTCAACTAGAAGTGAAGAAGTTGGACTCAAGATGAACCTACAAAAAACTAAGATCATGTTCAATAATTTTGTAGAGGAAACAAAAATACAAGTTGACAACACTGAGCTAGAAATTGCTGATTCATATATTTACCTTGGCCAGCTGATTTCAATGGATGGCAACATTATGAAAGAACTCAACAGACGTATTAAACTTGGCTGGAGTGCATTTGGAAGAAACAGTTTTATCCTGAAGGGGAAATTGCCTTTATGTCTAAAAAGAAAAGTCTTCAACCAGTGTGTATTGCCAGTCCTCTCTTATGGATCAGAGACATGGAGTCTAACAGTTGGAGCAATACGAAAGTTACAGACAACGCAAAGGAGCATGGAGAGGTGCATGCTTGGAATAACTAGGAGAGATCGAAAAAGAAACACTTGGGTGAGAGAGCAAACTAGAGTAGAGGACATCATTGTTAAAGTAAAAGGACTGAAATGGCGATGGGCTGGGCATATTGCAAGAAGAACTGATCAACGATGGACAACAGAAATTCTGAACTGGATTCCAAGAGACCACCGAAGACCTAGAAAACGTCCTCAAACTAGATGGGTGGATGAAATAAGAAAACAGGTTGGGGTGACGTGGAAACGAATGGCCCAGGATAGACTTGTGTGGAAAGCATTTGGAGAGACCTTCATCCAGCAGTGGATAGATAATGGTTGAATATGATGATGATGATATATATATATATATATATATATATATATATATATATATATTTAATGTATTTTAAATTAGTATTGCGTGTGAATTATTGTTTATATTTACATGTAATTTTATATTGTATTTTATACCTTTATTTTTCCTTTATTTTATATTAGTATAATTTTTAGTGGAAAATTGAATTGACAGGAACGGCAAATATAATTATTATATTATATACATTGGAAAGAAGTTCTTACTTTACAAATTAACGTTTACGAAATACGGCTCAGAGCATATTAACGCGTAAAAGGAGAACTACTTGTATATTGAACACGATATACGCCATCATCCTTTATTTATATCCTATATTGAATACATACCATCATACATATTGAATACATATGTATGATGAATACATATTGAATATATACCATCATTTATTTATATCTTATATTAAACACAATATAAATAAATTATGGTATATATATAGCATAGATATGCATAGTTTTGCAACTACTTAATAATCAATGACCATAAAATAGTAACATACATTGCGTTTTATTTATTAAGAAATATGAATTAATTTTTCAAATTTTATTTTTCGAAAAAATAAAAAGCAATAGGTAGTTCAAAGCTCCATGTTTAAATAATTTCTAATATGCTACATTTTGTCCTAAAAAAAATCTTATATATATCGAGAATATGACCATTAAATAGCACTTAAGGACAGTGTGTTTGCTTTTCATCTTCAAATTTTTGATTATTCTGAAAATGAATAATCAGTCCGTGTATAATTTGGGGCTTACTCTGTAAGTAGTGACAAAAGAGATAGAAAACAAATATAATTTTTATTTTGTTCTATTTCAGATTAAAAACTTGCTTATGAATTTAGAACATCGAGCAAATATTGCATAAAAATTAGCTACATTTAAAATAATAATATTGCATTTAGCTTCTTAAAAAATGGAAACATATTTCTCTGTTTAAGCTCTCTGATGATGATTAATTAAATGTAATTAATAGTTTTGCATAATCATTTATTTAAAGTTATTAATTTGTGCTTATAATCTTTTAGTATCTACTAGGAATTTTTCTTAAACAGGAAACCCCACTGGACTAAAATAATTGTCTAATATTTTGCAGAAAAAATCTTTTTCAGATAAAATTTGAAAGAATAAGAGGAAAAAGTATCGAGCTAAAAGGGAATGGAAACTGGCGCGTCTTTTTAAACATCTGGAAAATATTTCTACTTATGTATGTCCGGCAGTTTTCACTTTGAAAAAATGATCATATCATTTAAGAAAGTTTAAAGAGTAAACGGTTTTTTTTTCATGGAAAGAAAACATTCTCATTTTTAATGCATTAGAGTTGAAGGAAGAATCTCTCATGCATATGTAAGTAGGAAAATCGTAATCTCCATAAGCCGCTCCAACAAAATGCTTAAAAAGGTTTGAAAAATGCATTCACTCTCCATAATGATAATATCTAAATATGTTAGAAGAATTCTTCTTGAAAACCCTACACAAAATATAAGTAAAAACAATTTGACTGACAACGTTTTTTAAAAATGTAGTTAAAATTTATTTAAAAATGAAACGTTTTCGGAAGATAATGGATCCTCCTTCTTCAGGATGATTGCAAACCACTTCATATTCATTTAGATCTATAAATGTAAGCATATAATATCTTTTACTTGGCATAGACAATCTTTGAATATCTTCAGATAATTTCTAATCAAGCTGTTCATCATAGTCAGCAATACTGACAATAGTATCTACATTTAACGGATCCTCAACAAGTTGTCTGGGTTTTAAAACATTCCACAACTTCCTCTCTGCCGCTGCTACACGCTTGTTCCCATATACAAATGCCTTACTACTTTTATTGCTCCTCACGTTTTTCCGTATAGGATATTGCTTCTGCCCTTTTCGTCGAAGAGATTTTTTCTTTGTACT
Source organism: Dysdera silvatica (assembly GCA_006491805.2). Lineage (NCBI taxonomy): Eukaryota > Metazoa > Arthropoda > Arachnida > Araneae > Dysderidae > Dysdera > Dysdera silvatica. The sequence goes on along the minus strand of QLNU02015270.1, from coordinate 50,459,628 downwards.
GATCTTGTGTCTCCTTACCTCTTTCTTTGGCCTTATCAAGTTACAGCGCCTATCCAATACACCTTTGGCATTTCTACCCTTTATATCCTGATGAGAAGATTTGGGATTCTCATCATAGGACACAAAATCATCTTTCAACCGCAATCCTCTTTTTATCTTAAATTTTTTGAATCGTTGTTTATTTACATTAACAGGAAATTTATTGTAAATGACCTTGAAGCGCCTCCTGTACTTCGTTCAATATGGAGACCTCTGTTTTTGGATAACCGTAACATGAGCCATAGTAAATTTCCCATTTAACGTCTGGCAACTTCTCATAAGTGTTTTGTTAAGGTATTATTACCCTCCGCAGGGATAACACAATTGCCAAATATGGTCAACACAAGAAAGCCTCCGGGGCGAGAATTTTGTGAGTTTTCGTGGGGGAATTTATTATACAATAATTTTTGCCACCCACGTATTAATTACAGCTCAAACTAGAGCTTATGTAATTTTGGAGAAAAAGAGACGCTTTCCCCATCCTGGATTCGAACCAGGGTCCCTCCGTTTAGCCCGGAGTGTCTCATAAGTTGTTTGCAATCATCCTGAAGAAGGTGGATCCATTGTCCTCCGAAAACGTTTGATTTTTAAATAAATTTAACTACAGTTTTAAAAAACGTCGTCACTCAACTTGTTTCACTTATCTAAATATATGCCGAGCGTACATCTGACCGTAATTCCCCATCGCCCGAGGGAATTTAACTGTAATCTCCTATTTTCAGCGAATTTTTTGAAAACATTTTCACGGAAGTTAATTTATGAAACGCTATGTTTTATTTTTTATTTTCGTAAAAGAATTTTCTGATTTCCAAGAATCTGAGTAAAAAGCATTAACAACTCACCTGGGACTCAATTGAGCAAGCTTAGCATGCACCTGCACTTCGACTGCTGTAATAATTTTTTCTCCACTTCGAAGTCCCGCTTTTGTGGACAATTTTATTAGATATCCTTTTATTTTTCGTCAGGAAATAAATAGAGTGGTTCAAATTAAATTACAGTAAGACACACGTAATATTTCCGCGTTTAGCGAGTTTTAGGTGTAAAGGGAACAATATGGATTTTTGCATTCACGAAGACTTTCACGGCGTCTATTAATATACATTATAGAGCTTTGCGGGATATTCCACCGCGTCTGTTTATTAAAAATAATTACCATTTTACTCCGTATTATGTGGAGCATTTTCAGAAGCAACGACCAAGTTTCCCTCTGAAAAAGTGCAAGACAGCTGCTTGGTTGCTAGAGAAGCGGGCTCGAGGGGTAACCGGAGAAAGCGTACTGTAAACGCGTCTCATATTCTCAGTCACTCATTTTCTTCGGAACAACCAAAGCGGAAGTCTCGCCTTTTTGCAGAGGGAAATTTTATCGGCTGTTGCTTCTGAGGATGCTCCGCATAGCACGGAGTGAAACGTTAAGTGTTTTTAATAAACAGACGCGGCGGAATATCCTCCAAACCTCTATAATATACAGTATGGATTTTGTTTGGTATAAAGATTAAATGCAATTAAAAATAATCAATTTAAGCGAAAAACACTTAGGACTAGACGGATTAAACGAAAAAAACATGACGAGATTTTTAATAAAATGTAGAAAACTCAAAAATAAGGGGGGAAAATAAATGAACAATGATGTCTTTTTAACAGAAGGGAACATGATGCAACTAGCTTCCCAGCATTCGAAACTGAAGAATTTTTGAGAATTCTTATCGTTTAAGAATATATAGAAAGGAGTTCACGATAAACGCGTTTTTGGAACGAAGGCTAACACCAATGTTGACTATGTATTTAACACGTTATATATTCTAAGACGAAAATTCAGCAAACATAACTATGAACAGCGAAACAAAAAACTAGAGACTGTTTTTGAAACATATTCACAAATAAATGTACGTTGTTAATAATTACTGATATAATTTCCTTTATGTCCTGTATATTATTTAACTTAATAAACTGAAATTCAAGTGGTAGATATATTGTTTATTATATTTCAGAACAATTCAAAACTAAAAATCATAGTATGTATTTTATATGTGGATAAACGCTATCTATACAAATTTTATATTCGAAGCTTGAAATTTTAAATTCTAAAAAGGATTTAACGAGCGACACAGTCAAGCGAGAATTTTTATTGGTCATAAGCTCTTTTTAATTTGCTGGTCCTACTATACTTCTTTGGTAAACATATTAGGATTGCTTAATGTATTTGAGGGTGTTGAATCAGAATTTGTGTCCGAAATGTTTCCACCATTCACCATTTGTGCCACAGTACATTTTTATGTAAAAAGGATGTCTGAGAAGAACATGTAAAGTGTTTTTCTCAATTAATTCAATACTAACGTAACAACTTCCATAAAATTTCAATTCGAATGAATAATTTTGAATGATTGTAACAAGGAAGAATAATACGTAAATAAGCTCTAGTTGTTCGATAGAAACAAGAATTTCCATTTATCAATTTATTGAAAAGATACTGTGGAACTCACTGAGAGTTCCATAGAATATTTTTCATAAGTATGATACTACCTTTTTCATAGTATCTTTTCAGTTCATAATTTATACGTCTATTTTGCTCCTAGTTCTTTATAAAGTGGATTTCTTCTAAGAGTTTGTCAGAAACGAGTGACTAGAAATGATTCTTTCATAAAATGAGTGAAATGTATGTTTCCTAAAATTTAATTTAATTTAATTTAGTGGAGTTTAATGGTTTTCTGCTGTAGTTATGGCACCAAACATCGAAGGACGCTTAGTGACATCGTAGTGAATCTATATCTCCTCGGTTGAGAGCGGTACTGTGAGCTTTTGACAGCCGTAGGAGCACCTACATCATATTAAGTAGGCGATTTTAACGCTTACCTGATCGATGCATATATATATAAGGATACTGTTCTGTTCGAACTATGCTGGAGACTCTTTTCTTGATGCGAGATTTTGCTGCCACCCAGACATAATATAAAGCAGTATTTTTTCGAAATTTGCTCCTCGAAACCTACGGCTTCTTCACCAATATATAAAAATAGCCAAAATTTTTAAGAAAATTTATAAATTCTATAAGTTTTACCCATGGGAACTCCTAAGCTACAGCTAACTAACTGTATAATACCCCGTAATGATACAGAAAATGTAATCTTTTTATATCTACTGATCTATTGGTTATGTTCGTGTCCAAACAGTTATATATATTAGCTCCATATCTCTTTATATATTTATAAAGGGATTTTTCTGCTCAGTGTGAGGTAAGGAAAGGGTTGGTAAAAAGTTTAAGAGCCACTGTCCTATGCTACCAGATGTAAATCTGTAAGAAAATGAATGTGACAATTTCTGCCGAAAAGAGCTAAAAGGCAAAAACTGGTTAGCACATCTGAGGTAACCATGGCTCCTGGAATATACGCCTCCGTGTATATGCATGTATATAGTAGAACCTTCCTGAAGTGAGCACCTTGAGACTGAGCTGCAATTGTCACCATAGACATGTGGACACTACAGGCTTTGATATAGGCATAACTAAATCCCTCCCAGTTCTATTTTATAAAAAGTGATCAATTTCTTCAGGCAGCCAATTTAACAAGGTGGTCACTTTACACGCAGTCACACCAGGTTCATGTATAGATGTGTGTGTTTGTGTTTATATGTAAGTTATGGCACTCATTAGAAAATATTTAAGTTTTCCTTTATGAAATCAGGTTTCGAAAAAAAACCAACTAAATGCACAAATTCTGGAAGGGTATTTTTAACTCTAAAACAGTTAAGGTTAGCCACACACTTAAGGTTCAGAATATAATAGCGTAGAGTTAGCAAGGTGCCATAAATACAATGAAGGCGTTATTAACCAAATATGAAGACAGAACCATAGAATGTTCGTCATACACCTTTTCACGTACGCACAAATTCATATGTTCTTGTTTTCCATTACATACAGGGTATCTCAGTACTATGGTTATAAACATCTAGGAGGGGTAGGGTACACCTAGAAGAACAATATGTGTCATAGAACCTAGGGTCGCAAACCACTCACAGCGCTAGTTCTAAAACCGTCCAGCATGCACAAATATTTACAACCAGTGCGTGAAAAGCGCCAGATAAAACTCAGGTCAGCTGCTCAAGTGCATAGATGATTAGGACATCGCATTTTGCGCTTCTTATGCACTGGTTGTCACTATTTGTGCATGCTGGACGGTTTTAGAACTGGCGCTGTGAGTGGTTTGCGACCCTAGATTCTATGGCAAATATTGTTCGTCTAGGTGTACCCTATCCCTCCTCGATGTTTGCAACCCTGGTGCTGAGACACCCTGTATATTACTTTTCTATACATTGCGCTTTGTAATTCCGGATTAAGCTTCTTAAGTGTGTCATCTACCTAAAGCACATGGTTTCAAAAAAAGAGGGAATCGTCAAAACTGTCTAGCTACCACTTAAAACCAATTAGAAAAACTCTGTCAAAAACTACAAATTGTTCCAGAATGAGTGGACTTCCAATAAATTTTATTTGGACGATTATGCCACAAAAATGCGCATTCTTCAACGATATGAATGCGATCTGTTGTCAAGGATATAGTCTCTACTATTTTGTTTCATAAATACTTTTCTTTTCCCATTCTCTAAGCAAAAATGTCAGCGAATTCCAATCCAACACCCATTGGCACTTTCGCATGGTTCCCCAGATCACAAATATCTGATTTTATGCTCATGCGCTTGTAACTTCCTAGTCGTTCGGCAAAACAGGACAATGCTTACACTACATTGAACCTCAAGAATTCAGCGGAACATACCTCTGTCGAGAGAAGGCCAGAAAAACTAGAAATAAGAGTGGAATTAACGAATTGATGTGTCCGCTGATTTTCAAGCATTAACTTCTGATATGGAATTTCGTAATGTGCAGTTTTTGTCGCCAAATCCGAAATTCTTCATAGCTGTTCATTCATGAAATTTAATTTAAAAACTTGTTGGCATTCTTTGGCAAATTAATTAAATTATGGATGAGTTTAGATGCTGGAACAACCTTATAATACTTGGACATTTTCGGTGGCAGTGGGCTCCAAAAACAAAGTTGACACTCAATTCCTTTCTATGTATTAATCCAATAAACGTTTACCAACGACGGTTTCGCGGGCAGAATTTCATTAGTTCAATTAAATTATCTGATTTTGCTTCTAGTAGTATGGAAATAAAATTGAAATTGCAATATATGCGCAGGTTTGGATAATGATATCACATAGTACTAATTAAATTTGAATCATATGATTATATGACGTATTGTAGTTCACAGTAAATAGCAAATCTGTACCCATTCACATTATAGGTTTCACTTTCGTGGGTGTATACAATAGTTACAATATAATCAACAACAAATTTTCAGATAGTCAGCTGTATAGCAAAACGGTTATTTATTGCTAAAACTTAAAATCGTTTTACTACATAGCTGACTACCTGATAATTTGTTGTTGATTATTATAATGCGCTGTGGAATTCTTCATGATACTAGTTACAATATACTTTAATTTCATATTCTGTACTGTTACAGCAGATATATTCTCACTATTCTTTATAACAGTAGTGTATTTTTGAGCATTACTTTGAATCTGTAAATAAATATTTAACCAACACTATACTCACGGAATTACGCAATTTCTTGATGATCGTTTTTCTTCCCGTATTCTTATTTACAACGTTTTGAATAGTAGTCAGAAAAATATTTGTTTAATTATTCTTTTATAGTACCATTAATTTAGTTTATCCATTGGTAAAAGAAAAATAACATTCTTTTTAAAACTGCCTCTAAAAAGCGATCACGTAGCTAAAAAAAACTCTCCCTCACAGTATGCACAGATCCATTGCATAAGGTATTTGCTCTAAACATAAGGATGAATTTCCATGCTACATCACGTAACGTTTAATCTCGCGGTTTTCGAAATTATTAAATTATTAAAAAACACACATACGTACGTACGTACATGCATGCATGCATGCACTCACGCGCGAACACACACACACTCTCTTACTGTCTGTCTGTCTAATCCTTATGATGATGCTACACATGAATTGCTGTCCTTTTTACTTCAGGTGTGTGGGGGCAGGGTAAGGGGAGAATGTGGTGAACCATTGAAAATTACCCACTTTTTTAAGTCTGCTAACCGACATTTCTTTCTATGTCGACATATTCCAAATTATCCATAAGATATATATACCCTATACCCGTGTATCAGTGGCGTAGTACGACAACAAAAATTGGACCATCTTTGTCTAAAATCTCTCGGAGTAAAAAATCGCTTATCCATGAATGTCATATTCATTATCACGATCATGATGATGTAGTACAGAATTGTGACTTTTTTTATTCAAAGGGAGGGGATGATGGATATTTGGAGACAGCCCAATTTTGAATATATATATGTCTAATTTCTAGAGGAAGGAAGTCTTCTGGAATAAAGGACAATTATCACATTGAAATTTCGATTACGTTGTGTACTTATGCATATCTTTAAAAAAAATTTGACGATTTGTATACGGAAACATTTTACAAACCATTTGCTTTCTCACAAATTTCCTCGTATGTTATGAATTATTGTTTTGACATCAGAAATGTGACAAATAAAAGCAACTGAAAATTGAAAACATCTCGTGAAATAGACGAGAACATCGTTCTTTGTATAAACCGTTTTTCCGCTTCGTTACTTACTAAGCGTCGAAATTCTGACTCAAAAAATGACAATGCATTTAAGATCAGGCGTCGATATCCCAGAATTGCATTAATGTCATTCGACGTTTGTGTGTTCGGATGGCGTTGTCTAAAGCCATTATTTTGGTAGGAAAACACAAATATTATATGATTATCAATAAACGATGTGCAAGTAATTTGATTCAGATCTGAAAGCAGAATTATTCTGTAAAAAATACAATATCAAGTATCTGTATCGTTGGATGCGGATGATTTGAATCAGTACTTTATTTAAAGTTTTGTTTTTTTGATTTTAAATGAAATTTATGTAAAAAGTCCTTGAATCCCAACTTAATTTTATATTTGTTTACGACGAAGTAAAGTCAAAGTTGCAGTTACTGTTTAACATAAATGACTTTTAGTCATATCTCGATTCTACTGGGAATAGGGACAAGCGTTAAGTGGAAACTAATTGGAAAATATCCATGCATAACTGAGATTATAGAATTGAAAATTATTAGAAGACCAACTCCAGCATCATGTTGCCCCTTTCTTCTATATGGTAACTTCCTTGTACACCTCCAAGTGTTTGAAAATAGGAAGTAACGCTGCCGCTTCTTTGATATTCCACTGTGGTACCTAAATTAGTTCATTTGATTTGAGTTGCAGTTTTCCTTTTAAGGTTTCAGACTTCCTGCGCTACCAGTTATTTTAATACATGTTTAATTGGAGTTATAAATGGTGCCGTATAACCCGCCATATCTGCGTAAACCCTTGTATATATCATAGACTTGAGAGGGGTTTATATCGATAAAAACAAATTCAATGGCATAAGCTAAAATATTGTTGAATTTTCTTGTATCTTCTATCGTCTTGTATCTTGTATCTATATATCTTGTATCGTCTATAACTACGAATATGTTTTATGATTAAGTTTGTATCCTTAAATAAATTTTTTCCAACAAGGCTTATTTAATTGATATTTTTAAGCATGTTTCTATTCAAATTTACATAATTCGAATTAATGGAAAGATATAATTTTTATGACCCATCCAAGTTTGAAGTACCTTTCTACTCCATGGCAAAAATTATTTAGGACCGGTTTGAAAATTTTCATATATTTATTTGAAATATGAGTAAATAATATTTAATATTAATATTGTTATTATGAAATATAGTTAATATCATCAATAAAAGCATATATAATAAAAACAGCCCAAAAGCACACATGTTAATGATTAATAAAATATATGTAAAATTTATACAAATGAGAAGAAATTGGAGGTAACTTGCTTGCAAAATTAAATTAAATTTTGTGGAATTGCTTTGATGAATATATCAGTAAAATATGTATACTTATAACTACGACTTTTCGTATCAAGTATGCTCTGCCTGCTGCTTCTGCCTTCCCACTCTTTCCTTTTAGTTTTCAGTTCTTTCCCCTCCCCTACTCTTCCTTTTCCAGTTTTCTTTTGTCTGCCTTTCCTTATAAATGTCCTTTAAAACTGCACCCGCAACGGTCAACTCAAAATTCATTTACATTTTTCTACTATTTTTGTTTCTCCTACTTCTTTTCTCGGCCTTGGCTACAAGGAAAAACATTCTTACTCTGCAGCCCACAAAGATTCCACCTTTGGACTTCAACCTTCACTTGTAACGTCTTCGAGTCAAGACTCTGCTCATAAACTCTGTAAATGTGATACACCAGCGAATGTAAATCTCTTAATAACAATGCGGATTTGTACGCGCGAATCAATATCTTTGTTGTTTCTTCCAAAATACGAGAAATCCCTTGCTTTTTTTACCGGAAAGAGAGCCCCGTTACTAGCATCGCTACTGCTGTCTTTCCTTTTCCCAAGCAAATCGTTTTTATAGTCTCCTGCGGTATAAAATAATAAGGAATAAAGTATTATTTACTTACTTATTTACTTACTATTCGTTTGCTTGAGAACAAATATAAAAAACCGCTTCAGTGGCTTCCTTGTCCTCTGCACTTCAATGAGTTTCCGCTGAGACATATTTCGAACATCTTAATATAAATTTATTTAATTTTTATAGACACATTATAAAAACTACGAAAATTAAGAAGAAACGAAAAATTGACATTTTCGCCATTTTTTCGAAATTTTGACCCCTTGCGGTGGTAAAAGATATGATTTCACCATAATGATATTGTAATGGCATATTACTAACATCTTGATGTAGCTCTTACGTTCCATTCGAAATTGTATTACCACGTTTGTATAATTTAAAACAAAAAATTAATACAAACCGTGTTTTTGTGATTTTTTGGAATTTTGGTCCCCCTGAGGCAGCAAAAGAAATTGACCGATTGGCTTAATATGTTATAAATTTATTGCTTGTTACCTAAGTCAATTTTCCAGCGCTATTACATTTCGGTTATTCATACTTCGGTTTTTTCGACCCACCACATTATGGAAGCAAACTATCCGTTTCTTCTCAAAGTCCGTTACCTAGTCTCATAGCTTGCGACAATAAGACAAAAAGGCAGACGGGCATGTTGCCAAGCCGGGGTCCGCAGGGGCATGACCCCCATTGAGCTATTTATAAATATATAGTACAATCTCTGGGTGCCCTGTATCCCATATGCCTTTTGCCTTGCCCAGTGCCCCTTCATCCTGGCTATAAGCTTGAATGTAGACATTTTCAATGAACAAAATTTCTCTTTGGAATATTCTATCAAATTTAAAAATTATTTTTTTATCAAATAGATATAAAAGAACTTAGTGAGAAATTGTCATATTTTGGCTTATATGTAGATTTCCCTTTCAGCGTCATATGATATGGGTATGTGATAGGGAGGGAGAAGAACTATCTTGGAAACTATATAGTAAAACTAAGTCGTTGTCGACTGGAATTGTGTGGAAAGGAGGCCAAATATGAGAATTAAATAATTGTTGAATAAAGATTTAGGAAAGGATTAGGTTGAAATTTGTAATATCTTGAGCAAGCCCTTTAAAGGCCGCGGCGCTATATGAAATAAGATGAGCTGAAAATGGAGGAGGAAGGGGAATATTTGAGAGAAAACTGTGGTAATTTAAACATTTGCATAAGTAATCTTACTGTTTTTCGCGACAATTTTCGAACAACGCTTCAAAACTAATTGCCATTTCTATGTCTTACAATTTCAATTTTAGGGAATGTATATTTCTTGATTTCTATTTAAATGTACTATTTATTTAAAATTTATGAATGCAGATTTAAAGTAGAAATTTCCATTTAAAAATAAATATTTTTAAAAAGTCGACCAGTACTTTAAATTTTTACTTAAAATTCAAATTTCGTGTATATATATATTACTTTTATTAAGTTTCAAACAAATTTCCTTCGCATTTCCATTTATTTTAAAATTTTATAAGGCGTGGACATTCTTACGTAGAAAAAATATTAAAAGAAATGAACATGTGAATTATTATTATAATACTTGCTTATAAGTTAATATGATATTTATAATGTAAGTTGATACTGCATCGTGTATGAATTTAATATTAAATTAAAAACTGCATTTAATTCTCAGTCTTGTAATTTGAAAAGAAATTTGTTAATAAAATGTTGCTTTACATACTTCTGAGATTGCCATGTATAAAGAAATTCATCTCGACATAGATTTGCTAAATATAAAAAAATTATAATATCGAAAATTTATTATGTTTACGTGAGTTATATTTTTTTAAATTTTATGTAATTGTTAACCGTTAATATAAATTAATATGTTATTATTAATTATAATTAATTGTTAACCGTTTTATGTAATAATTAATCATATACTACAGCCATACTGAATATATTGTAAAATTCGCTGTTAAAGAATATACTGGACATTCATGCAAATATCTATACTTTTATATAATAAACCTATCTATGATTTTATGTTATATGTTGATTTATGCATAATAAATAATATACATTTACTCTGTAACATATACATTTTGCGCAACACAAAAAAATATAAATAAATATTGTATAACTTTGAAAATATTGATTTGTCATAGTTATAAATAAATATGATACGATTTGTACAACTGCGGTTATTTTATTGTCAAATTAAGAAATATAAAATAAAACGAAATATATCTGCATTAATACGAATAATAAATTAATGCAAATAATAATTAATACATAAAAAATAATCTAGACTGCAATACATATAGTTTTAACGCACTTTTTACAGTAACTCTTGCAGTAATTTTAATTCCATACGTAAATAGAAAGTTAAAAGGAAAATCAAAAGTGGAATCTATTGAAACGTATCATTACTGTTAATACAAACATGAAGCAAATAGGGTTCTGCGAATTTTTTCAATACTTTATTTTCTTAGGAATATCTGAATTTTGAGGAAAAGAAAGTGGTTTATTGCGTTTGTTCGGCAATGTTCGAGTAAAACGGGAAACAATGCTATTGTTAGAATTTACTTTAAAGAGAATTGAAAGTTCTTTCCTCACAAAAGGGGATGAAATTTGACTATTTCGAGGAAGAGTTTTTAATATTCCAGTTTTTGCCTGGGGTAGACGGCCTAGTTTTTACTCTGAGTTACAAAATTTTACGAGATCCAAAGAAAATAAACAACAGAGGGGGATTTTCGTCACAAAAACAATATATCTTTCGCCGGATAAATATTTATCGTTCTTCACAAATTTGGGTTTTCGAAGGAGATGCAATGTTTTATATAGAATAGAAATAAACACCAGAACTTTTACTGACAAGTTGTTTACGTCCTCTAGAGTGCCGTTCTAATTTTAGTAGATATCTTAGCTTAAAAATATATACTTTTCAAGATACTTTTCAAGATACTTTTCAAGATGTTTTCATGTGTGTGTATAGGGAATCTCAAATAGATATGAATGATGATATTATATTTTAACTTTTATTAACTTTTATTAAGGAATATAGTAACGTATAATTATATTTCTAATTATTATAAAATTGAATTTTTCTTTGGATGTCACTTAACGATGGCGATGTTTTCACACTTTTTGACTTTAACTTTTGTTTTTTATTTTCGATTATTTTCCTTCAAGAGTTTCAGTAAATATTCTTTGAAATATCGCACATAAAAAGATTAGTACTGAGTTTTAATAATTGGTTTCGGTTTTTAGTCGTTTTGGTGAATTAATTCTTTTATTATTATTGTTGTTGTTATGATACGAAAGCACAGTCCATCTTGAATATGACGAATAATTTATGGCCCTTGACAGCTCCTGAGATATTAAAGCATTTTTGTAGTATGTTAGCAGTTCCAAGTCAGGTGTTAACTTGTAGGATTTAAGTGTATTGTAATTTTATCAACCCCTATTTTATTTAGATATTGTTCAAGATTTGTTAGGATTGCATGCAATGCTCCTATTAGTAAGGAGATGTCATCTGCTTTTTTCAATAACCTTCCGATTTTGATTTGCATATCTTTGTGTTTAGTGATTTTGTCAAGTTCTTTACTCCGCATTTTTGGGCCACCGGGCACAACCACATATAACATCCAAACTTGCTTTTTTTCCACGATTATTCAACCAGGTGTATCATGTGCAAGGTATTTATTAATTTAGATACGGATGTCCCACATAGTCTTTATTTGGTCAGTTTCAATAATTTTACTATTATTATTATTATTATTACTGAGCTCTAATTTTTAGAATGTGAATATCAACAATTGCGTTGAGCAAAGTATGTTACAAATACATAGGCATTATAATAGGTATTTATCGATGTTGGTTACCCAGTTTTACGATAAACCCATTTAATATAGCATTGATATCATAAATATATTTGCTTTTAATGTGCATTAATTTGATTTAAATAAATAGAAATTATTTCCGTACACAGCTCAGTACACTTTGACTCTAAGAGATGAATTATGTGCCGTTTTTCTTTCTTCTATCAAAGACACAAGCCTAAATCTTAGAAAATTGAAAATACTCATATTTACAGGCGAAGTGATTTTAAAAGTATTGATGTGAAGATACAGGCGTGCTAAACTGCTGGTCTAGAAATCAGTGGGCTTAAACTGAGATGGGAGATCGGGACACAACGATTGTAAGGATTTTCTGTGAGCGTCCGCTCACAGAAGGTCCTTCTTATAGCTTCTAGCTCCTTGATATAGCTCTAGAAGGTCCTTGTTCAGCTTGAAAGTCCCAAGGCAATTTCGAACGGATTTTTCTGTCAACTGTCAGTCAAATGAGCGAAATATCAGCAGATTTAGATTTCTTTTGAGAGACCAATTTCAAAACAAAAACCCCATTTTTATAAGTTGGTTTAAACTAGATACACTGATTAAAACTAGATATCATACTTTAACATAATCTTATTTATAGATAAAAATTACTGTTTGTGATTAAAATTAAAACATTGTCATATTTAATGGGAATAATGGTCTGTCATTTCCTTGGAAAGTTTGGGTAAGTCGGGTTCATATGTTGTTATTTTTAATTTCAGGAATGATTCAAGATTGTCATCAACAAGACGATTTCTCAATTTACTTTTGATTATGTTCATGATTGAAAAAGATGGTTCTCATGAATTGGTAGAGCCGAATAGAGAAAAACCAGCAAATGCTAGTTTTTTTATCTGCTCATATGAGTCAGTAACACCATTCAAATTGTCAAAAATCATCATTTTCTTTCCCAAGTTCTTTCAAAGTAGACAATTTATGCTGTGAACTCAACTCACATTTGGTTTTCTCCAATTTTTCCATATCAGCATTAAGGCGTTCAAATTTGGAGCTCCATAAATTTTTGATTTTTAAATCCAGCAATTGCATTTCAAAAGTGCTAATGTCAACATGAAAGTGAGAAAATTTTAATTCTGCTACGGTAACACTGAGAGACATTTAACGAAGGCTAACATTGCTTTGCTGTTTCTTGAATCCTGAAACCTAAATTTAAACTAATAATATTTAATTAAAAAAAAACCACTTTAAACATCGTTTTCGTCAAAGAGCCGCATTCCAGTAGCCAAAGAGAAAAATTTGGTTCGCGAGCCGAAGATTCTGACCACTGGTATTGGACCATCGACTGAGGTGTGCTATTCTTCCTTGAAAGCTGGTGTACACTATTCAGGTGTTACGCCAATGTGCTTTATCATGGAAAGTCGGGGTAGAAATAATCTTTCTGCACGAAGCCTTTTATGTACTGATAAATTTCACTCCACGTTGGAGGTTACTTCGACATAGTAATAGACATGTTTACCTTGGATCTACTTCCACCGTGAAAAAGTCAGCACTCGTGGTACTCTGATCAAGAAAATCAAGTAACTCCGTCTTGCCGCCTGCTACGCACCGTAGCAGGCACATAGAGACGGTTTCCTAAACTCATCATTCAACCGCCCCTCCACACCTTTTCTCTTTGCCACTCTCTGGCACTCAAGAGTTAATGATGGTGTCTGACAAATGTTATTGTGAATATAGGTTCGCAGTGAACACATTACTGTGGGAGTCGGTTACGTTAAAATTGATCTTATTTAAAAAGCTAGTATTGTACCCGCGTTTTATTAATAACCTACTACATTTCAGATTCGAGTTCCTTCGATCCGCTCCCCGAAATGAGATCGAAAATCACAGAATATGTAGGGAAGGTATACCTACGATAAACGTATGTACATTATTGTAAAATAAAATAAAGTATATTTATGAATGCACGTGTATTTATTTCTTCTGATATTTATTGGAAGAGAGTCTTATTCAAAGTTTTTTTCGATTTTACAATTAATACAAAAAGAGTATGGAATGACACATCGTTGAAGAGGACGGTTCGACAAAATTCTTTGATAGAGAGGTTTCAATTCTTGTTTAAAATAAAAGCCCTCTACCCGTTTAAAATTTTATTCTCCTGAAATTGTGTCATCTTGAATAATTTTTCAATGTTCCCGTTTAAAATCTGAGCCTTAATGAAAGGTTAGACACCTGGCTGGGCAGACAGCGAAATTTTCGATTTTTCAATATACTTTTCTAAATAAAATTTTCAAAATCTCTCTATCAACAACCAAAGCAAATATGAATGGCTTCTGCAACTATTGTTCATAAATAATAAAATTATAAATGAGAAATACAGAATCTTTAAACATTTCATCTTGCGTATTTTATCCAATGGTGAAATGAGTACATTAGAAAATAAATTGATTCGTTTTTTCTGAATTCCTAGTAACTGTTCAGTTAATTGTCGTTTGTCCACAGTTTCGAAAAGTTCACGAGTATTCGATAGCACTTCCTTCTTTTATTATTCTCCAGGAAATCCGACTGTGCAATAACCGTTACCAGAACAGATGTTATCGATATCCCAGCACACGATCGAAAATCTTTTAAACTATTCCTTTCTAAAGCGGTTTCGTTTGGTTTCTGCCATCGACTAGCTATCGAAAAATCGAATAAATCATGCTTTTTACTCTTCTATGGTTTTATCCAAATAAATCCAAGTTTGCATTAGAAATGGAAAAAACATAAAGCTGAATGGTTAATCATATACTTCGTAGTTACTACGCGCGCAGTGAATTTAAACGACAGCTATTGGGAATTACTCGCAAACGGGAATCATAAATAATGATGAAACTTAGCTCTTGGACATCCCTTTGGAGCTAAAAATCTTTACGTGCCTTATGGCCTTTCGGTTACGCTGTGCTAACGCGTTCACCAAAGAGTCCGGTTTCGGCCCGAAACGGCCCCCCCCCCTAAAAAAAACAGACAGGACCCACTCTTACCGACCGAATGGTCTCCTTAGTCCGGGAATTAGTTTTCTTGGCTTTAAGTGGTTCGGTTCCTACGGCAAAAGGTAGGTCAACTGCATATTTTAGTAATATATTCATCTATAGTACTTTTAATCATGGTTCGACTCCTACGGTATCGTAGGGTACATTCCGTTTTTATACCCACCGTCGTCTGTGGTTTGGATTCCTCGAAAAATTGCAAATTCTTGCTGAATAGTATCTTAACTTTTCTTGCACTGTAAAAGTACCAACAAACAAACAGTTTGCGGGATTATGTTTCTGGATTCTTTTTATAATATTACTTTTCTTGATTGACTTCTTATTGGTAAATTCACATCCCTATACCCAACATCAATACTATCTAACGTAAGATTGAAAGTCGTTTGATGTATTTTTGTGAAATAAGAATTTCCAATCTGCCCATTTGTGTAGAATAAGATAGTACCATTCTACCATCACGGCGTATGCTTACATTTATTCTTTATTGAAGATGGGTTTTTTCAGTGATGGTAGGAGCATGTTTATCTCTTATAAATGACGCTACATTTCTCAACTGAACGACTTACCCTTTGTAAACTGAAAAAAATTCTTCATCCTTTGTAATATTTTTGTAGAATTGCAGAATTTAGGGCTGTAAATACAATTCGTGATAGCTAGCAACGATCAATGTCAGACGGCGCAAATTCTAATTCTAAATCCGATCATAAATGCAAAAATATGAAATTTAGATACAAGTCCGTTGCTTAACTACACTAGTGTGCAAAACTTAAACAGCTTTTCTGATTTCGGTCGTAATTCCGCGAAAATCCACTGGGGGACATGAAATTCATACTACAGAGTCACAATGTAGTACTGATGGGATGGGAAAAGTATATTAGCAGAAACATCAATAGGACGCATGCAGTACGTAATGAAGTATAAAAAGCTTTATTGACAGAATGGCGTTGGTACAAAGCACTGTCTGGCCAAGAGGGAGAACAACAAACCAAAGAACCCTAGTAAGAGACATGACCTCCCCTAACTGAAGTGGTTGCGTGGCACCGTTTGTCCATACTCAACAAGAGATTATCTAACAGTTCTTGGGGTAAGAGTTTCCATTCCTCGAGAAGCAGCTGTTTCAGTTGTCTGGTGTTCGCCGGAGGGTAAGATCGTGCCATCAGGCGTCTCCTTAAAGTATCCCACACATGTTTAATGGAATTTAAATCAAGAGAGCACCCTGGCCAATCCATTCTGCGGATATCTTCTCTTTCTAGGATCTCCTCAACAGTAAGAATCCTGTGTGGCCGTGCATTGTCATCCATAAAAACAAAGTCAGGACCAATGGCACCCCGGAAAAAACGCATATGGGGGAAAATAACTTCATCACGATCTCCGGAAACTGAATCTCTGTCGAAAATGTGCTCTGTCCTTCCGTTCATCATAATACCTCCCCATACCAGCATGCCAGGACCACCCCAACGATGTCTTTCTCTGATGTTAATGGGATTAAAGCGTGTCCTTACCTCTCTCCATATCAACGTACGCCGAGAATCGTTTGTCAGACTGTAACGACTCTCATCGGTAAAGAGGACGGGACTCCATTGATGAGGTGTCCAGTCTTTGTGTCCTCTACACCACTGTAAGCGGTGCCGTCGATGGGCTGCTGTCAATGGTATGCAGAGATCAGGATGGCGGGCAAATAGGCCACCTTCATTCAGTCGTCTGGCCGCAGTAAACTGGGACACCTGTCGTCCGGTTGCCGTAAGCAACTATGGGGCAATGTTGTCCGCTGTCTGTTTTCGATTTCTTTTCGCCTGCAGGGTGATATATCGGTCATCAATCACGGTTGTCTTCCTTAGTCGACCACCACCATCCTTTCTTACAGCTGTACCTGTCCTTTAGAAGGTTTTCCAAGCTCGTGAAAAAGCGCTTTTATCAATTCCAAACTCTTGGCCGACAGTCATAAAAGTACGCCACTCCTCAAGCTTGCCAATCATTCTACCACGTGTAAGAGCTTCCTGATGTTTTTTTGTAGCTATACCGTCCGTACACTCCCACTTGCACTCGCAGAAGAGTGTCTGGAAATGCGCCTTCCTTTCTTTTTTTCAAGTTGCCTTGCACTGGCGCGCTGACCCCACTCGTTTTGACGTCTCCTCTGACGTCATGGTGCTGATATTCGCATATGCATCAACTTTTTACTGAGTTGGTTTTGCATTGTACTGGTCGCAAAAAGTCCTTTTCAAGTTAAATTTCACATTGCGTTCTTCAATATTGTAGGAATTTTGTAGCTCAAGTTTGGCGATTAATTTGAAGAAATTATATAAAGCATTATCCCAAATGAACACATTTGAAAACAAAAACTGTGATGCATGTTGGACTAGAAGGGTTTTGAAATATTGAGAGAATTAAAAACTTAGCTATATCTCATTGAGCTAATATATTATGCTAAGCAAAATTTAGAATTAAAAAGAACATATACTAAAATATAATAAGATGATATATAAAAAAAACGAAATGCATATGAACGGAAGTAAATGTAAGCAAAAGTTGAACATCTCAAGAGTTCAAGGAGAGCATGGAAGGATTATTCAATACCTTTGCATTTTGCACTTCATTTTTATGAGATTTGTACGAAAACCTGTGTTTGTATTTAAAGACAAATATATGAAGGCAAAAAAAGAAAATATATTCCACGTTTTGAGGTTAGAGGGGAGTCAGCGATTTTTGGTTTGCCATCTCATTGCCTTGATCGCGAGACCATTGTAACCAATACTACATAGAATCATTATATTGAACTACATAAAATTATTTTTTTAAATTATTTTTTATTTTTATTATATAGTTCTTTTCTCGCATGTGTGTGTGTGTGTGTGTGTGTGTGTGTGTAACTGAAGGGGGAGATCTTTAAAAAAGAGGGTGTGGGGAGATTACCCAAACAGATTATGCTTGTTTATACACTTGTACCCTGCATATTTTCTTTACTAAACGCCTGTTTTAATACCATACGCGTTGTGGAGTGATAAAACTTGATCATATTCTTGTAAATTAAGAGATTTTCCTTTTAAATAACGAATTTAGCTAACTTAATTTGCCTGCCTTAATGCGAACATATATTAATAAAACTATATTAATTTTGATGCATTTATTTCATTATTCTTTATTTTATTATATACTATATACGAGATTTTGTGAATATTTCGCGAAATTATATTATTTCATACATACATACATACACAACATATATAAACATGACAGTTTATTTGATAAAATATTTTAAATATACTTCACGGATGATATACCAAAAGGTCAAATAGCGATCTTTTAATTTTCATAAATGAATTTATTTGACAAAAATATGTCAATTTATAGATTCAAAAGCCACTGTTAGTGTCACTTTTAGTGAAATTTAAAAGCTGTTCCCAGAATGCCTAAAAATATTCGCGGGAATATAATAAAACCCATGTCAGTTCAAGGGCCCATCTACCGGGCATTTAAAAGGCAAGCGAAAAAAGGCGTCAGTTTATACGACGAACATCAATCACCTCATTTTAGAAAGGAACGATTTACTTTTCTCTTTTCGGCAAGTTTTGAATTTTTAGTTATTATTCATTCAAATGCTACTTTAAAGTAAGTTTTGGACGATGCATTATACATAAATTTTTGGGCATGAATAAAACATTAAGCCCAAAACTGCTAGGGTAACTATCTTGCAATACCAATACATTTATGTCGTTTAGAAACTAAATCGGCAAAATTTTACTGTCAATCTTCAATCGTTGAAGTGCTTTTACAGCTGAATTCTAACGAGGAGATGAAGTGGAATAATAGCTAGAAATTTTGCGAATCAAGCTAAAAATTTTGTATTGCAGTTTAAATGTCGAACGACGTGTTGTAATAAATTCTTACATATGTTTCTTTTTAATAACCTATTAATAATATAACGATGACTTATTTTTACAGTCACGGCGAATGAATTAATAACATTAATAAACCAAAATTTACACTTTTCTATCTTCCCATAAATAAGCGTCTAGAAACAATACGCACTGATGCATAATTATCAAAGCTAAATCCCGTATTAACATCAATCCCATAATAGAGTATTACCGAGATATTTATCCTTCATAATAGCATCTAGAGATAATTTCAAAATATGGTTATTTAGATATAAATTTAGTATAATATAGAGATAAATTCAGTATAATAGTATATAGAGATAAATTCAGTACAATAGTATATATAGAGATAATTTCAGTATAATAGTATATAGAGATAAATTCAGTATAATATTTTATAGAGATAAATTCAGAATAATAGTATATAGAGATAAATTCAGTATAATATTTTATGGAGATAAATTCAAAATAATAGTATGTAGAGATAAATTCAACATAATGTTATCTAGAGATGAATCCCATATCATCTAGAGATAAATACAAGATAACATTATCTAGAGATGGAACTATTATAATATTACATAGGAATGGATTTTAAGTAATACGGTATTATCTAGAGATGGATCTTACATAATAAGTATTATCTTGAGATTCTTCTCTTCTGTATGTAACGTTATTTAAAGACGGTTTCTGTGAAATATTACATAAAGATAAACCGCATTATTCTTGAGCTATGGATAGTTCATAGTAACATCTAGATAAATATTCGGTATATTATCTCTTACAGATGAACCTTATGCAGTAGTGGTTATCTTGGGATAACTTCCCCCTGCGTGTGGTGATACCTGGAAATTAATTCTATATGCCCTTTTCAAAATATAAATCATATGAAATAATTAGAGATGAATTTACTAGGTAGGATTTAATAGTTAATACAAAACCTACACGAAATACTTTCTGTTGGTGAAAAAGAAACTTGTTTTTTGTAGTGTGGTTTTAAATCACCTTATGTCTAAAGTCACAGGAAACATAATCATTAATGTATATTGTATAAAATATACAAATGGGCCTTAATAAGCCAACAAGGATGTTAATAAAGTAAATATCATAACATTTTGAAGAGCTTAAATTAGAAAACAAAGCTTCTTTAATTAATGAGCAATAATTAAACTCCAAGAAATATAAAAAGTGCAAATTAAATATATTTATATTTTCTGAAATATAAGTTTACTATAATTTTATTAATCAACCCCGTTCCCTTTAAAATTTAAACAGGATTTAAATTCGTGAAATAGCTTAAATATCTAATATAGGCATGCGTCTGCGAAATGTATCAATTATGATGAAAAATGTGCTTTTCCTAAGTATTTTCGAAGTTACACAGTCAAATTTCTCGTATGTGATGATATATACATAGTAAATGAAGTCGACTTCATAAATAAAATCCGCTATGCGGCTGTTTCGACAAATACAGGGAGTAAATTTTTCATAAGCCACCGGGCCTTAAATATTACACAGAAGCTTGAAAAATCTTATTGCCGTGTTTTAAAACCACTTTCTTTGACACATTTGCGTATACCACAGATTCAAGAAGAACAGAAAATAAGCGGAATTAATTCCATAATGTATGCTCTTTCGAAGAGGTATTTGTTAAATATAAAACAATGCGAATTTCAATTAGTAATTTAGACTGTCATGCGGGAATAGGGTTCCAGAATTGTGGGTGATTTGCTAATCAATTTCAAATACCTTCCAGCGCATAAATCAGGAAATAAATTTCTGAATAGTTAACTTCCATATCTCCACTTTCGAAACAAATAACGATTGTCAATTTTATTACAGTTCTATTTCTTATTTTAGAAAATCGATCGTTAATTTGACAGCATTCAGTCATTTTTGCTTCTAAAAAACTGTTTTATTCCTACCTCATACATTCTAATAATAACTAGTAATTTTTTCTCTATTGTGTAAATTTTTAAAATTTAAAAAAATTTAATTTTTTAAACAAATTTTAATTTACTATATGATTTTCAAAAATTTGATTAAGCATTGTAATTTTTTGTTGAAGCATACAACCTATTAAACAGTTAAATATATAGAAGTCGTTTAATAAAATGTAAATATTTGCAAATGGATAAATTATAATTTCAAAATCTTCCTTGTTGTCCTATTGTAGCTCATTGGTTTGGAGAATGAAAAAAAAAAGAAATATGGGTAGTTGTTTCCTGCTTAAAGCGATTTGAAAAGTTGAAACCAAAGTATCAAAATGTGATCAATAAAGAATGCAATACAAATTCTGCGAATGACTGTTTTATTTCTTTCTTTTTGTTTTTATGGGGCAAGGATGGCAAAGGTCGTTCTGCGTTGAAGCCCACGATTTCTTGAGAAATCAGAACTCTACAACCAAAGGATTCCGGCCGTAGACTATGGTGGACAAAAAAGACACGTGTCCTACGATGCCACTAGAATTTAAACACGGGCTGATGATATAATAGACAAATGCGCCAATTGCGCCACTGTAGAACAGCGACCTATATTTTTCCGAGGGATCGGAACCTCTTAAGACCTAGGGAAACAAACGTTGGACCGCAGTGAGCAGATAGTTGGTAAGAGTTCGTTTTGTAAACTGGTGGTAGTCGAACCTTGATTAAGAGCGCGTTGGTTTAACGCACTATCACCGTGCCACATCCGAACCTTGGAATTATGTGCAAATGAATGTGCGTATATGTAAAGTAAAACTTCATTAAGGCGACCACCGTCAGTTCTGTGAAGAAACTGTCGCTGAGTGAGGTGGTCTCCAAATGGAGGTAAATTTAGCATTGGGTCTATGGGAGAGGAAGCAAATCTGTTTCCAGAAAAAGTCATCGTTAAGAGAGATGATCGTTGAAAAGGGGTAGTCGTTAAGAGAAGTTTTACTGTATGGAACTTAAACAGTCTAACGCATGATGTGTGTGTGCGTTTGTGTGTGTGTGATAATTTTATTACACGTTATGTAATTTTTTTTCAGAGGATAAGAAGGCAAACCTAATAAAGTTACCACCTTTCTAAATCGACCACCTGTATAAAGTGATCAAGATAAGAGATTTGGTAGGGACTTGGTCATGCCCATACTACAGCCTGTCGTGCGTAGTATCCATCGGTCTATCATGGCTATTCCAGTCTAAAATATTCTATAATTCTGTGTATACGTATTGTGTACCATATATATGTGTATTTTTTCTGGAAGTGCACTTTTTGCAGATACTTGTATTGCTGCTTTTAGCACTCACATGCAATCCACGTTCAATGTCCATTCGCTCGCGTTTTTATCCCCGTGTGGCTTTAATGCCGTATTTAATATCATTTTTAATATCATTCTCTTGTAACAGAAAGAAGATGACTATAAATAATCACCCAACTTTTGTCTAAAATAATAATAATAAATATATAAATAAAAAAGATCATATATTGCTAGTGAATTGTCCTCTATATGTATATAATTAAATAACTAATTTCTTCTTAATACGCAAGTATGATACTTGGAATTGAAAAGCTGCCTTTTATTTGAAAGTTTAATTAAACTAGTGTTCTACTTCCAAATGACCCACGGGAATTTTAGGTTAATATCTTTGAGCCTGAAACCAAAATTTAAATATCGGACTCTAGTCAACCTTGAAATAAAAAATTCAAAAGAAATATGGCTTTGTTTACCAGACGTTATATCTCGATTAGTTTTGAAATTCAGTCATCTTCAAAAATAACTAAAATGGGCCCCTATCCACTAAAGTTCCAGTTTGAATTTCGACGACGGTATTGTAATCGAAATATATTGCGAGGAACAGAGTTTTTCTTTAATACATCTGCTTCCGAATATTTCCGGTATTTTCATCATACGATCATCGAAAGATTTGCTGAGGGTAAATCTTAACGATCCGAACCGTCTCATCGACGTTTGGGTTATTTAAAACGTTGGGAGCTCGCCAAGCGCACTTTCTTCCTTTTTTCAGAACCACTTATTCACCGTGTAATGGGTCGCCCTCCATTTGCGCGAATATTATGATGCACGATTTTCTGGCGTTCTTATTTACGATGCCAGGGGAGAAGGGCGTCTTTAGTGTAAACTCCCGAAGTGGGATTGAAAATGGCGAATTTCAAAACAACCAGCGAGTTCAAAAGCTCGGTAGCTTATGCTTTTCTTTAGCGTTGGTTTTTTTTTCTGGAAAAGAGATAATTATACGGAAAAGAAAAGAAAATAGTTCATACTTCGTATGAAGTATTCCTTTTATTAGATATCCGCGGCAAGAACTGAGATTAAATAGAGAAAAAAGCGAAGTAAAGTGTTTGATGCAAGATGCAGCGGTTCCGGGGGCAACACGGATCTAAAGCGCAGACCTTAACAAAGCATAAAATTTGCTAAAAGGAATTGCAAGCAGTGTTCATACGTTCTTTCAGTAAGAATGGAGATAGAGATATAATGGGAATACTGGTTTAGAAAGAAGGTAACAAAAAATCTTATCTATGCAGAAACAAATAAATTGCATATATAATAGGGATGTAAGTTTTCTACATTTAGTGAAACAAAGGTATTTTAATTAGTAAAATTGTCCCTGCTGAAAATTTCCTTTGGTGTAATTTGAAGGTACAAACATCGCAATTAAGATGAACGTTTAGCATTAGAAAAATAAGTGTGATAAAGGGGTATTAGTAATAGAAAAATAATGATGGTCGAGGAGGAATAGCAATAGGAAAAAGTGGTGATCAAGGATTTAATATGAACAGGGATAATTGAAAATAGGAGCAAAAGGTATTATCAAGGATTTTTGGCAATAAAAATAATGTGATCAAGGTTTTTCGGCAATAAAAATAATGTGATCAAGGTTTTTGGCAATAAAAATAATGTGATCACGGTTTTCGGCAATAAAAATAATGTGATCAAGAATGGCTGGCAATAAGGTATTTGTTTTGTAGAGACGATTGGGAAGCAATTGGCAATAAATCCAGTATAAATGGTCATGGAAAGAAGGTAGAAATGAATGAGTACCTTTAGAGAAGCGAAGAAGACCATCTACTTTAAAGAGTTCATAAAGCGAATTAAAATTGTATGAAAATAAAAAAGGACAATAAGATAATAAAGATTCCTCGATAATGTGTAATACCTTGAACTGACATGCCCTGATATCTTAAGAAAGAATGTGCAAAAATGCTTACGACAAATTGCTGACATCAAATATATTTCTGTATTTGACTAGAGAAAACCAATTTTTAGATATTAATGCTGCTCATATTTACTTTCAAGTTTGTTCCTTTATTTCGGAATAAGCAAGAAACAAATACAGCAGTTTAATTCAGAACGGCCATTTACTATTTAAACCAATTTCTAAGCACCAATTTGTCCATTCATAAACTTAGAAAATCACACGCTTGAGAGAAAAATGCGTTTCCCATTAGTTATGAAAGAAAAGTTAATTAAGTAATTAATAATACTAATTTTTAAGGAATGTTTCCAGTTGAATACACTTAACAACAATTAGCATTTCGAAATGGAAAAATAACTTTTCTTTTTCGTCCGTAGTATTCAAAGTTTAACTGCGGCTCAATAATTATAATTAAGCAGAGGGATTCAAATGTGAGAGTAACTATCCAAACAGTTTCAAAAACAAGAAAAGTTGCTAATTTAAATGTTTTGCCAATTAGTGTTCTATGCATTTCATTATAAAATCGTGGTTCATTCAAATAGATCAATGGAAGGCGGGAAGAGACTTTACTGACAACATATAAATGAGACTTTGCAATTTGTTTATGAAAAGCAATTTTTATGTTCATGTTGTGCCACACAATTTTGTTTAAATAATCAAAATACGGCTCTTTTCAAATAATAATTTGTTTATTTTTCCATTTCTTGATTAAATTATTTTCCTTTTCATTAACCTTCTGACTGCTTATCCCGCAACTTTCACGGGCAAAATGAAATTAACAAAATTTGCTCCTCCCGCGATTTCCGCGGGTAGGCAAATTTTCCATCTATTTAAAAGCGCATCCCGCTTCTCCACCGTTTAACTGTCGGTAATGCATTTTCTACAATATTTAGACTTCTAGTCGTAGTTTGGTCAACAAATGGCGTTATTGTCGCCTAAATTTTCGTATTTTCAGAGAATTCACTGATTTTATAAGCGCTCCCGTTCTATTCAAAATATGGCTTGTAGGAAACGTTCAGCGAGTGATTTTTATTAGTATACATGCTTTATATTTGTATTCTATAAAGTAAAGGAATTTCAAGTATTACGTAAGCATCTTCGGGGATTGCCGATTACCTTATTTTTTTATGTTGGTCAATGTTAATTTTTGCTTACCCGGAGGGAGGGGGGATTGAAATGGCCAAAATATTGCTTACGTAATACTTGAACACTTCCTAAATCGTAATTTAATCAAGTTTTATTTTCAGAATTTTTGAATTTAAACGATTACTCTTAAAATTGATTTTTATGAAAGCCTGTTCTTATGCACGAAATTTATATCAAAAAAAATCTTGTTTACAAAAATGTGCTACATATTTTAACTCTCAAATGCATATAGATTTGAAATATGTAATAAAAATATATGCAATTTTTGAAGCGACTTTGATAAAACAGTTGAACAGTCAGAGAGTTAAATAAAGCGTTTATTTATAATCATGAAGCGTCAATATATCTTTTGTTCATTTAGCAATTGCATTTAAATAATTGATTGAATTATTTTTTAACATAAAATGGATTTGTTAAATAATTGGTTGTATTAAGTCGTAACAGCCAAGAGATAATTTGTGTGTCTGTAATTTGAAATGAGCGTCATTCAAGCTGGCGAAAGACCCCTTGCGGTTTGTACCAAAAAGCATTAATTCACACAAAATGAGATACAGAACAAATTGTTCAACGTGAAGAATACTGTTATGAGATAAGCTAATGACAATGTTTTGACTCAGAATTTGGATGTGACTTAAATTATATTAAAGGCGGGGTTGATTCCTCTG
>QLNU02015270.1:50376035-50413204 GCA_006491805.2 Dysdera silvatica | reverse complement strand
AACGTAATTCAAATTCTAAGAATGCATCCATTGAGAGAAATGAAGGAAGCGCAACCCGTCTAAAGCAAAAATTATCCAACGTTTGTATAGAACACTTTTATCCATTAATCTGTAAGCATTCATCTCTACCCTTAGTAGGTTTTATCGTCATTTGCCACTACAATTAATTTGTTGTTAATTTGTTGTCGGTATATGACTTTGAGTAGAGTTAGTGTTAACTCTCCCTACGCATGTAATGATGATGTTTTACGTTTACAAGTTTTTGTCGTTATTAAGATTATCATTATGTTGTATGTGCTATACAAATTAAAGATAGAAATTAAGGTTTTTCTTAAACTCTTGATTGCGACCTGGATGGACATCACGATAGCAATGAAAACAAACAAAATAATCTGGAAGAAAATGGTTGATTAGAAACCAATTAAGTTTTAATATGACAAAGGCATATTTGATAAATATACTGATTTTTAATAAAAAACTCTTTGTATAAGTAAATTCATTAATATAATGGCATTCAAAAAACACAAGAGGAAAAAATTCTGAATAAAAAATCCTATCTTGAAAATTTTCATTGCTGTGAAATGTATGTTCAGCCAACACGTGTGTTCTCGGATTAAACGGATAGAGTAAGAAATAAATGGATGTTTAGACATTTCAGTACTCACTGATCGAATAACAAATTAGTGAAAAGGTATTAGGGAATATATATGCAGGGACTTACGATAGAATTTCCAATCGATTCTCTTTTATACAGACCCAAAAAACGATGAAAGAAGACGAAGTCCAAGGAGTGTGTTAACCGTTGAATGAAACCTATACATACACACTGCCCGATTTTTGACATCATAATAAGGATTTATTATATTATATCAGAACATTTTAGTTTACAGTAGACAATAGATAATAGATTTTATTCATATTTATCATTTTATAAAGTGATATTTTTTTGCATAAGTACAATTATGCAGGAATTTTATTTAGATTTCTCCATATGAATCCCTACCGCTATTGATTTTGTAGTAAATAGTATTCTTTTAATTTCTTAGTAAATTTATGCATCGTTTTGCTGTTTTTTATATCTTCATATACCCATAATAAATAAAGTAGAAATATTTTTGCCATCATATTGGGAACAGATAAGCTTTTTTTGCCGACTTCACATTTTAAGCAAAATCAAAAACACAAGATTTATTTTTTATTTTTAAATCAGAACAAATATTTGAATAGAATTTAGCCTCATAAGACAAACTAGAAATTCCCATTAATTTATTATACATAGATATAAAATTCTAATTTACATTTTATTAGGTTAAATAGTAAATATATTGGGAGGTGGTATTCCGCAACAATAATCTTTTTGACATTTGATGAATCTATTTTACTATAGGTTTTACTAGGCCATTTTACCATGATTCGTATTTTTCATTTTGTTTTCAAAAATGAAATCAAATATGAATTATAGAGCATATTTTATTCAACTGAACTTCAAATAAACTGAAAAATAATAATAAATATGACCTACGCTATCATATATTACTTTACTCTTTTGCTTTACTATGAATATATTTCATCATAGCGTTCGCAATATTTGCCTCTGCGCGAATTTTTATTTTATATCATTCCAGAGAGTATATAATATTTCTAAATCTGAAAAATTCTTCGCAAACTTTCTGCTCAGTAGAAAATCTCGGGAGAAACGTTATATTCAACGATATGTCATTGAATATAAAAATGCAGGAAGATTGCTTCATTTCTTAAAGAAAATAACAATAACATAAATTGCGCATCAGACATATAACATCTACGGAGGCAATTTGCAAAACCTCACGAGGAGATCAAAAAAGGCAGATGTGTTTTTCTTATTCTATGTTCATTTTTCTTATGTCAAATGAAGCGTCTGAATAAAATGTTTATCCTTTAAATCTCTATTCAAAAAATATGTTCTTGTAAGCTGAAAATGCCAATTCATAAATATTGTGAGAATGGAATGTAAAATTCACTATGTTATTATTATTTGAACCATACCTTATTTAAAATGAGATCTTATCATTTAAGATGCTCTGCTATTACTTAAGATTCTCTGTTATCATTTAAGATGTTCTGTTATCATTAAAAATGCTCCATTATCGTTTAAGATGCGTTATTGTTTAAAACGCTGTGTTATCGTTTAAGAAGCTATCTTAACATTAAAGACGCTATCTTATCATTTAAGATATCATTTTAAATGATAAGATGCTATCTTATCATGTTTGTCCTATAGAATGTAAACAAAAAGAACTAGTGTTATTCACTTTTATCCCCGCCTTGTAGATAGATTTCTTTCAAATACGGGTAATATTTTGTTTCCTTGTTTTGTTCGTGATGGATGTGTTTTACTACATATGATCTTCTTGCAAATGATCTGTCATCTTAGCATTTGTTTTTCAGAATACGATATGGCCCGCTCGTAACTCGAGTAACGTTCAACTCTAGACGAGTATAAATTTTTAACAGAAATGTTTTTTTCAAAAATACTTTTCTTTCATGCTTTGACAACTCAGGGATAGTAATGATACAAGTTTGACCGATTGCTTTTGCTACCCAACCCCTTTCTTTCAGGTAGAGCACTTTTCCCGTTTTTTTCAGGAAATGGATACTATGCGTATATTTTGTTATTTTTATGGTATTGTTTGCCCTTTCCAGCAATTTGTATTATTTTTGGTGAATTTTCGCAGCAAGAAAAGTTTTTTGAAAAAACTTTTAGCGTATGTTATTTTATTTCCAGTGTCTTTCTTTCTACGCTGGACTTTTTTAAAATAAAGCAAAATGTTTATTTTGGAAGGAGTCGTGAATAGAAGGATACTTCATACTTCCCATAGAAAATCCCCCGCGAATTAGCGAAAGTGATTAGGGCTATTTAAGGGTATTTTTGATACTGATTATGAATATGCAAAAGATTTAGAAGTACGATCTCGAGAAAAGATTTTTCTGGGGACTTCAAATTTCAAGGGAAATAAACACCACCTTCACGATTTTTAAAAGGGACCAGAGGCAACCTCTCGATATTTTTAAACAAATGAAGCCATGGTACATCTAATGAATCTTGAGTGATACTAAAGAAACATAGGGAACATATTCACATTCAATTTTAAATAATTCAGAAGATTTTTGCAGAAGGAGGATTATACGATTTCTGTCTGTCTGTCTATTTGCCTGCCTGTATATATATCATTGGCGTTGCGTGAATTTAAATGTGCTCCATCTCTAATTGTACACTAGGTTCTCCTGGAATTAAAAAGTAGTATCACATTTTTACGTATATCATCATCATAATGTTAATAAGGGTGGCATACGTATGAATTATTACGTTTTATTTAGGGAGCAATAAAACGATTGTAGACAGTCCACTTTCAAGTCTTCCCACTTTTGAATATATATATAAGTAGTCACCTCTCGTCCCCTTTACAAAAATCGTAAAAAAACATTTTTTTTCAGAGATCTCCGTTGAAATTTTAAATCTCGAAAACGCACTTCCTTAGGTCGCACCTCTAAAACATTTCCATATTCGTAATCTTACGTGAAAGATACCCCTAAATAGTAGTAAGCATTTCAGCTAATTCACGGAGAATTTCCAATGGGAAGTGGAAATAGCTGTTCACCGTTTACTCGAAATGTTTTATTAATATTTAGAAATGGTACTAAAAATTGTCACCAACTTTAATATCGTACTTGTCTGAAGACTTTAAATATTAAAAGTATGGGAGGATGATTGGTTAGTTGAATTTTATGGCTCAGTGGCAGTAAAGGTCACTCGACGTATATAAATAGATGGAAATGAACAATATGATTTCAATTTTTGGAAAGGAAGCTGCATAACCTATTAGCTTCTTGGAATTCTGAATTTCATTGAATCTGTTCTTTGAAAAGGCAATATGATGTTTACGCTTTAAGAACCCATACACGAGAGTCTTTCTACGATTCCTCGCATTTACGAAAACAGTTTAATAACATTCCACGTCAATAGATATTAAAGGTTTATCCATGGATCTTAAATCGAGAATATAAACGATGGCGCTTTCGGTATTGTTGACAAGCAAAAACCATTTAGAGTCGTCCTACAACTTGCGTTTATTATAAAATATAAAATTTTCTTCTTTTCAGACGAACGCATCCTTCCAATTTTAATATCTTAGCATCTATAAAGATTCAACTAATATTATAATCACATGCTACCTCTAAATCGTAAAATATTATAGTATGAGCTATTACCTATTTAAGTCATTTTCGTATTCTCTTTAATTACGATATAAACGCTAATATATGTCAAACAATCAATAATACATTCACAGGATATCATGATACTCGAAGGAAAGCGATTTCCTACATATGTGTGCTAGATTATTTGTTAAATTCTAATTCAGAAAATGCATACCTTATCGCACAAGCTGTTTATACCTCGATTATTTACACTCGACTAAATTATTTACAGTAAATCTTTGTTGATACTCACGTAATTGTATGTGAATATTTTGCGCTATTATTTAAATTATGATTGTTAGTATATTACGTTTAGTAATAATTAAATTTTATTACTCATTTTCCAAACCACGTTTAAATGTCTACTATACTAAAGTTGGGTTTGAAATAATATAACTACGTAGTCATTATAACGAATTGAGACCATTTAAACATTCTTTGATTAAAAATACATTGGAATGAAATGACTGTCACTTGTTTCCTCATTTGATCAATTGCTTAACAGATGTGGAAATCAACATGCATTTAAATATTGCTAATGGTGTATAAAACTAAACTTTCTAGCTCGCAAATGCCGAACAAAAAGGGGAAAAAGCTTCAGTTTCTAAAAAAAGTGAAAGAGATTATTATGAACGTCTGTGGGCTTTGAAAGTCGTTTAATAAATATTAAAACTTCATTCGTTCCTTCTAAACTCATTAACCATGGGTTGGAAGGAAGAAAAAAGATTCAGAGTCTGATGATCATTAATTGCTTTGAGTAATCGTGACTCTTTTGGTGGCAATTCCTAAATTAGGCAATTCATGCAATTTGATCGTTTATTGGAAGAACTCAATAGGTGTTCGTAATTATTGCTTGGGCGTAATTATAATTAATTAGCAAAACCGATGCGTGGTTCTGTCTTCATTGAGAAAAAGATAAATTTTACCTGTTTTAAAAGCTCGCCATTATGTGGCAATAATTTGTTTTCATGGTAGTAATTCTGAAGTGGCTCTACGAGTATTCTGAGCAAGTTTTATATTAATCAACTTAATATTTAAAACATATCAATTAAATCAGCAAATTTCTCCTTTTCTTTATGCGAAGAAAAATATTAAAATGAACTTTTCAGACTGAATATTTTGTATTAAAATATAAATGAAATGAAGGAGGTGATAAAAAATTCATGGGAAAAAATGATAAATTGCAAGGAAGAAAAATATAATTAAATTCAAAGGGCGTAATAATAGTTTAGAAATGTTTAAAAACGCCTATTTTTCCATTACATTAGCTTTACAAAAAGAGATTTTATTAAAAAAGTTCATAAATTCTTCCTTTCTTATTCGTTCTTCCATCAATTTTTTGTAATTTTCGTTAATAACCTATTTTTCTTTTGTTTACTATTTCTACCTTTTATCAACGACTTTATAACTAATAGCTTCCTTGATTTCTGGCTTATTTTCCGATCCTCGTTTTATTGTCGCTCTTTTTAAATTTTACACATCAACAGAGTATCAATTTTCTTAATTACCGTGCTCTCCTGATTTTTTTCGTTTTTGAATAAATGGAATGAACTATTTAATTACTCCAGATCACTTTTAGCCAAAATCCACGTTTTTTGCCATTCTTCAAGCGGTATAAGGTTAAAGCTATAAATATAACATGTATCTACAATGTATCTGGTATGGCTACCATAACATTCTCATATTCTCCTCAGAACACAATTCTTCTTAGAAAATCTTATGTAAAGCTTCACCTTGCTTGGCTCAGAGTGACCTTTGCTATGCTTGCGCCAAAAAATCTAAAAAACTAATCATTCATTATATTCTTCTTCTTGAAAGGGTTTTCTAGATCTCATATATCGAAAATCCTTACTGACAAAATTTAAGGTGTGGTGTGTCCCATTTATCTACCATTATATGCTATCCAATAGCTCTAAAAAATTGATATAGATATTGACAATAGAACGTCCATGGTATGAAGTAACGTACGGTATCTGATCTTGGTCAGAAAAGAATTCATCTCCAATATCGGAGGCTAAAACTTTGCGAAAAGGGTCAAAAGGGGAATTTCTATTACGATACAAATCGGTGTTACCCAAATTTTCTCAGGCCAGCAAAAACTTCATAAACTCCCTATATTCAAACACCCATGGTTATCCCATTGCCTAATCACCCATAGCAAACAAGAAACTTAACTAACTATACCCCCAGATTTTTCTCAAAGCCATCTTGGGATGGCAAGAATTGGCTGCTTTGATCCTAGAGTGTGGAACTCCCTTCCTTCTACTGAACCGGTCTTTGAATTCACTTTCTTTATTTAAAAGATACTGATCACCTGTTAAATTAACATCCTTTCTCTTTATGATTTTTTTATTATTTCTCCTCTTTATTATTTAGAAGCATATATTTTAAATATAATTAAAACACCTATCTTGAGCAGCATGGTCTTTTTTCAGACATAATAGTTTTTACTCATTGCTGCCCAGACGAGTCAAGTTTATTTGGAAATATTTGTTGTATACATCATTTTTACTTGTATTCAATTCGTCTGAATAAAGAAATTGATTTGATATTCGGTGCCAGTCCGATGGGGTTAAAACCACCGTCAAGTATTACAAATATGCTGTACAATCTTATAAATACATATTTTTGCATAATTAAAAATGCAGCCTTATAATTCTGCCTATTATGACCTTATTAACTTACTTTTTCCTTTTCTTTCAAACCTTTTTCCTTTTCAGCTTACTTATTCAGTTGTATTCTTTTGTATGAACTTTCAGCTTATGCAAGTCTCATACGTCACTGTGTTTCGAAACTCATTTCCACAGCCTCCTATTTTTTCCAATACCAAATATTTAAAATACTGCTGGGTATAATAATTCTTACAAATGTGAAAGAGTAAAACTTTATTGAATATAACATATATTATATACTGAAATCTTTTAATTTAACTGTCTTTTCGATTTAACTGAAGTTTTTTAATTTATAGAAGATCATTTTATCGGTAATGTGATCAAACCGGCTTGATGAAATTATATTTATATTTTTCTAGATTTCATCTTAGTTAGTGAATACATGTAATTATTTTTTAATAATATATATATATATATACTATAATAAATATTTGATAAAACTACGCTGGTTTCCATAAATTAAGCAACAAATGGAAAAAATGTGATAATTTGGCCAAATGTAGTTCAGAATTCACGGAATTTGCATATGTTACTGGCAAATACATGTAGCATCGATATACAGGATGCAAACGAGTGGCGCTGGTGTTGATTTATGCAAATGCGAAAAAGCTTAAAACTAGCTGTTTTGCAGTGAGTCGCCAATTAATGTGCGATGGTGAATGAAAAGATTTCGAGATAGCCAATTTGTAAAAAAGACGTCGAGACGTCATTTACCAGTGGAATTAGGTTACACAGCTATATTAGTATTACGTTATCAGACTAGAAACTGGTCAACGGCAGGCGAACGTTGCATGATAACTAAACATCAACCGTTCTAGGGTCAGCAGAATGTGGCAGCAGTTCCAAACCACGAATTCAGCCTCCCGAAGATACAGCGAAGGTAGGCCAAGGGTTATGACCTCCTCAGATGACCGATTCTTGCGGCTTTCTGCAAGGCGAAACAGGACTGCTACTCTGACTCATCTCAGATCTGCGCTTGCTGAAGCTGCAGGAAGGACTGTATCAGCTTCGACTGTATACTAGACGACCAGTAATATGCGTGCCCTTAACCTCTTGCCACGGGAGAGAAAGTTTGAATTGGGCATGTACGCATGAGAACTGGACTCGAAATCAGTGGAGGTCCGTACTTTTCACGGATGAGTCGAAATTTGCTTTGCAGAGTGATTCTCGACGAGTTTTCATCTGGAGAGAGGCTGGTACTCGATATCAGCCCTCTCTTATGTAGGAAAGGGACACATATGGTGGAGGCAGTGTGCTTGTATGGGGAGGCATATCTTTAGGCGGACGTACTGACCTCTATGTGTTGCCACATAGAAACCTTAAATTGGATTCAATTTGATTTTGTTTTAGAGATGGGTAATGTTTTCCTCCAATCAGACAATTTCACCAGTAACATGACGTAAGTTCATCTATCAAACAATTCAATTTCCAGCAATTGCAAAGTATTCAACTGACTCTTAAAATAGCTATGTAGCTATCATCTAAATTCAGAAACATCGTTGATTTGCGTGCAATTTTAAATTATACTAAAAGGTTGTCTAAAATAACGGCGCTGTATTTCTAGAAAAGGCTGGGACAAAATCCAGTAGTTATAAGCAATAGATCGGAGTTTAATGTGAAAGTTTAATCACTATTGATATGAAGTTTTAGAAGATTCAGAAGCATCTTGTTTTTCTTTTACGTCCACTTACGCTGGATTGGCCAAGTAGCCCCCCCTTGGTTAAATCCATCGACCTATATAGTTCAGTTCTGTCCTCTTATAGAAACGCTGGTAAGGAGCTATGTGCTTGTTAGGTAACGCCAGTCGTGGAGGATCCATGAGGATTTCATGGCCGAAAGTCGGCAGAGGATGGGCCAATTTAAACCAATGATTATAGCTACTTCTGCAATTAAAGGTTATCAACGGACGGAAAAACGCCATTAAATTGAAAAGACGTTAATAAAAATATATACAATTCCATAAAACATTTGTCTGGGACGCAAAACAGTCTTTAAAAAGAAATAGCCATTATTTATAACGACCGGTATTAAATGAATTTGCTTTACGAGATTTTTTAATCACGGTGTTTGTGTGCTTTTGTGAGTGTGTATAAGTACACATATCGCATGTTTAATCCATTAAATTTAAATTAATAAAATATAAAGACATATTCAATAATTTCGTAGAGAAAGCAAGTATACAGGTTGAAAATATTGAACAAAAAATTACAAGTTTATACATTTATCTTGGCCAACTTATTACAGTGGAAGGCTTTGTTATGAAGGAACTGCAGAGACGTATTGAACTTGGCTGGAGTACATTCGGAAGAAACAATTTTATCCTGAAGGGAAAATTGCCTTTATCTTTGAAAAGAAAGGGCTTCAACCAGCATGTATTGCTAATCCTCTCTTATGGATCAGAGACTTGGAGTTTAATAGTTTGAGCAATACGGAAGTTACAGACAACCCAAAGGAGCATGGAGAGGTGCATGCTTGGAATAACTGTAAGAGATCGAAGAAGAAACAATTGGGAGAGAGTTCAAACAAGAGTAGAGAACATCATTGTTGAAGTAAAAGGACTGAAATGGGGATAAGCTGGGCATATCGCAAGAAGAACTGATCAACAATGGACAGCTGAAATTCTCAATTGGATCCCAAGAGACCACTGGAGATCTAGAAAATGCCCTCAAACCAGACTGTTTAAAGGAATAAGAAAGCAGGTTGGGGTGACATGAAAGTGAATTGCTCAGGATAGATTTATGTGGAAAGCATTTGGAGAGACCTTCATCCAATAGTAGATAGAAAATGGTTGAACCGATGATGATTAAAATTAATGTACTTACAATAGTGAGTACTTAAAAGTGAAGTTTTGGATAACCTCAGACTAAATAAACATTATTTTGCTTTAGCTTAGTCAGTTTACGCAAACACTTGATGTAACTACTTACATAAGTCACATTTAATACTTCGTTATTAAGCCCGTTATCTAACTAATATTTTCTTTGATAACTTCGCCGGGATCTAAACCCTCTTAATGATTTTCCATCACAGCTCTCCGTATATTACGGGCATAACTTTTCTCCTCTTTATTAGATTTCTCATATCATAATTTAGTTTATCACCGCGAAGATTAGATATAACGATTTTGCAATTATCACGGTAGGTTTTCCACTTAACGACAGTTTCCATTAATCATAATTATCGCCATCTAATATAAATTTAAAATTAGTTAGCTGTAAATCGTAATAAAAATAAAGTTCGGCCTGCCGATTAAAATAATTTGATGACGTAATTTTTAATGACGTTAGCTATCACTTATCTGTCTTTTCAACTATTCATTATAATAAAATTGATCGCAACAATTATAATTTGCTGAAGCGAGTTTCTAATTAATGTTATTTTTTTTAATTTCAATGTGGAAATTTTTGCCGACAAACATTGCAATTTTTATGTGGATAGAACATTGAGAACAAAAAAAAAACAAAAAAAACACATACACATACACATGGATGAATGGATATATTTAAAACAATTTGAAAATTTTGCGGAATCATCGAGATATAAAGAGAAAATGTAATTTATTTTAATTCGCTCTTGTATCCCTTAATCTCCTACACCAATACATTTAGATGCATGATGATCACTTGTTTCATTTGGGATTAGTATATAACTATTTGATAAAAATGAATAAATGGGAGATACACACCGAGGAACGGTATATTTAAATCAGACGGAGATTTAAATATATATCGCAGATTTAAATTATTTGGTTTCGTCACAAAATCCTTACAGACTGATCTGACGGACTATCTAGGTGGATTTTATGACGAAGACAGGAAGTACCTCTATCGAAACGATTTTAAACGCGGCATTCGCTAACAAAAAACTTTGTGAATTTCGATTTAAGTATAGCTATTTACTCAATTTTATATGCAAAATATATGTGTTGCATATAGATAAATGGATTGTGACGTAGAAAAAAAATCAGTAAAAATTAATTGTGCTCTAATTCATACTATCAATCATATCCTCCCTCATGTTAAAACGATTTGCATGGTTGTATCTTATCAAAGGGATCACTCGATTATAATATCTAATAATATCGTAAACTTTAAAGATAAAATTAAAAGCCTACCCAAGATCGTTTTGTTCATATTATTGAAACATATAAAAACATGTTATTAAATCATGAATATGTGATTGATTTTGCCAAAAATATAAATTTACGGAACATTGTTTATTTGAATATGAAATTTGCAAAATATAATTTAAAAATGCAAAATATTGAGCCAGAAATGCATGAATATTTTCATTTGAATAAGAAACAAACTTTCGAAATATGTTCCTGAAAAGGAATTGTTTTAAAGGATTTTTGAATACCTGCGATGCATTAAGGAAAATTCAATGGAACAAAAGGAAACTTCTCATTTTTTAACCTGTCAAGATGGTATTAAACCCACTGTTGCGTAAGACGGATAGTAAACACAATAAATGAAAATCCGATTTTAACTCAATACGCTCCTAAAAACGTATTTCACCATGTTGTCGATATTTACGTTTGTAATATCGCCTGCATAGAGGGGGGATATTCACAAATTTCCCCCAACTAAAACAGAAAATCATCGTAATATTTTTGATTTTGTGAAAATAAAATCGTACTGCCTTTACGAACCAGGTAACAGATCCGTTGGAGCTAGTTTATAATACAGTTTGTTGCAATTTATTAATATGATTCGTATCGCTTGCTAAATCGTTCTCATCGCGTTCTCAACATTAACGCGACTGAGAAAGCAAAGGGCAAATCAAATTTTACAAAATTTATCTACTTCAGATATGTGAATTCTGCGGTGTATTTGCCTATTTTGTTAGTTATCTTTATTATTATTTCTATTATTATTTCTTAAACGGCATACTTTTTAGTTGTTTAAAATAAAGAATCTTAATAAAGCACAATCTTCAAAGAGAGACTTCAAGATTTCACAATGCGTAAAAGCTTTCTTATCGGCCATTTGTTTGGACATTTTCCAACGTTTGACTTACCTTTGCTTCATTTTTGGGCGATCTTAGTACGTATTGTTGAAATTAGTATTTCTCACGAATTGGATTTTACGGAGCCTTCAGGTTTCGCGGTAAACGTCCTGGTGTTTCGCGAACATGTAAAATGTCCTTGCAATTTTCAAAAAAAAAGAAAAAATATGGAGTGTGCCCCTAGACAACTCCTCACGTATAATTATAACTAACCATAACCATAACCAATATCTCTCAAAAACCCTCCCTTAACGACCACCTTTTCTGGGAACGAATTTTCTCGTCCCCATAGACCCAGGTCTACATTTACCCCTCATGCCGAGACCACCTCTCAGAGCAACCGCTTTTTCGCGCACGCGACGGTGGTCGCCTTAAGAATATTGTACTGTATTACCATACTTTTCATACTGATATTTATTGTTTATTTTTATACTTACCTCCAGGCAAGGATAACTAAGAATCCTTTGTTATTCTTTAATAAAAATTTTTAGAAGATTTCTGCGGCTAGGCGTAAGGTAAATTAAAAAGGCTAGGCTTAGGTAAGGTAAAATAAGGCCTAGGTAAGGTAAGACCTAAATAAAAAAGAATTCCGTAAGATATAAAATTTGAGAAACACTGCTCTAAATAATATCCATATAATATGCGATCTTCCAGTGACATAAACCAGTGGAATAACCTAATATTCACCATAATAACTCTAGTAATATCTGAGCATATGTGAGAAACCTTTAACACAGTAAAACCTCCCTAAGGCGACCACCATCGGTTCCGTATGAAGAGGTCGCTCAGAGAGATGGTCAATGTGGTAGTAAAGTTAGTATTGTATCTATGCGGGAAGGAAATTCGTTTCCAGAGAAAGTGGTCCTTAAGGCAGATGTTCGCTGAATAGAGGTAGTTGTTAAGGAAGATCGTCGCTGAATAGAAACGGTTATTAAGGGAGGTAATCTCTGAAGAGAGGTGGTCGTTAAAAGTTTTTTTTTTTACTCTAATCTCTTATCCAAAAAATTATACATAAAATTGTTAACTTGATAAAAAAAATAAAGTAGTAAGATAAAAAATATGGGCATGCAGATTTACGCACATGGTAAGTATATGTATAACTCGCCTTTTTAAAATAAATACCTTTGTGAATTATAATGTATTTCTAAGAAAAATAAAATTATCCATCTTTTAATCGTAACATTTATATCCTGGTGTGGTTAAAACTATATGTTCACACTTGTTCCCTATGCAGATTTCCTTTCCAAAGTTTGGAACTTTAAATTCTAAAGCGGATTCAGTGAGCACTCGACACAGCGAGCATTTTCCTTGATCCCAAATTCGTCGTTATATAAGGGTCTTTGTGTACTTTGTTTCAGCTTGCGGGAAAAAATATGCACAGAGTCATAATGTATTGCGAAAACCTTACTAAATTTATTTTGCCTAATGGGTAATAAAAAAAATAGCACTTGACCTGTCCATTAAACAAAGAAAAGTAAAATGCATGAAATGACCCCAAAAGGACAAGTAAATTTACAACCAATAATACAATATTTATTTACCAGGTGGTTACAATGTTTGCATACCAATAATATGAGGTGTAATGATTCCAAAACCAGGAGAATTTACGTTCAGTACAATGAATTATGTGTGACCCTATTAAATTTTATGAGACAGGGCTTAACTATTATAAGCCATTATAATCAGAACAAAGGTTTATATTTATTAAATAATAATTAAAGGACAGTGTTAATAAATAAATTGAATTAACAGAAAGATTTACTTCGCCAATGAACTTATTTTAAGAAAAATAAATACTTCATTAAGCAGTGAGGTGGAAATAGGTTCATGCCCTTTGATCTGTTTTGAAATAGCTTCTACGTTCTCTCGAAGTTATGTTTGCCTTTCATATCCTTTTGCCATACTTCTCGAAGCATGTTTGCCCTTAAACTTTAAAAAGAGCCATAATCTCCTTTGTATCCGATTCCTTCCTTTTTAAATAGATGGGCACGCATTTGGGGAAGTTTGGGAAATGGAAGTTTGAAAATTGCTGAAGAGAAATACGAGGGCGCTTTGCAAGTTTAATCTTGTTGCCATTGTTACGTGGCAAAAAGTAAACAGACTTTATCTTACAAAGAAACGCAAGCTGCAAATGTATTTTGGAGTAAATTTAAGGCTAAATGAAAAAGAATGCATGAGATTGTACTAAAGAAAATATTGTTGTTATCGAACATAAAGCAGTTCCCTTTAAAATTAATTTAAAGCATTCAGGCTCATGGTGCAGCATCTTATTTCAATGCACATTTTTTGTGTAAACATACTTTAGTACAATAAATAATAATCCAGACATAATGAACCATAAAATTACTAATAGTTTCCCGCAGACATAAATTTATGGTTTACGTCTTAATAGGCACGTAATACCTTCTGTTCACTTGAAGTAATTTACGCGTAAATAAAACACAATAACGTCATATTTGAAAAGAGTTAATTTTAAGTTTCTGATTTTTGTTTTCAAATTGCTTTCTCTAATTTAATTTTTATTATATTTTTTATTCTTTTGCTTATAAAAAATGCTTCATGGTTCAAGAAAACTGCTCCTTGTGTGATAATATTTTAGTTAAATCTCGTCTATGACGATTTTTATAATGAATGAATAAATATTTCGACGCTAGAACATTTATTTCTTTAATATATATTTTATTTGGGGAATATTTCAGACATTCATCCTTAACAACTTACAATACGCACACACTTATGTACTCGCATAAGCAAATGCAATGGTGTGAAAGGTGTAAGGCCTTTTCTATATATGTTGTTTGGAGAAAGGAACAATGATGTAAGGTGCTGCGCCATGACCCATATTTTTGGAACTTTATTACATAGAAAACCAATCCCCAAACTACGTTGCGCAGAAAAACTGCTCACTGTTTATGGTATCTTCGAATCTAACCAAAGTAGAGAAAAAGCACAAAAATAAAATCGAGAGCCATTTCCCTTTCAGAGAACTTAATAGTTTATACAATAATTTCTGCCACCCACGTATATATATATTATAGCTCAAACTAGAGCTTTTTTTTATATTTGGAGAAAAAGAGATGCTTTCCCCAGCCTGGATTCGAACCAGGGTCCCTCCGTTTAGTCCGGAGTGTCTTGGACCGCTAGACGAACGAGGACAGGAAACAACGCTCTCTTTCTCCGTATATAAGGATGTAAGATATTATTACCCTTCGAGGGGATAACACAATTGCCAAATAATGGTCAACACATTATCATTATGATAAGTTCATCCTTACATACGGAGAAAGAGAGCATTGTTTCCTGTCCTTATTCGTCTAGCGGGCTAAACGGAGGGACCATGGTTCGAATCCAGGACGGGGAAAGCGTCTCTTTTTCTCCAAAAATAATAAAGCTCTAGTTTGAGCTATATGTACGTGGGTGGCAAAAATTATTGTATAATAAATTCCCCCACGAAAAACTCACAAAAATCTCGCCCCGGAGGCTTTTCTGTGTTGACCATTATTTGGCAATTGTGTTATCCCTGTGAAGGGTAATAATATTTTACAACTTAATAGTTTGTTTACAACAGTGTCCAGTCCAATGGTTGAAAGCCCCGCGAAAAGTCCATGAACAATTCCAAACTACCTATCCGCAGCAGTGAACAACTTTTCCAAACTCTTTTGAATAATCAACAACAACCAAACTGCCTACACTGGCCATTTCCGCAGCAGAGAACTTAATAGTTTGTTAACAACAGTGTCCAGTTCAATGGTTGAAAGCGGCGAAGACGCTCTGAATAATTCCAAACTACGTATCCGCAGCAGTGGACAACTTTCCCAAACTCTCTTGAACAATCAACAACAACCAAACTGCCCATATAGTGTGACGTGACTGTACATAATCATTGCTTGTTTGAAACCTGAGTTATTCCGGCATACCCAGGAAACATTACGTCTGGACTCTGACAACATAGCTTTTCCACCGGCAAGACTAGCTTTACAGCTTCTAAAGCTTAAAAGGTTCTAAGATTACAAGAATAATGAAGAGCCGTTCGAAATCTATTGATTTGTTATGCAAGTCATACCTGGAGGTACAGACTGTGGAACAAAAATCTGAACACCCGTTGCCATTCGCGCAATAATTGCGTTATAGAAGAGTCGGAGATGCCAATCGATAGTGACTGATGAAATCTGTCAATCTGTGTGAATAAAATTTTCATAAGGGACTGTCTTCATATTAAAACTTTCAGAAAATTTGAAAATTCCAGTAGCAACATCTAAATTTGATATCATAATCAGATTTTAGACTATATAATTAGATTCGTTTAAAATTTTAGAGTTATTCTGACCACTCACTTGAAATATTTTATAAAACGCCTACGGGCTTCCATTATGAAAAAAAAATGAACTTATAGATCGGGAATCAAATTTTTTTATCAAACCTGTTGAAATAAATAAGTTATAATATCCGTTGACTTTTCTTTCTTCTTTTCTCTCACTTAACTTTACTAATGTGTCTTCTGAATGGTGGACAAGGATATCACTCGACAATACATTTAAAGAATAAAATAAATTTTATTTTATTTTTTTTTCATTTACTTATCCTTTTCTTTTTGCTTTTAGTAATTGTGCGATGCCCCCCCTTAAACTTTCGCTTTAACTAGTATTAAGCATGAAGAAACTACTGATTGGATTCCCTAGAAATTTCTGCGTATTAAGTAAAAAATCCGAAGGTTTTAATTTCCGTTAGAAAATTAATGTATTTCTATTCATGTTTTTATCGAATATGGTTTTCATAATTTATATTTCATATTAGATATTATTTTGAAAATGAAAAACATCATAAACTTTATTGGTCCTGTTGAATTATATGGTAATATAAAATATTGGATGGATATGAAGTATGTTGCAGGGATATTCCTCAAAATATGCCGAAATATTTTAACATTATGAGCTCGATATTTCTAATATTCAAAACTCAAAAGCCTTTGAACTCAATGAATTGAAATTTAGTATTATATTGAGTCCACACTTGGAGACTGGGTCTCGTGACTTTCCTAGACGGTTCTGGGCGGTCTACAGACATTGTCTATAGAAAATGTATAGACTTAAGTCTCGCGTCCACACCTGTGTATATGTCTCGAGTCAGCGTTGAAGCATTTTTCGTTGCTTTTTCCCGTAATTCAGTCTTTTCCGGGAGAAATAGCAGATTATCGTATGCCAGACAATGAAATACAGAGAGCCACCGCTTTTTTTTTGTTCTTAACTCTTTTATGCTTTCGACTGAAAGATGTTTTCAAATTGTGATTGTTTTCCCAACCTGACTGTTCACCCACTTGTTCATCAACTTGAAGTTCACCCACTTGTTCATCAACTTGAAGTTCACCCACACACGGACACACGGTTTCTTTTTTAGACAGCCTTCAACTTCTACTTTTCTCTTCGAACGATTTCTGTAGTATGGACTAGTAATGCCCCATAAACAAGGTAATATGTGATAATCTTCTATTAACTGCAAAACTTTAGTGTTGGCCAACATTCTCATGAGAAAAAATAAATAAATACTACATGAGAACATGTCGGCGAAGTATTTACCAATGAGTTCGGAGACAAACTACTCTGGGTTTACTTTATCACAAGCGTTCACACTACTCAATGTTGACCAACATTGTATAGCGATTGTCTTGGAACACTCATTTCGGATGGAAGACAAATGTTCTATGATTTTTTTCTCAGAACGAGATCTAGACAACCATATAATAAACTGGATGCCTATGGACAATTTCTAGACCTAGTCTCTTAGACCAAAATCGCGAGAACCGGGCTTCCAGCATGGACTAGACTTTAAAGGTTTTTTCTTTTGGTTTTTTTGTTTGCAGATTCGAAATATCTATTCAAAACTAGGTGTTGCCAATGGAATTTTTAAAATTGCTGCAAGTTTTAATGTGAAGACA
Organism: Dysdera silvatica; assembly: GCA_006491805.2. Lineage (NCBI taxonomy): Eukaryota > Metazoa > Arthropoda > Arachnida > Araneae > Dysderidae > Dysdera > Dysdera silvatica. The sequence goes on along the minus strand of QLNU02015270.1, from coordinate 50,395,357 downwards.
GTCCCTTACGCGAATTTTATTCACATGGATTGACACATTTTATTGTTCACTATCGATTGACACATTTGAATTTTCTGTAGTATAATCATTGCGTGAATGGCAACGGGTGTTCAGATTTTTGTTCCACCGGGTCTACCCACGCTGGTTACTGTACCGGAATGTGCTAATTTTGGCTAGTAAATATTCATTTCTATTATTGCTAAGGGCCCTGCGATGGCGCAATTGTAAGGCGTTTACATAGCGTAATTCGGGTTCGACTTTAAACGGTAATAATAATAATAATAATAAATTTTATAACAAAAATTTTTATTCAACCCGATATACAATATTTCGTGATACATATCTTGAGCAGTATAAAAATTATAGAAATGTAAGAGAAGATCTATATTAAATTATTTTAAGTTTTGAGGTTAGAAATGGAAGAGAATATAAAGCTGAAGCTTGTTACGAGATTTTCTTCCGGTTACAATTCTGTTACGAGATTTCCTACGATGACAAAGAAAAGAACGCTTCTCGACTACCTGTTTACTGTAGTCTGATGGCTTGTTCTTTATATTTTAAGTGATTCGAATCCTTCAGAAAAATATAGATTCATTGCCCTATAGTGACCTGGAGGTAAGGCATTCGTCCGTCATCCTATTGACACGGGTTCGACTCCTAATAGTATCACATAGCACGTGCCACTTTCCTGCATATCGGGGTCCAGCTTCCTAGGAAAAGCCATGTCCTTGCCCCTTTTGCATTTTGCTGACCTTGCATCGTAAAATATAAATGAATAAAATAAGCAAATTAACTTTGAATATTCCTCTACATTCCCTTTGATTTCTCTTTCCGATGTGCAAATGATATTGTCGGAAAGTGTATATTCCCACAAATTAAGCTTTCTTGGTTATTTAAACTGCATATTATTAAACATTAATGACCATCATCCAAATGATCCAATTCATTCTCAATACTGGCTTACATCTCTCCTTTCGGGTACGCGCACATTCACCCAGCATATGGTCTTAGTTTATTGGTGTTTTGCATTTTATTTTCGGGGTCATCTTACCTTAAATTCTTCATCTTTTGCTTTATAATAAATTTATTCAAAACTCCATTACCTAAATAACTTCTTACATACTCCGTAGTAAACATTTACACTGCCATGGTGTATACGAATCGATGATGATAAAAAGAATTATAAGATCTCTCAAAATAATTGGCGTGTTTTATGGCTCATAGGGGGCAAAGGTCAAAGTATGCGGGACTCGTGTTTCCCAATGAATCCAACCCTCGGCTGTCCGGGAAACCAAATCTGGGGCTACAGTTGGCAGAAGAACGACACACGAACTCTGATACTATTGATAATAGAGCCCAGGTTAATGATCCGATAGAACAATACGTTGTCCTGAGCAAACCAAGGGTAATGGACCTACAATTTTCCGAAGAAACCGAGCCTCTTCAAGCCTAGGAAATAAATCCCTGGGATGCAAGCTTGCAAAATGAAATGCTAGTTATAATAACGTTTTCTTCAAGTCCTGCTTATATGCATTTAGAGTGATGGACTTGGGCGGATGAGGGGAGAACTGAGAAGAAGAATGAAGGATATATATATATATATATATATGTGTGTGTGTGTGTGTGTGTGTGTGTTTGTTAATAATGTAACGCGATAACAAATTTAATAACAATCAAAAATTTAATGCCGTTTCGTCAATTTAATTGTTACACAATTTTTGAAATTGAGCAATAACAATTCCTTTTCACAAAGAACCATAATATTACCACTATAAAACTGGTCTGACTGCAATTTTGTTCCACATGTATGTTATGTGTGATTGACTCCCAAGTGACACTTTTAATGCTATAAAATGAAAAATGTACAATGAAATGTGATAAATTTAGAAAAGCTTTCGACATATAAAGTAATTAATTTTCCTTGTAACAGAATTAAATTAATCGGAATACGAAAATGTGCAAAAAAATGTTTGAATATGCTACAGCAAACAAAAAATGGAAAAATTCTTCTTAGAAAAGAGGGAAGTCATAATACCATGCAAATGAAAATCAATACAATGGGTTATGCAAATAAGCTGCAAAAGGTCTCTGTGAGAAAGGAAATTAACTAAAATATTTAATTAAATAACTAGAAATGCAAATCAAACTCATTACATGAAATCGAGATAAAAAGTTAATTGTCTGCAAATTTTCTGTTGAATTGCATTTATAACGTTATCTGATGTGTGTGATTCGATCAATGACAATATATTCACGTATATTTTTCAGAAAAAATGTCCTTTTAAGTTCATGTCGAAATATTTGGCTCAATAAATTTTAATTTGCTTTTCGTTTAAATGCGTTTAAATTAAATATTTTTAGCGAAATTTCACTTTATCATTCACACTTTAAGGCTTGATCAATATGTATTTTTGAATTAATAAGAAACTTTAAAACTCTAATATGCTACGATTTATATCGCTCAAAAGGATTAAGTTGCTTCTTCCTTATATATATATATATATACAATATCTATATACAATATATATATGCACAATTATTACATTTAAATTATATATAAATATATATATACAATTATTATATATAAATATATATATACAATTATTATATATAAAATTATATATAATATATATATATACAATTATTATATCTAAATTATATATTATATATCTATTATTATATATTATATATCTATTATTATATATTATATATCTATTATTATATATTATTATATCTGAATTATATTATTATATCTAAATTATATATATACAATATCTAAATTGGTTATTTAAAACATAATCTTTTTTTAATTTCAAGTATTTACATTTTTTTCAATGAATGTAACTTTTGGGCGCATGATTAAAAAAATGTTTTTTGCCAAAAGTGTTAAATTTCTATGACAAAATAATAGTTATGTACATAGATTTATTTTGTTCTAGGATCTTTGAAAAATATTGAATATGAATATGTTTTAATAGAAAATGCTTGTTGCAATTTGAACGCATCACAATTTTTATATATAAAAAATTTTTTCATAAATAATGCTCAGATGTTGATTACTTAAGTTAAGAATGTGCAGTTGGGTCCATACAACATTTGTGAAAATTTTTGTACTAATTGAATAAATAGTTCTTTATTTATGTTGAGCGCAAATCCCAAAATCACGTTTTGAGAAAAACGTTGTACGGCGGCAAGGCTCTGTGGGCTTTCTTGGCTGTTATATTAGGCAGTTAAAGACTTCGAATGGCGGCTTGCCAGTATGTCGCCAATGGAAATTATTCGTATAGAAATAATTACTTCTCATCTTATTTAATATATTTATTTAAAGCACTTTGCTTCAATATTAGCGTACTGCTAACTTGATACGAATCTTGGTTACAATGGTAACGTAATAATAAGAGGAATATTAATTTAGAGGTTGGCCATTTTGACGTCTGGCCTCCCTGAAAGCTCCGACGCTTCTTTACACTTTTCCCGCGAATATGCTCGTTACGTCACATCCAACGTACATAAGATTTGCGCGAACTATCGGCCAATTAGAGATTTTCGTGATTAACGTATTTTTTTCCCTGAGCGTGTGTGTCCTTGACTTAAGGAAGAAGGGCAATCCGTAATGGCGATATTTGAAATGCTAAAAATTGATAGACGCGGCCGGACAAACGTGTTTAAAATTTAAATTATAAATTATTTTAATTAAAAATGTTTCCCTTTATTCAAAACTCACCAGCAGGAAATGATTACCATCCTTGTTTTTAAGTGCCCCATTATCAGCTTTAATGTGCCTTCGTTTAGATCTCCGTTATATGTATATAACGGATATAATATATTGTACAATACTAGGTACAATATAATATATTGTATCTAGTTTATACGTATTACGTATTAATTTTATTTATGATAATAATAACTCATCATATTCTACAATTGTCTATATTCTAATGAACAAATATCTCTATAACTGCTCTTCGTGTGTGTTTATTCTGAGTAAATATTTTCCATGTAACCCAAAACTTGTTTTCTTATTTCATCTACCTATTTTATCTGAAGACAATCCACTGATCTCTGATGGTCTTTTCCATTCTAGTTCTGAATTTCACTTGTCAATTGTTCGAGAGTTTTCTTGTGATATTCTCAGCTCATTGCCATTCAGGCTTTTATGCTCCAACAATAATACCCTCAACCCTTGTTGTTTCTTTTCTTTATCTTTTTCCTTTTCGATCTGTCCTAGTTCCTTCGAGCCTATGACTTTTGTCAATAAACATGGTGCCTTTTGTTGTATTTTATCATATTTCGCATAATATACAATGCCGCTAACAAATATGATGTAGAGAGTAATAGTGAAATTGCACAGCTAGTTATTGCACATTATTGTTTTTAGAACCCATATTGGTAACATTAATATGATCTCTTATGTCCATATCTCACTATTGGCATGGCTTGTTGAGATTTAATATGGAACAAACCGTACTGCCTGGACTTGGATCCGAAAATTAAATACAGGTCGAATCCCTTTATAACGAGTCTGATGGGATCCGCGAAAATGTTTGATATGTACAAATTTTGATATATCCATACTGACTGCTGAATTTTATGTTCAACAGCCATAGATATATTTTGATATATATAGGAAATTTCGATATATCATATAAGCTGGCTAGACTCTATAGCCATTTTTTTCCTTTGTACCGGGTTGTTAATAACATATCGGGGAGAATCATATGGCTCGATCTTTGAGTCACTTTATCAAATGAAAGTTACCAGCTTCCCTTCCATCCAAATGAAAGTGACTCATTGCAAGCAGAGATCGTTTCGTTATCCAAACACGTATAAGCACTCACCCAGGAGTAAGATTAGCAGAAGAAATGCCACTATTCTTTGAGATGTGTCAGTTTAGTTAGACATCGCAATTGCTATTTTTTATATATATTATAGTAGGTAATAATAAGTATGTAATAGTAATCATGGCATTATATTTAAGTCCATAAAACAAATGCTACAGAAGAATCATGTCCCCTGTGTCCTGAGTTTGGTAAATATTTTTAGCAATCGTTAGTTAAAAAGCATAAGGTAATTTATAAGTGATGAATGGTGTGCTAAATAAAAACACTCCACTACGTACAAACAGTGGTCGAACGAGGATGGAAAAGTTTTTTTTTCACGTACTTAAATTTGAAAATGCAATTTTTCAAAGTAGATAATGGATTTGAAGATTCTAAAAAATCTCTTTTCCGCAAACTGGATAAATTTCGAATTGGGAAAACAAATTCAGGAAGTCAATAAAAAGTAAAAGTTACTTCTATGTCAACAAAGTATTTTTTATCCACGATTTACCTCCTATTCTAAAACGTAGTCAAAGATGATATTTGATGGAGTAACGTCAAGAGGATGCAAGATTTCTCACTTGCACAGAATTTACTCTTCATGCTATAAATTCATTTTTCAAAAGTATATTTATAAAATCAATTTTCTAGCAAAATTTATGGAGAGTGTGAGTTATAAAATGCGCAAGAGAAAAAGGTGATAAATATGAGGCCATGTTCAAATATTTCCTGTTTCACTAAGGAATTTATAAATTGCATGCTAGTTTTGAAATTGAGGAATTATTATAAATTTGCTTTCTTTTTGTGGGATATAGTTTATATATAATATTTCATTTTGCATTCGTGTAGAAAGAGATAGATACCCTTAACGTATTTAAAGAGTAAACATAGAATGCTAGGGATACTGGAGATATCTGAATCGTAGAGTAAATGAAGTTCTACGGTTTGACCATTTTCTTCCAGTATTGCCCAAAAGAAATTAAAACTCAGAAAAGGACGTAGACCTTCACTTCAACTACATCAATTTAAAATCTTTGGAAACACATTTTTATGTAAGCTTAAAAAAACATATTCAGGTTTTTTTGCTAAGGCAAACAAAATGTGGAAAGTATTTTCAGTTTTACAAACTAATAGCCCAGAACTAATGGTGCTTCTTATTTGGAAATCACATTGGATTCAACATTAAGTTGGAACAAACAGACCCTTAGGACTTTCGAGAAGAGTAGTACAAGATGGAAACTGCTGAAAAGATTAAATAGCATCAAATGGGGTGCGTCTCAGGACCTGCTTTACACCACACATAAAGCCTACATAAGACCAGCAATTGAATGTGGTTGTGAATTATTCACTACAGCTTCTAAGTCCGTCTAGTATAAAATAGAAATCCTTCAAAATCACGCTCTCCGGATGATTACAGGAGCAGCACGAACAATTCCTATTGAGTCTATGCAACTACAGACGGACCTGGAGCCCCTGAGCGACAGAAGAGAGAGCAGCCCTAAACGTGGTTGAAAAGCTTATGAGACGTGACAATTTTTGGACATCATATAGACCAGCATCAACCAGGTTGAAATCATAAAAAAATTCTTAACTCTGACCAGCGAGCTAATGGTTAAGTTCGACATTCCACTAGTTGAGCGGTAAGCTCTGATCTGCAACAAAATCTGTCATAGTGTCCTAAACTTGGCAGACTAAAGCCTTGATTTAATATATTCTATCACCAAAAAGCAATTTCAGAGGTGGAACTGAGGACAATACCATTGGACACAATTTCGGAACGCTACCCACCAGATACTTGGTTCCACATTTAGACAAACGGCTCTGCTTAGAAATTACGGCGTTGGAGCCTATTCAAAACATTTCAAGCTCCATAGTGCAGTCGGCACTTACTGCATTAACTTTGATGGGAAAGTGCGTGCTATATTTTAGCTCTTAAGGCTATTAAAATTGGAATTGAAAGAAAAGTTGTCATCCTCACAGACTCACGGGCAGAAATTACGCTCTTATATTAATAACAAACTGTTCCTCTGCTGTAGCAACCACATGTAGGGTACTGATTAGAGACCTGATTCATAACGGCCTACATATCGTTCTACAATGGATGTCTAACCTTCGTGGCATATATGGTAACGATATGGCCGACAGGCTGGCACAGGGTAGATCTGCCTTATACCAGCCTAACCTATCTGTGAAGTATCACAAAATCAAGAATATTATAAACACTAAAGTAAACATCTTTTAACGTAAAAACATAAAACCAATATCAAAGGGAAAATCTGAAGAACTCTGCTAAACTCAGATTACTTGGGATCTGCCCAGAGCGGCAGGCTTGGCTTGCTTTAGATTGATTACGGACAATGACTATTTGCAGAAACATTTACATCGACTTGGGTTGGTAGAATCGCCCACATGCCCACTCTGTGAACCTTCCGACATGGACAGAACCCACCTCAAAATATTTGTTTGTTTTTTGGTTTTACGGCTCAAAGACTACAGTGGTCATGCTGCGCCGGGACCTACTGTTTTCCGAGGAATCCGAACCTCTTAAGGCCTGGGGAACCAAACCCCGGACTACAGTGAGCAGTGCGATCTTTTATGAGATCTCTGAGTAAGCGTTCTTTTTGCACTGCTGGGAGTCGAACCCGGATTAGCCGCGCAATAGGAGAACGCGTTACCACACTGCGCCACCGCAGGGCCTACCTCAAAGTGTGCCTAGGACTTAAGGATGCTGTAGACCGCAACAGGAACGAAAATGTCACTGGATACCTGGCTGAATCCGACTAGTATTGGGCTGTAAGAAATAGACTGACGGCTGAAAGGCTTTCGTCTGGCGTAGATTAAAAAAAATTTTAAAAACTCTTTTAAAGCTATCTTCTTTTAAATACAGGTTTATGGGCCTAATAAAAACAACACGACACAAAATATTTCCAATATTTGTCGTTTTATTAAATTGGTTTCTGACGTTACGAAGAAGCAGTTACTGAAATTGTAGTTATACCACTTAATTTATGAAATTTTGTGCTTAGTGCAAAGTTAAGATATTTGTGGCCCTGGCGTAGCCAAGTTTTGTATTAGGGCGCCGATAATTTGTGTTCGACTTCTGCCTGTGCCCTGCGGTGGCGCAGTGTGGTAACGCGTTCTCCTAGTGCGCCGCTAATCCGGGTTCGACTCCCAGCAGTGCAAAGAACGCTTACTCAGAGATCTCATAAAGATCGCACTGCTCACTGTAGTCCGGGGTTTGGTTCCCTAGGCCTTAAGAGGTTCGGATTCCTCGGAAAACAGTAGGTCCCGGCGCAGCATGACCACTGTAGTCTTTGAGCCGTAAAACCAAAAAGAAAGAAAGAAAGATTTCTGCCGGCGTAAAAAACAGTTTTCCCCACTAACAGCTCACTACAGCCCGAAGGTTCTTTTCCTAGGATTTAAGAGGTTTCGGTTCCTCGGTAAAACGTTGGTCCACTACTTAACTGTGGTACAGTGGCAACGAATTCTCTGTTATATCATCAACCCCCCTCTTTCCGAAGGTTTCGTGTAAGGCGAGTCGTTTTTCTGCCAACCTAAGCCCGGGGTTCCGTTCCATTTGAGGTTTGAATTTCTCGGTAAACCGTAAATTTCGGTGTCACATTTCCTTTGCTATCATTGCGCCGTAAAACCGACAAATAAACGGTTATATTTATTTAAGTAACAATGCCTAGGTTTTTCCTAGGTTCTAAGAGGTTCGGGTTCCGCGGTAAAAATCTAAGTCCACTTCTGTACGGTGACGTAATGGCAACGAATTCGCTATTATGTCATCAACCCCCCCCTCCCTTTCCCAAAGGTGTCTTTGGGAAGGCGTATCGTTTTTCTGTCAAACGAAGCTTAGGGTTTCGTCCCATTTGAGGTTCGAATTTTTCGGTAAATCGTGGTTTCCGGCCAACATTTTCTTCGCTATCCTTAGGCCATAAAACACACAAACAAACGATTATAATTATTTGAGTACCAAAGTATTGGTTTTTTCCTAGATTTTATGTTTGAATTACTCGGGAATACGTAGGTCCACTACCCTACAGTGGCGTAGCGGCAAAGAATTCGTTGTTTTGTCATCAACCCCCTTCTCAAAGGTGTCGTACACCGCGTGTCGTTTTTCTGCCAAATGAAGCTCGGGGTTCCGAGGTTCAAATTTCTCAGTAAAACGCGGGTTCCACCAAATATTTTTTTCGCTGTCCTTGCGCCATAAAACCCACAAGCAAACGATTATCATTTTGAGAGTAGTAATGTTTAATTGATTAATACGATAGAGTCCACTTTTTCGAAAAAAAATTGCCAAGTTCTGTAGATAAATAAGAAAATGCAGAGAATTTTTCTAAAAAAGAAAAATAAATTTACTAATTCAGATAATACTTGCGCAAATAGTACGTTATATCTTCGACTTGGTCTGAAAAAGGAAACGGAATTTTAAGTAAAATGTCTCCGAGGAGCAAAATCGACTTCACTTTCCTCCAAGGCAAACTTTCCATTGAGGGGAGTAAGATTTTTAAAGTCGTAAGCAGTGCAACGGAAGGTCATTGCAAAAACTAGGTCTTTGACTCTCCGATTTTAAATTAACGTCAATATACAAAAAATTTTACCTTCGTCGTTTCTATTACTAACCTTGCTAATATGATTGAAACAATTTTTATTATATTCGCTATAATTGGCCCCCAAACAGGCTTTGCATTTAAACATTTTCAAAGCGAATTTTAGAAGGAAATGAATCCGCAGCATTCTATTATTTGTGTTATACGGTATGTACGAAACCACCTTGATGGCGCACAATGACGTTGTCCTTGCGCCATAAAACTACAACCAACCAACCAATCAACTATTAATTGTGTTAAAGCGTGTGATATCCGCACATTGAATCAGTTTGTGCATGATTCAATTGTACTAATCCTTCCTGAATGCGTTACCGGATATGTTCAACGTCTTTGCCAATTATTATTATTATTATTGTGTTTTACGGTGCAAGCAGTGCGCAGGTCGTGTTGCATTGAGGCACACTGCTTTCCAAGGAAAACGAACCTCCTAAGCCATGAGAAACCGAATTCGAACTATAGTGAGGAATTAATCCGTAAACCTTCTGTTCTTTGGCACCATTGTGATTCGAAGCCGAGTTAAGGGCGAAAGCGTTAACTTTGAGCCCCCTCAGTGTCCTGAACTAATTAGATTCTCCTATAATTTGTGTCATTGATATGTCTTCTTTCACTTTCTCATTTTCAGCTCTGAACGATCCACGGAAACGCTTTCAGATTTTTGGCTCAAACTCCTCGCTCTAAATTTTTCAAAGCAGCTATAAACTGCCGTTTCGGACTAAATACAATCCTCGTAACTAGAACGTACGCATTTTGTTGTCTATGTAATATTTGTGCTTTCATGCTAAAGGAATAACTTGAACCTTGTTTATTTTGGCAAAAAGTCCAAACAATGAATACTAATATTAAATAGCAACACAGGTAATTATACATTATAAAATTTTTAGGTGATAAGAGTGAACAGAACTAAGTGGATGCAGCAGGATTGAAATTAATCTGTAACAATATTGTACCCTTTTCCCTAAACCTTTTAGTCAAATTGAAGCTTTTCTTGCAGTGCTAATCACATTCAGTCAGCTAAATGACTGCTATCGCAATAACATGACTTTAAAAGAAAAACATAAGGAACATTCTGCCAGGGCAGCGGCGAAAAAAGACCGAGTGTGACAAAGCTATCCGCTGCTCCACGGTGTCACTGAATGGAAAATGAGGCCGCGGGCAGAAACAAAGCAAGAGTAAATTTTTATGTATTAGTCATTCATTATATCAGGTGTTTGGAATATTTTTTTTTTCAGTTTCAGGATCATACGTCAGGGATAAAATCTTTAATGAAAATTTTAAAGCAAACAAAAACTTCAAATGATCCTTTTAAAAAATACAGCTAACAAAATGTTCGATTAAATACTTAATTTGTGACTATTTATGTTCATTCGAACATTAATCAGCCAGAAAAGGGCACTGATCTCTTAGATAACTTAACATTTATTTTTGGAAAAGCATCAAAAAATTAATATTCCATGTCTGGGGGCCCCGTATGGAAAAGGTTGCATACGAAGGCATCCAGCGGCAGGACTGTGACAAAGATGAAGGGCAAGGCAAAGTGCAAATGGGACACAGAGTATCCAGGGATTGTTCATTATATAAATAGCTCGATGGGGAAACTGGGGAATAAGCATGGGGCCAGGCCTGGGCCCAACAGGATGTTTGACTCCAATTAATTGATCAGAAGGTTTTGACTTGACGACGTTTGAGTGAAGACGGCCGACTGGTTAAAGAGAGAATGTAAGTAGTTGGAAAACATAACAGAAATTTACTGAAGGTTGAGTATAGCATTATACAAGGGTAACATCTGTTGATGCATTCACGTTAAGCAGACGTGAAGGCCGCAGCATAAGAGCCGGGCGAAGAAACGTTGCGTATGAGCTACGTGATTACGTTTGTCGTAAGCAGCTACACACACACACACACCAGTAGTTACGTTAAGAGCTAGCGCGAGAATAACGTGTTCTCCGTTTGAGAACTTTCGGAGAATGAATTTTCGTGTTGTGATTGGTCAGTCAGATGATGACGACACTAGTTTGTGACCTTTTTATTGGCCAGTGGTACGAGAGCGGGGCTAGACTCGGACTTTCACAAGTGCTTGTAAACATGCCTGTTCTAGCCCCATTACGCTTATCAGTCAATGTAGTGGAATTTCTCGTTTGCGTGTGAAAAGATAGTTCCCCATACGACGTTGTTGGTATCGCCTTTATGTGCTAGAAGAGCAGTACAGCTTTGTCTGCTGACCGTGCGATTAGAGTACATTAGATTACGAATCGTTTTTGGACTGAGTTTGGGTCACTTATTTGTACCTTGAGCTCATCAACAGTATAACAAAGTCTTTAATAGCATACACATCACGTGACAGGATACCTGGTTTGTTATGTTTCCTATGGAGTTTAGATGAGGACTCAGTGCTGGGCTTGTTTACCATTCGAAATTTATTGTCCAATAACCACTTTTTTGTTGATGTGGAACTGAGAATGGAAGAATTGGGCTGTTGGAATATCGAATCAGGATACCCATTTCTCCAAGTGTTAGCAAATTTTTTTGATTGTATTTTGATATTCATTAGGGTTTTTGCATTTACTTTAAAAAACCCAGCTCCGACGTTCCGTTGAAACCGAAATCTGTCCACACCATGACAAAACCATTTCTTTCTTGTATGCTGTAAAATATACATTCTTCCCTCCTGATACCGAGTAAGAAGTACTTGCCACACATAAGGAGGACCGTTTAAATTGAACTTTTTTTCGTCACTGAGTAGTTTGTTTTGCGGTTTTACGGCTCAAGTATTACAATGGTCATGCTGCGCTGGAACCTACTGTTTTCCGAGGAATCCGAACCTCTGGTCCTACAATTTTCCGAAGAATCCGAACCTCTTAAGGCCTGTGGAACCAAACCCAGGACTACAGTGAGCATTGCGATCTTTATGAGATCTCTGAGTAAGCGTTCTTTGCACCGTTGGGAGTCGAACCCGGGTTAACGGCGCACTATTCAAACGCGTTACCACGCTGCGCTATCGCAGGAATAGAACTCAGTGAATAGAATTGGGATTTATTCTTCATTCCCAGGCATACCATCATTTGCCCATTATAGTCTAACTAAAGTGTATGCCTTTGTCAATGGTGGTTTCTTCATTGTTTCGAAATTAAATTTGGGTTGGCCACAATTCTGCGATAGATGCTGCACACTGTCCAGATACACATTAATTTTGCCGATCAGATTTGTCCTGCTGAGAGGCAAGCTGCCCAATTCTCATGTCGTTCCCTTTTCGAAGACCGTGTACTTTCCTTTGTATATTCCTCACTTTCAATTAAACAACAATATAAATCAACGTTTATTGGCGTAGTGATACCAGCGCCGATGTTATGGCGTGATTAGATGGTGAAACGTTCGAAAGAAAAGAAATATTTCTGCGTTCGGTGGGACCTGAACCCACGACCTTCCACTTGCCGGGCAGAGACTCAACCATCTGAGCTACGAACGACAATATCCAATCCCTTACGAACGTATATAAAGACTTTACTGAAGCCGGTTATTTTGCAGAATGGTGTAGTACATGGACTACTTTTTAAACCAAATTATGAAATCGATTTATTGCCGGTCTTTTCGTAATTTGGTACTACAACATGTGCTTCACCATTCTGCGGAATAACCGGCTTCAGGAAAGTCTTTATATACGTTAATAAGGGATTGGACATTGTCGTTCGTAGCTCATTATGTAGAGCCTACGCCCTGTAAGTGAAAGGCATTGTGTTCAGGTCCCGCGTAACGCAGAAATATTTATTTTCTTTCGAACGTTTCACCATCTAATCACGCCATAACATCGGCGCTGGTATCACTACGCCAATAAACGTTGATTTATATTGTTGTTTAATTTAATCTGCGTAGTGTTCGATTTATTTAAATACATTCCTTATGCTTGGCAGGAGTAGAATATTCATTTTGTTCTGTAAGATTTTGTAGATCCCAGATTCTCACGTTTCAAATTTTCTGGTCGTTTTAGACAAATTCAAGCCATTGGCTTGCAAACTTCCAAATATGAAAAAACCTTTTACATATAAATCGCTTTACACCAAGCATTTATAGAAGAGACCACCAGAACTTATGAACATGCGATTTAAAAGCATTTTATGCTAATTTAAGTAATTTTTCTAAAGTGTTAACCCGCACATTTCTTAGTTTTTTCACTTTCAACAGTGGGAAACATATTTTTCAATTAATTTACCTATACTTTTGGGACACGCTAAAAAATTTACTTTGCTGTTTTCTCTACTACAGGCAATTCAACAAAATTATTTAATGCATTGCATATATATATATATACATATGTTAAAATGATCATTATTTATATCAATCATACCGCAGTGCATTAGCGTTTATCAAGTTGTCCAAACACATCCATTACCTATACTCATTAGGACAAACTCTAATTATAATGAAGACTTAACTTTTGAATATATATATCATCATCATCATCATCATATTCAACCATTATCTATCCACTGCTGGATGAAGGTCTCTCCAAATGCTTTCCACACAAGTCTATCCTGGGCCATTCGTTTCCACGTCACCCCAACCTCTTTTCTTATTTCATCCACCCATCTAGTTTGAGGACGTTTTCTAGGTCTTCGGTGGTCTCTTGGAATCCAGTTCAGAATTTCTGTTGTCCATCGTTGATCAGTTCTTGCAATATGCCCAGCCCATCGCCATTTCAGCCCTTTTACTTTAACAATGATGTCCTCTACTCTAGTTTGCTCTCTCACCCAAGTGTTTCTTTTTCGATCTCTCCTAGTTATTCCAAGCATGCACCTCTCCATGCTCCTTTGCGTTGTCTGTAACTTTCGTATTGCTCCAACTGTTAGACTCCATGTCTCTGATCCATAAGAGAGGACTGGCAATACACACTGGTTGAAGACTTTTCTTTTTAGACATAAAGGCAATTTCCCCTTCAGGATAAAACTGTTTCTTCCAAATGCACTCCAGCCAAGTTTAATACGTCTGTTGAGTTCTTTCATAATGTTGCCATCCATTGAAATCAGCTGGCCAAGGTAAATATATGAATCAGCAATTTCTAGCTCAGTGTTGTCAACTTGTATTTTTGTTTCCTCTACAAAATTATTGAACATGATCTTAGTTTTTTGTAGGTTCATCTTGAGTCCAACTTCTTCACTTCTAGTTGAGAGCTCTTGTACCATGTCTTGGAGTTCTAATGGGTCCGTTGAAAAAATAACAATGTCATCAGCAAACCGCAGATGATTTAAATATTCACCATTTATTTTTATTCCCTTGTTATTCCAATTTATCAGCTGAAAAATCATCTGTAAAGCAGAAGTAAAAAGTTTTGGAGAAATGGTATCTCCCTGCCTCACCCCTTTGCCAAGTTTGATAGTTTTGGTATCTTTATGTAACCGAAATTTTGCACTTGCATTTTTATACACACGTTTCAATATGTCAATGTACACATCCTCAACGTCTGTTGATCTTAAAGAGTTGATGACTGCTGACGTTTTAATAGAGTCAAAGGCCTTCTCATAGTATATATATATATATATGTATTTAATTTCGTTTGTTTTACTTCAAACGCGCCAAAAGCCTTTTAGTGTAATTCAATCTATTAGTTACTGCATATTTCTGACTTCTATACGCCACTCAGCTAAATAATATCAAAATTTCTCTTTGCACAATTGAAAAAATATATTGTTATAGAAATTAATGAAAAGGGCTGGAGAGAGCGTATGCAAAATGTATTTAAACATGAAGAAAATCTATTGGGCGTCAAATATAACTTTTTAACATAAAAAATTCAAAACTGACAATTTCTAGTAATTAGACCATTAATAGAGAGATATTACAGCTTTTATTTCATAAATCCAGGCATGCTTCTAAAATTTAAAATATTTGGCAAGACACAGATATATCAGGGTCTAGATCAGCATTTATATTGTAAGACAAGCAATAAAAACCACATTTTAGAGAGTCAAAAGGAGATAACGAAATAAGGTTTTAAATTCGAAATTTGAAGGGATTCTGCGTAAAAAATAACGAAATTTTTTTCTATTTTTCTACCCAAGTGGAACTTGGGAAAAACCATAAGGAAGGATTTAATGCAGATAATCATTATTTAGCAGAGAGATAGAAAAAAAAATGACAGGCCATGAAAAAGCGGAAAGGACTTTTTCACAGCTGGCTAGCTCAAGAGGATTTAAATCTTCGACGGTAATGTTAGGGAAAATGTCATTATCGTTAGGTATAGAGCGATGTCTGCTGCCTCATCGCAGCCAGGAGCCCGAATAATGTGCATATCATTTATCCCAGAGAGCCCTAACCATGAAAAAAATGACCTGATTTTTGGAAACAAACGACAATTGAGGAGAATTCTATCTTCACAAACGAAATTTAAGAAACCTGAATATTTTTCAAGGAGATTTATTGAAGTCATTTTTATCCAAATTTTATTGAAGATGCCATGCTTATATTTTATTTGTTATTTTGGGTTTGAAATGAAATAAATATTTTTGGTATTTTATTATACATTAGTTTCTATTGTACACTGGCAACTGGAAATGATATTTTAACCAAAGGAAAATAAATATCATGAAATTAGCCACTGAACCTGTTGCCCATTTTAGCTGTTATGTTGACAGTAAGTTGTCATTAATCTGTGTGTTTCTTATTATTAATGTAAATTCAGAGGTCGCCTTTATTCTTTCGAAGTTTAATTTCAAGGTGACCTTTTCTCCCATCAACGAAGTTGGCATTTCAAAACTCGAAGGCTCGATTCCGGTTCCACAATTCATGAGGTATTTATAGAATCCCTTGCTCGTGTCTTAACTTCCATACATTGACAAACTGGGCGTTCACTCCGCTTCCTGATTAAGGATAACGGATTACGTTACAAAACAGGAATTGTCTAACTTACCCATCGCGTTTCATTGTTGATCTTTAAATCACAAATTTAATTTCGATCAAGCTAAAAAATTAAGCTTCAAACTTCCGCCTCTGGCAGATTTAAATTTCTCACAAAACTTTCTTGTTCATCAAAACAGTAAACACTTGATCACTGATACGTTTACTATACATGCGGCGTAGTCGCGTTTATTTCGTATCAATTTTCTTCTAAAATTGCCTTCCAAATTTAAGTTCCACCTTTTTATTCCCAATTTTCCTCCATTTCTTATCGTGTGTTTTAACTTCCAGAAATTTTCCTCTATCCTTCATTAGGTGGAATCACGTTCAAGGATAATACCCCTAACATTACCCACTTGTACGAGTTTCTACTCTTATTGCTATGTACGCTTCTCTGGAAGAAGGCGAGGAAGCTACCAAAAACATTTTAAAGTATATGAATTTGTTACAACTGTGACAGTTGTGATTATTAGCTCATTTTTTATTGTGCTTATTAATACGCTTGCAAAATGTGTAATATCTCCATGACAAGTTTAGTGCAAAATAGAAGGGGTCCATAAAGCACTTCATGTACATTTAAACGTTAATAACTTTTAAAATAAAAGCCTTAAAATAAAATGCAAATAATGTTGTATAACCTCAATAGTATTTTTTACTTAATTGTAAAAATAATTTATAAACGGCAATTATTTCATATTTCCTCCATTTTATCAATACAATATATGATATGTTATTCATATTGAGCTATTGCTGTTTTTAATATTCCAGTTGCAATTTCTTATACATTCTTTGCTTCAGACCATTAATCCAGTCGCCTTTGTTTGACAAATCAAAATTTGAATAAATGGGAATAACATAATTTATGTAATACATTGCAAATATAATATTAGTGTGATAGTTTTCAATAAGAAAATACATCTTATATCAATAAAATTAACGACATGTAGCGTAACTTTAATTTATAAATTAATTAAAAATCAAAAGCTCTTGTATCAGATAGTAAACGGGGGTGTCCAAATTTTCACGCATAATCATTCCCCATTAAAAAACACAAAAACCCGCCACAGGGGGTTTCTGTGTTGACCAATACGTTCCATTTGTGTTAGCCATATAAAGGCTAATAATATATTGCATCCACTAATTTATAACTACATATAAACCTAAAATATAATGTTTAAATTATACAGTGCAATGCGAATGCTGGCTTTCTGACAGAAAAATGCCTGTACTACAAATATGAGCCAGAGACCGTGCATGAGAACGAAACACACAAGCTTTACTGGGATAGAGCAATCATAACAGACAAGACAGTCCCACATAACCGTCCTGACATAACCCTCGTCGATAAATCGAATAAGACCACGTACTTAATCGACATAGCAGTACCCAACACCAATAACATACAGACAACCTACACAACGAAAATCACCAAGTACCAAGATCTCAGACATGAAGTACGAGATATATGGGGTATGGAAAAGATCTTCATCATCCCGTTAGTCATCTCAGCAACAGGGATAGTACCAAAAACGCTTGCGACGAATTTGGGAATACTCAACATTGACCCAAACACCTACATTGAAATACAAAAAGCCACAATCCTAAACACGTGTCACATTGTCAGGAAGTTTCTAGACATGGCACATTAAGAAGTGATGTAAAAAGAGGCTTGGGAACATGGCGCTCTGCCCGTCCCAAAGCCTGTTTCCGCCAAGAATGGGCGAGGAAAACTTTTATATATATATATGTGTGTGGGTGTGTGTATGTCTATATATATATAATTAGACGTGATTACAATATCTCACCAGTTAAGACTGTATGCTATATTTAATGCCATCTGGATTAGTAAGTTATATACTTTCGAAAATACAACTAAATTGTCTTTTGTCAATAATTCGTACTTACCATTTCTCTCTGTTTAATATCATCAGTCAAGAAACAAATGATCCACGAGTGATTGCGAACATTTCTTTGTTTCGCCAGTGTTTCAGTTCCAAAGAGCGTAGAATGGAATGGGTGAAACTGACTGATACACAAGAGCTGCAGATGATACAAATGATGAGAACCAGCAAGCGACAAGTCCAGCAATAAGCTTTCTCCTGTTGTAATTTATTTTCCTTTTGTGAAGATGTGGGCCATCGATTGGTCAACTATTACGGGATAAGAGAGATAACTCAAAGGTCTGGAGCACCCTTGCTCCCGTGAAAGAACTAATAAAGAAAACTGAGACAAAAGTGTTTACAAATAATAAATTACTCTCCAGTCGTTTGTTGAAAGATAATGGATATCATTTAGAAGAATACTACATTAGCTGCCACACATCACTTTTTTCCCTGTGGCTAATCGCTGCCTACATGTCGAAGTTCTGCCGTAGGTAAATATTCCACGTTCTTCAATAACATGGAAAAAATCTGTCATAAATATATTTAATTACGGCAATTACCCATCAGTAGATAATGTTTTGTATATAATTAACACTTTTCAACGACCATCATATACTTCTGATCTAATATCGTTTGCTAAAAAGTCCATGGACTCGAAAATTCGAAAACTGGACTTAACGTTATTTAAATTGTGTACTTCTCTGGAGAAGATAAATATAAAAGAAAAAAAAATTATAAAATAACTATAGTTCGTAGATCGGTAGTTCTTAAAAACGAGAGTCCTCTACGTACATTATTATTATCTTCCTCTAAGAAATTATATATACCACAGATATCTATAATTATAAAAATTATGAAGGTGGAAAGTTATAATTTACTTATTTTAGTTACATTTTACTTATTCAAATTCTAACTGCGAATCAACTACCATATAAGCTCAATCGCAGATTGGCATTTTCTATTTACTACCGGAGCAATCTCCTTGCCATAATGTTTAAAACTCTTTCACAGCATAGTTAATATTCAGCTTTCAGTTTTGAGAGTGATATCTTATCATCGAAATATGGAGATAGATTTTCCAACTGGCTTGTATCATCAACAGAAGTAAAACCAGGAAGAAA